>OZ018320.1:56036874-56295426 GCA_963969495.1 Ceratothoa steindachneri
GTTTACTATATATATATATATATGAAGGAATAAATATTTACATTTGCAGGGGTGTAGACCGCTACAGGGGGGACGCTGCTTGCCAGTAATGGTGATAGATTACCGAGTTATTTGTTGATTGCTATGGGGTGCCCTAAGTCAAGGGGTGGTCTTATTCTAGCGACGGGGTCAAATAGCCCGGAGGATAGGGATAGACCACACCGGGGTAGAACACTGGTATTTCGGGAGTTATGCAATCGCGAGGAATTGCGATTAACGAGGAGAATGCGCAACGGCTGTTTTCCCGATTAATAAGGCCTTGCAGCAGGGGAGATTGAGGAACGTCAGGATATTGAAGTCACCAAAGCAAAAATAGAATTATTATTGAACTAGATCTTATTTCACTTTACAAAAGTTCGTTAATTCAGTTTTAAGTTCTAAGTTATTACATAAATTAAGTTCGAGGTCAAGTGCGGGTAAAGTCTAAAGGAGGCCAGACGAATAGAGCCTTTAAGAGTTACATCTTAATGTCTGCGTTATGTACACGACTATATACAAAGATGAATTACGCGAATCCAAGAGATCGGAATGAACGCAATATATTGCTATATAAAAATAGTAATCATAATCCTCTTTGTTCTGGCTTCACACAGTTATATATTCAATTTAAGCCACGTCCAACTAAGCTACACCTCCCTTCTATGTGCCGGTCTGTTGATTGGTCGGTATTAACATAACTCGACTTTTGATTGGCTACTGCCGAACATATTGACAAGGGAGGCACTCCGACTATTGGGTAAAATTCTCTGTGGGTGGTGGCATGTCATTGAGACAGCTTCCTAATCTCTCTTGTATTTGTTAAATTGCGATAAGTATCCGGTTTATTCTGGATGCTTTGATTATAATGGTTGCCTAAGATTGCCTCGACCAACTCTAACAGAGATAACTGTACTCCGTTTACTGTCGTGTGACATTCTCGTAAACGGCACTAACTTTACTTTTCTCTCTCTCTGTACTTTATGTCTTTAGCGACTCTCACATGTGTCCAATTTTGGACGTACATGCCGGTCGCTACATATAACCTATTCATTATCAAATTCATTGTTTCCCTTTGTTATGTGTTATATTTTTGTCGTCTTCTTTCTAGGTTAAATATATTTAAATTTTAGAAACCTTTTTTTCCACATAATTTCTAACGTTATTTTGGTGTTAAAATGATTCAAATCACTTTATATAACACGCTTACAGAATAATATTATCGGAGTTTTGCATGTTCAGACAAGTTGAGTGCTGGGTTCTAGGATTTTTACTGTATATATGGAGTATAGGAGCTGAATTAAACTTCCTACGCCTTGGGGCAAGGCAACTCAAAAGTTAAAAATCGGTCCGTTGGTGTTTCCTAGTTTAATATATCCTGTCATCTCCATAACGCAGTCAAAAATAATCTTTTCAAGGTTGCTATTCAATCTCGGTTTAAGGACATTATATTAAATTCATCGCTGCCTTATTTTATCAAAGGCCTTCAATACGAATCGACATATAATGTTCATATAATTCCCCGTTTTTCTTCGCATAAGCTAGCTTTTCAGTTATGACACTGATTGCCATCTCCGTGGTTCGCTTCTACCTAAAGTGATCGATAAGTCTATTATTTATGAACTTCTTAGAGTTTGCTATCAAAGTTCAAACGTAAATCGATCTGTAGCTCTTTTTGATCGCCAGAAGTTTCCCGGTATTGCAATAAAAATCCTTTTAACTGTTTTAAAATTATCGAGGAAGTAGCCCGTATTCATCAAGGGTGTTCTTCATCCCTTCCAGAATGCACTGTAGTATAGCTTTGTTAGATCTGAGTGCCCCAGTGCTTTTTGGTGGAATGATTTATAGTGCGCTTTGGAGTCCCTTTATTGTTCTTGTATCCCCGTTACGTCCCCTCCATTAAACTTGTTTTTTTTTGGGGGGGGGGCGTCCTTTCGATGTTTTTATTCAGCTCTGCCGTCATCCGATGTTCGATTTCTATATCAAAGTGTTTATGATTTTTTTCTCGTTGATATTGAATATATTCTCCCAGCGATCTCTGAATATTTCCTCGATCTCGAACTCTTCTGTTTTTATTTCCCCATTCTGATTGTCAATTTAATTTTATTTTTTGCAGGCAATCCTTTCAATGTTCTTATTTTTTTCAAAAAATCACTTGGATTGGCTTTACAATCTAGGCAATCGATTGCATTCGTCCAAATTTTTGCCACTGCTGTTCTAGTATCAGCTGACTTGGCTCCTCCTTAATTTTTTTTATGCGTTGTAGTCCGATCTTTCTAGTTTCAGCATAGTTAGGTGAAAATATTGTGTCCATATCCTTATATTTAGCGCAAAGTGTATGTATCTGTTGTCGACTTCGGTGAGTTTGATCAGTGGTGTTCTGAGCTGTTCAAAGAGGACTTCGCATACATGGCTCTTATGTGGCACTGTCTGACCAGAGAGTATCCGCAAGGGCACTCTCCTCGTTTTTAGGGACGGGATATTTTGTGTTGTTCTTTCTCTTGCCTTTAATTTTATATTTGTGCACTTGAAATATAATGTTTTTCCTGCGTGCATTTGGGGAAGGATTAACTTTTGTAATTCCATAAAGTTCCCTACCCACAACCCTCTGCTCCCAAGGCTGGGTTCTGCCGATGATCATGATCATGATGGATGGAAGAGTGATTAAACAGGAGGGTGCCTCATCTCGAATGACGACTCATGACGGACTTATTGAAACTGCCACCCCCTCGAAGGTTTTGCTTTCGCGACCGGGTTCCTGTGTGAGCCCCATCGGTGGGAACTACGGATCCTCAAAGGAGGTTGCGGCGCGCCCCCTACCCGAAAAACCTCTAACATTTTGATCCACTGTGGGCTAATCATCAAACCAGTTTCTTCCACGGGTCGTAATTACGAATTTTCACAGTCGATGTGCACAGTTATTCCTATGTTCATGAGACAGAACTTTAGTAATGTGCACATCCGAGTAATAAGCGGGAGACTATTGGAGAATTTGAGCCCTTATATCTTCTTTCTATTCATTAAGTAAAAAATCATTTTATTCGGCCTAGAAAACTAAGCGTTTTCCGGGAAGTTAATTATATCAACTTGACTCAAACTCCTTCCTTGAAGCTTAAAAAAAAAAATCAAAGAAATAAAGATAAAGCAATTTTTATTCGTATCATCTTATACTGACCCGAGAGCACTCAGGGCGCTTTGTGAGTCGTTATAAATCACAATCCGGTCTCCACACCGGGCACGTCGCGTAATCTCCCGTATCGAGTGGTGTATTACCACCAGCTTGGCCATGAAGACAGACGCAGTGCCTGGAAAAGAACCGTTGACTTCAAATAGAGGGGATGCAGCGTCAAAGCCGACCCCCTCTTGGGACTTGGAGCCATCCGTATATACTAGCACGGTTCCAGCGGGAGACGAGTTGTGCTCCAAAAAGATCGAACGCAATACTCCCGGGAATATACAAGCTTTGGGAGCAGAGACGTGGCGCAAATAGCCAAATGTGGTAGCCTCCAGGGTGGCTTCCGGCCCGAGAGCTATACCTAGCTCTCGAAGGAGTTTCCTAGCCCTAAACCCAAAAGGCTTAGGGTATGACTGGCGTCGCTCGGCTGCATAGGCACCGTCGAAATCAGCTGCGGATGCAGTGAGAGCTGTTGGCGAATGAGGGAGGCACCGGGATCGCGCGTACAGGCGAATAATTCACTGTGAACGGCGTAGAGCGAGTGGCATCTCCCCAGCATCGACTGGTAGGCTCCTGGGAATTGCGGAAGGCCACGGTCGCCCGGCGAAGGCCGGTGTGGTGGATCGAATCCACCTTCCGCAATACACACTCAGATGCGAATCATAAAACTCGCAGCCGTAGTCAAGCTTCGAACGAACAAAGGATCGGTAAAAATGTAAGTCAGTAGCCCTATCAGCGCCCCAAGCGCTGAACGCCATGGAACGAAGAATATCCCTGGAGCGCGTAGGCCTACAAGAGACCCTAAGACTGCAAATATGAGCCTTCCAGGTGAGGCGACGGTCAAATACAATACCAAGGAAACGGTGCTTTTCAACCACTTCCAGGCATACCCCATTGAGAAACAAGTCTGATTCAGAGTGGAGCCGTGGATGGTGGCAGAAATGTACCACCTTATTATTTGCCAAGGAAAACCGAAACCTGTGCGCTTCGACATAGCGAGAGACGCGGGTCAATGCCTATTGGACTCTATGCTCCAGAGTTGGCATCTGGGCCGCGCCAAAAGAGATCGAAAGGTCGTCCACGTAGAGCGTAGTGAGAGCATCTTGCGGCAGCACCGAGGTGATGCCGTTGATGATCAGGGCAAAAAGTGTGAGACTGAGGAAAACTTCCCTGCGGGACACCCTCTTCCTGCTCCATTGGGCCGGAGACGGCTTCCCCCACCCGTACCGGGAATTGGCAATATCGTAAAAATTCAGATATTAAGACTGGGAGGCGTTATAGTATTTGCTTATTAATGGGATTTATTTTTGGTTAATAATTCAGCCTAAATAGCTATTAGAAAACCATTACCATAAATTTTGAGTTCAGATGAAATCGTTGTCTGCTAATGTTTAGGCCTTCGACTAAAGTGAATTAAATTTTGAAATTCTGAACTAGGTTATTAAGAAAAACAATTAAACAAATATAAATATATTCACAGAATTAACGAATGCACAATAAGAATTGAATTAAGAATACAATTTAAGAATAATAAGTATAGTAAAGTAAATATAATAAAGTAACTGATTTAAAGTAACAAGATGTAAATTAAGATGTGAAGTGAAATTGAAGTAAGAGTGAAATAAAAATGACTATGATGGAGTGTGAATTGGGGTCTGCAATACGAGAAGTATATAGAATTAGGACCTACTCTCGTAGGGCAGTTTGAAGAGAATAAGTGCGAGAGGATAAGGAATTAAACTAAGTATGATTTGTTTGGAGTTAAATGACTAAATGTAGAAGGGATGATTACCGACCTTTATGCTGAGAATGGCAAGAGACGAATGGGGAATACTCGTGGTCAATTTGCTTGAGCTGAAAGCGCATGTTTGTTTGTGTGTGCGTGAAATTTTAAGAGATGTTGTTTGAACCAGTAGTACGTTAAATGAATTCAGTTTTTCGTAACAGGATATTTGAATTATTAAAGGTTACATAAATTAAATGAATTGCAAAAAGTTATGAGTAAATTAATTAAATGATTGTATTGACAAAAGTTAATTAAAATAAGTGCATTAATTAATTATTAATTTGTACATAATTTACACGAATGATTTATTGACAAAAGTTAAGTAAAAGAATTGAATGATTTGAATTTTATACACAATAAATGATGATATATTTATATTTAAGTTTCTCAGGAGGATTTTATTATAGGAATGCCCTGAGGGCATTGCTCTAGCGCCCTCACGCCCCCATCGTGTGGAGAGTCTCCATGATACCGTATCGCCATGCGGTATCACAGGCCTTCTCCAGATCGAAAACATCGTGGCGTAGTGCTGTCTACGAAGGAAAGCCTCGTAGATGGCATTTTCCAGTCGGAGTAAGGCATCCGACGTGGAGTGGAACTTGCGGAAGCCGCAATGTGCAGATGACAGATGGCCTCCGCTGTCCAGAAAAAAAAGGCTAATCTAACATTTACCACTTTCTCCATCAAATTGCACACGCAAGAGGTTAGAGAGATTGGGCGGAAACCGGCCGGCGTAGAGTGATCTCTTCCCGGTTTGCGAAAGGCGAGCACAGTAGCGATTCGCCAGGAATCTGATAGGAGATCCTCCACCCAGAACATGTTGAAAAATCTAACAGAAAGGCCATGCCTCGCTCACCCAGGTGTCCAAGCATGGTGTACGGGACATCGTCCGGACCATGGGCGGTGTCCGCGCACGAAGGAAGAGCGGAGCGCAATTCACTCACAGTAAACCTGTCGTTGAAGGGTTCTCCGCCGCTGGGGGTAAAGTCCAGCCGGAGCCCTTCCGCGACATCACGACGTGCATTGAATGCTGGCGGAGCAGCATCCTGGCTAGAGAATGCGGTAGTAAGCGGTCGCGAAGGACTTCGCTACAGACGCGGGATCCGAGATTGCGGTCCCATTGTCCTGGAGAACGGGAGGGGGTTCCTGCTAGAACTTGCCCCGAATTTTTTTGACTCGCTCCCACAGATATTTTAGAGGGATCTTCCCTTTAAGTGAAGACACGTATGCCCGACAAGAAGAGCGGTGGGCGTTCTTTGAAATATACTGGAACCTAGGCCAACGAAATTCACCGACAGTGAAATCGTTTGGGTGGCGCTTATAGCGCATGTAGGAATAACGCTTCTGCTTGATGCCGTCTCACACTCAGCTGACCACCACTGGAGTGGTCGGTGTGCGAAACGACCAGGCTTTCTAGGAATAGTAGTTAGGCTCGCATCGATGAGGTTACCGGAGGAGAACTCAGCGGCCACATCCACCGACCCAAACCCCTCGTCTGAGATGAAGAATTCAGTTATTTTGTTGAAATGCAGACCACTGCGCTCGCGCCAAGCTCCACAAGGGTGGGCACTTGGGTAGCAGCAGCCAAGAAACTGATATTTGAATGGGACAGTGATCACTGCCTTGGAGGTCATCGACCATCCCCCTTCAATCAAAATCAGGCTGTGCATCCGGAAAGCACAAAGATAAATCGGGGCTGGAAAATGAAGAGGTTGTTGGGCAGTGATGCGTAAACTCATCCACATTTAGCACACCCATCTCAAGCTCATCGAACAGGTCGGCAAGGACTTGACCCCGGGGATTAATGGAGGTGTCTCCCCATAGGTGGTGTCTACCCCTTAGATCTCCGAGCAAGAGAAATGGCATCGGCAATCGTGCCAGGACGCGGCGGAAGTCCTCCGCGTTGAAGTCAGCTGACAGTGGAATATACGCTGAAATAACTGTGTAAATCGCATATCCCCATCCCTCTCCCCCCCCGTCCAGCCCGTATCCCTTGGTGGTGGGGTCGCAAAACCCTTATGCTCCTGGAGTGTGGGCAGTTGACATACCCCCAGCATGGTCTGCAAAAAGATAGCTAACGGGGAACGGGAGGAGACGAGCATCCGCAACTCCTCCACCTTGGCCCGGAGTCTGCGGCAATTCCATTGAAGGAATATGCCCTCCAGGCCTAGCCCTGATGAGATGCCGGGTCCCTCTTCGAACAGATGACCCTCACGGGACTAGCCATACGCTTCCCGGCGGTAGAACTCTGGGCGCTGCTGGCTGGACAATGCGCTGAAGGCGCTGTCGCCTTCGATGACTTATTGGGTGAGGTTGGGCTCGCCATGCGAGTCTTTCCACCCTCCGCCTCGAAACTTTAGGCGGGCGGGGTGGCTTCGGAAGCGGGGGGCCATCTTTTCGAGGATCCACCGTCTCCGAGCCCCCCAGCCTACTACTGGGCCTTGGGCCTCGGCGAAGTAGCCGAAGCTCCTTTACTGCTGTCCTCCTTTCAGGGGGAAGCTTTAGCAACCCCGAAAAATGGCATCGCGACCAACTTCAGGAATGTTGCCTGTTGTGAGTCTAATGACTCGGTGGAGGCGCGTGGCCATTTCGCCTTACGGGAAACGGTCACGCTTGGGAAAAGGCGGGGGATAGCCCTGGTTTTAGCCGGGGCTGGGTTTCGACTCTTTGTGCCGCCAGCTTTACCAGGAGAGCACCAGGTGTGGGTAGAACCCGCAGAAGGGTTCCTAATGGGCGCGGAAACGACCGTACTCGTAGCCCTGGAGGGACCAGGAGCAAATGGCGTTTTTCAACATTGAGACATAGGACGTCCCGGGCAGTTCCGGGTGCGCCAGCACCAAGTCCTCAGCCTCGCAAAATGAGAGACGATCCTCCGCCTGAACGGCCAGTATTTCCTTCTCAAGGAGATACGCACTACATTGCTTAGAAGAAGCGGGGTGCGGCTCTCCGCAATTGACACACTTGGCCACACACGATTTGGACTTATCGTGTGCTGCCTTGGAGTAACATACACAGGTTTCGGCTAGCCCCAACTGTTCATTTCGACAGTAGCGATTAGTATGGCTGAAACGGCGGCAGTAATAGTACCTCCGCGACAGTGGCACGAATGCCTTCATGAGGTAGTGATACCAACCGGCACGCACCGACTCAGAAAGCTTGTCAGAGTCGAACGTGACCAAGAATTTAGGGGTGGTTCTCGAGGCCCTTTCCTGTTTTCTCATCACACGTTCGACCTTGACCGTCCTATGGTCGGTTAGCTCTAATGTGATGTCATCTATGGAGTAGTCCACGAGTTCTCTAGCATAAACTACTCCTTTCACCAAGTTCATGGTAGAGTGCGGCGTCACACTTACGGGCGTGCAATCAAGTGTCCGAAGAGCTCTAATCATGGCCGCCTAGGAGGGATTCAACGCATTTGCCAAAAGGCTCTTATCCGAGAAACGGGTCACCTTCGGCTCTCTACCAATCACACTAGCTAAAGCTCTCCTCTGATGGATCATGTTGCCCTTAGCCAACATGGTGCCATCAGTGAAGCGAATAACGAGGAAGCGTTTGAAGTTAGCGGGCATGAAAACGTCGGGTGCCCTTTGAATGAGGGGACCCGACTTAATCGAGGTTCCACTCTGCACACTTGTACTTTTGATTTTTGTCAGGGACTTCGCACCCGGGGGAGGGGGGAAGGGGTGGCACGGACGGACGTGCCAACTTGGCTTGGTCGCTTATCGAAGCAGCAGACCAAGCCGTCCTCGCAGCCCCCGCTGATATGGAGAGGAGCCCAGAGTCTTTTTCGTCCTTTTCTTGTTGTTTCTCTTCTTTTTAGGAAAAGAGGGCGGGAACTGAACCCGCTTCTATCCCTCCGCCAGCAGGAGCCCCCAGGCCAGATAGCCCGGCTTCAGTAAGGTCCTTCTCCGAGATGTGGAAGGTCTTGGCGGTCGCAGGGGCACCGGCCTGAGGAGGAGATTGCTCCCCCCCCCTTATAATGCCTTGGAGACCCGAGCCGTTTGAGGAGGACCTTGCATAGGGGCGGACTCGAGTTCGGTGCTTCACGCCGAGCCCGGATTCGCCCCATGGAAGGCCCTACCGTCTGAGGCTCGTTTACCTCAAGGACCATGTCTATCTCAGGAGGGTCTCCATTTACCCCCCCCATCCCCCCAGTACATCACAGGTCCCATTGACAGTGGTGTCACGAGTCGAATATGGGGAGGCACAGGCCTTGACCCCGGCTAAAGTTAGCATACGAGCCTATCTTCCCTCTCTTCCCTAAGGGGGTTTGCCTTACCGAGCCACTTCATTTGGGAGCGGTTGGTTATGGGCTGCCGGCTGGCTTTCTTGACAGTCCCCTTGGAAAGTAAAGGAAGGGACTGCCGCTGGAAAGAGGGAGGCACGCGATGGCACCTCAAGACAAAGGGGTAAGGGGAAGTCCCCTACACTCGTAGGCAAAGGAGAGAAGTAAGCCTCCTCTCCGGTTAAAGCGATTTGGAGGGTTCCCTGTGAAAGCACAGGGGGGGGGGATGACTTCCATTTTTTCAGTGGAGCTGCCCGAGGGCGGCTCCGACGGTGGACGGGGGAGAAATTAAGGGGATTTTTTTGTTAGACTCATTCGTGGGCATGGTGACCCTTTTTTTATTCACAGGATGCAGACCCTAATCACCTCTCGTAGTAGCCCGCTCTGCAAGGGGTGCGTAAGGGGCTGGCAGAGCCAGGTGCCGCCATTTAATGCCCCCCCTCCCTCCTGGTGACCTGAAGTGAGAAGGAAAAAGGATGTGAGGAAGGTATGGGTAGAGATAAAGTAGGTTATTAAAAACCCACCATCCCAAACCGGAGTTCAGGGATTAGGAAACATTGCCCCTTCCCCCCCTCAGCCTCGATTCGCGATAGTTGGCTGAGAAGGTCAGTATCTACCCTGTGAGAATAGAGGCCGACGAGAGAAAGTTGTGGGAGAACTTGTAGGGGAGAAATACAGGCTGTCTAAAAGAAGAGGCTAAGCTGGGGCCGGACGGGGCGCTGAGTCCCGTCAGCACGGCGGCTAGGAAGGCAAATCGCCGCGTCCCTTATGGGGTGGCAAAGGGAAAACCCATTTGGTGTATTATGATGGAAAGAGAGATAGGAGCCCCTTCAACGATCGAAGGGGTGTCTCGATTTTACCAATTCTCCTAGTGAGAGAGAGCCTGTGGTTGGAGGCGGATCTATCATAGGAAGTAGATACTATGAGTTCCCAATGACTTGGGAGGTTAAGAAAAAAGTCTCCATTGGATCAGAAATTTCAAAATGTCATCATTTACACATAATGGGTCCCGGGCCAACGTTGATGGGCTTTCCGGCCCTCCGTGGATAGGAGAGCAAGCGTGGAAACGGGTAGGAGGCTATGTAATAAAGAGAGGTAGAGATAGGCGGGTCCACTAACGAATAGGGCGGGTGATCACCAAGTCTACCGCATCGAACTACCCAGGTGAGAACAGTCCTCCTATTACAAATTGAGGATAGCAAAGGTTGAGGGGATTTCCGTAACAATAATAAATAATAGTAATAACACGATAATACCCAGTAATAGTATCGATAAAGAGGAGTAGGAAAAGGGGCAAAGAAAAAATAATAGCGTAGGCGAGTTGCGAACAGCTTCCCGCGTCGCTGGAACACTGTTAGCAGCGGTGAATCCACTCGGCCAGCCTGAGTCTAAAATGGACTCATTCAAATGAAGCTTTTAAACCGCTCGCCTGCACTTCTCGTACACTATAATAGTAATACTCAATAATTATATCTAATTATGATACCTAATGATAATCATAAATAATATAATTATAATAATAACCATAACAATGGTAATAATAAAGTAAAGTAGTGCTGAGTGTGGGCGAGGGAAGAGTCCACCAACTACTTTCCCAAGCTGCATCAGTTTAAATCAACTCAGTGACAGGCTCGTCCTAATTTGGATTCAGCTCCTCTGGATGCCAAGTGTAACAGGCTACATAGGGTACCATACTAGTCCAGCCATCACAGCCCTCGGAGTCTTAGACAAATTACAGCTTTGCACTCCTCTTATCAGATTGTTCTCGTAACCTGTCACAATAAACTTGTCAGGTTTTGCTGGCGGCCTCACAATGAAGCAGCTTAAGGTGCTACTCGGTCATCTTCGGACATAGCTGCCCTTTCATTCCATATGCGAAGATACTTTATGCACAATGGCTCGCTGCCGCCTCACCAAATTTCACAACCTTGATTATTGCGCTTCATCCTTCCACCGCTCCTACCAGAAAGTGGTGGTGTTGGTCCGCCTGGGTCATACCATGCAAACCCAAGGATATCTTGTTCCGCGACCTCTCTCCCACCTGCCATACCAGACTCACCGCATCTCATGTGGTCGTTGGGTACCCCGTGTACTCAACCCATCGTCATAGCTTCTATTCCTTCTTTTTTTTTCCCTGCCCTAATTCTGGTACTTGCGTTTAATTCTGGCTGATAGTAGTTAATTCTCCATAATATAACCACGCATTCGTTTTCCTCTCACTTTCATCCACCCAAACCATTAGTCTCGCTGAGTAGGACGCATATGCGAAAGTAGAGGGTCAAAGCAACTTAAAAAAACACAACATCCTTTAAGGTCTCTACATAACTAAATGTAGCAGCTCAGTCCTACTCTTCTTCCTCACTGACCCTACTAAGCTCCCGAGAGACCTTCGCTTTGAATTTTCCTTCCCTAATATTCTCCATGGTAAAAGTTATGCTGAATGAGTGATCGTGCTTTCTCTACATTTGCTCCTAGAATGTGGAATGATCTGCTTGCTGTGATACACTCATCTCCCTCCCTTGGTGCCTTCAAGACCCTTGAAGCATGGGAGCAAAGACAAACAACTTCGTCTGACTTAGAGGATACACAAGTCATAATGCTACCTAATGATTGGGTGCAAATGCCATTAGTTGGAGAAAGAAATTTATTCCCCGTCTTTGAAAGCCAAGTTGGAAAAATGCTTTATTTAAACTAAATATGACATAGAGCAACAAAATAATTTAACTGACTAGATACTCAAACATAATCCGTTTAATTCACTTCTTTGCACACTTTTAAAACAAATTAATATAAACACGAGCAGAAAAACAACAAAAACGAGAAGCGAACAATTAATCTCAACACAATAAATGAATTATTTGATCGCTGGAAATCACTGGCTCGTAAACAAGGTTCCTAGCCATTCGGATTTAAAAATCTCGTTTATCCATACTGTATTTTTTTACAATTCGTAAAATTTTAATAGAAATTTAAGAAGGAAACCTCAAACCATAAAAACTTGGTCTACTTTCACAAAATTGCTTACCGCCAACAACAAATGTTTACCAATATCTGGATAATTCAACAAATCTAATGGCCAGCCAGTACCGGCCCAGTGAATAAACACATCAAATTTATTTGCAGCAAAATAGGAACATATTGATTATTTTGAAATAAAAAGCCATTAAAATTTCATTTAAAATATTCGAGCTACTTAAAAATATTTTAAGATCATTTCTTATATAACAGCAACAATATTTAATTTTTTTTTACAAAGAAATTAAGTTATCAATTTGCCTGAAATTTATTATTTCCCTTTTCTTTTGATTAATAAAGGCAACAACCAGATAAAAATGATATAACACAGCACAGTATGACCTCGATGTAAAGAAAAATTAGATAACTTAGAAGATCTAATTAGTAGTGTTTAAACTTGTATAAAATTTGGAAAAAAACTTGAAACTAACGATGTGTCGACGGTTTCATTGACGTGACCTGGCGTGACATTGGAAGCAGGAAGGATCGATCATATTCTAGCAATCACCCAATACATACTTAGGTATGACCTCATCACGAGGGAGGGTGCACGCACATGTGAATGGGTAAAGCGACCCGGGCATTGTCATCCGAGTAGGCATTCGGGAATCAGAGGTGGTAGCGGACAGTGGAGTAGTCAGAAACCCTGAGTAGGAGAGGGTCAAAGAAGGCCCAAGGCCCAGGGAGAACGTCATTGAGAAGGGGGGATTGATTTGGATTGTTGGCCTGTGCCAATGTTGGGCTTCGAGCCGAACCAAGACATCTTCCACTCGAGTGTCTCTCTCAAGAGAGACTCTTCGTCAGGACTCATGTGGAGAAGGGTAGACACAGCGCGGGTCAATTGAACAGCCTAGGAAGAAAAATTGGGTAAGATTTGATTTTCAGTAGTATAACCACAAAGTAACAGATTTTGGGGCATGTCATCACAACCTCATTTTCCTGATATAAATGCCCACCAAAAAGTAGGAAAGACAAAAACAAACAAAACCCCAAAGAACCAAATTAAAAAGACCAATAATACCCTAAAGTCACTAGAAGGAAGTTTCCCGCCCGCATCATTTTTTCATGGAACTGGTCCAGCGAATGGCTATATAGGATATTTTTAAAAGGAAAAAACTTAAAAACACAAACACAAAATAATAAAAAGAGGCAAATAAGACAAAAAACTAAAGCATGCTCAGGTCCTGAAAGGAAGCTCGCACCCTTCGAGGCCCGAGCATGCTACTAGCATCAAAGATAAACAAATACTATGGAGGAGGCCAGACTTTTCCAACTTTCCTACAATGGGGAGTACATGAACCTGTCCGAAATAAAAGGGACAAGCGGTAGGGACCCTACTCGTCCCGCTAAGGGTAACGCGCGCGAAACCCCAGACTGTGACATTTAATGAGAATGGGTCAGTCTTGGGGACCAAGAGGTGAAGGTAGTAAAGTTTAGGGGCTCGCTCCAGTAGATCGGGCTGCGTCCAATTACACCCTAAACCACGCTAATAGCTTGGTAAGGAATGTTAGGATTTCTCGCTTCTCTGTCAATCAATTTTGATGAAACTTTTCCCAGCTGCTCTGCACAATATGCCAACACTACTGTTATGTTTTCATTATCCTGTGTTACGTCCTTCAATTTTTATTTCAGATTCGGCAATTTGGGGGTGAACCACGCTAATAATATTTATACTCTTTAAGAACAATGGGAGGTCGCAGACGTCTCAATGATGAACAAAAGTCTTTCATCATCAAGGAATTTGACGTAGACATCTCTGTTCTTGTTATGGCGAAGTTAGTTCGTCATGTGGATACGGTTAGAGGATTTCTGAAGGACCTTCGCAAAGGAAGAAGCGATCCAATTGTGGGCCCTCCAATACTGTGATAGCTAGGGATTTGAGGACGTTAACAGCAGGGAGGAGGATTCATGTTGTAGGCAGGTATAATTGGATACAGACTTGTTGGTCAAGTCAGGGTGCCTGAAGGGGTTAAAGGGACCGCAGCCGTCTACTGCAATCTACTGAAGATTGTCTTGGATCCTTGGCTAGATGACATACCGTTATGACTTCTAAGGATTCTAGTTTTGATGCGCGACAACGCTCTATCTCACCGCCAGGGCTCTTACGGCATACAAGGTTGATGGTGTAGCCGACAGGCTCTCCTGATCTCAAAACAATGGAAAATTTGTGGTCCATCAATAAACAAAATGTTTATGCTGATAAACGTCAATTTTCGTCTAAAGGAGTCTTTTGGGTGACAATCAAAGCTGCAGTCCTCCAACATGCTTCCATTAAGAAATCGCCAGATTCCATGCATGATAAGGTTTTTGAAGTCATAGGCCGAAATGGCGCTCATGTCCATCAATCGTGTATTATAATTATGGTCTAGATCAGCTATGTTCATTCAAAGCTATTAGCGTGGTTTACCCATAAAACAACGAATCTGAAATAAAAATTGAAGGACGTAACACAGAATAATGAAAACATAACAGTAGTGTTGCCATATTGTGCAGAGCAGCTGGGAAAAGTTTCATCAAAATTGATTCACAGAACCGTGAAATCCTAACTTTCCCTCTCAAGCTATTAGCGTGGATCAGGGTGTAGGTGACAGAAAACGACCTGAAGCAGTCGAGGAACAAGTAGACGCAAAGATATGTCAGCCTAGAAATTAAGCTACATTAAGAACAAACAAACCAAGGAAAAAAATAAAATAAAGGCATGGTCCGGCGTCGGAGTACGCCAAGCCTTCTCCAAAAGGTGATTCAGTCCAATCAGGAGTGCACGAGAATGTCCCGAGTACTAGAGACAAGTTGGTATACTCAATTTAGCCTATAATTAGGCTATGTAAAAGAAATCAGAGTTCCGCCATGTCGTCAGTGTGAAGAAGAGCGAAATGCGGGTCTGGTCGCCCAGTCCTCTTCCTCTTTGGAACTCATTAAGTGCAATCCAACATATCCAGGAACTCACCAGAATATAATCTCGACATCACCCGGCTCGCGACAACCGTAGCATCACAAATACCTCGGACTAGGTGATGCGACGATTCCAATGATCAGAGCACTCAAGGCGCTTTGTGAGTGGCTTTTGATCAGGTCTCCGAACCAGGCACGCCTTATCGCCCCATACCGAGCAATGTATTGCAACCAGCTCGACCGTGAAGACAGACGCAACGCCTGGTAGAGCTCAGCTGACTTAAAAAAGAGGGAGATGCGGGGTGGAAGCCACTCATCTTCGGACTTGGAGCCATCCATGTAGACTGGCAAGGACTAGCATGACACGGGTGTGTGCTCCAAAAAGGTTGAACCTACTAATACTCCCGGCGCTGTGGAAGCTTTGGGAGCAGAGGCGAGGCGACAACTAGTTAAAGGTGGTAATTCCAGGGCGGTCCGAATCCTTTTGACTTACTTCTACCTCTCTGCAAGAGGTGTATTCCTGTTAAGTGAAGAAGTGTCTGCCAAGAGCAGGGTGCGAGCTTTGAAACATACCGGAGCCTATACCTAGCTCTACGAAATTCACCGACGGTGAAATTGTTTGGGTGACGCATGTAGGCATATCGCTTGTGTAAAGGCCGTTTCACACTCGGTCGACCACTAAGGAAGTGGAAGGTGCGCAAAACGGCCAGAAGGTTCTAGGTTTAGTAGTTAGACCTTCGCAATGAGGTTGCCGGAGAACTCAATGGCCTCACCCATCGAACTAAACTCCTCGAGTGGGAAAGAGAAATCAGTCATTTCCTGAAAGGCAAAACATTATGTCCGACCCAAGCACCAGAGGAAGTTTTTCAGGCGGTAGCGGCTCAGAAAATGAGTTGAATGGGAAAGTGGTCACTACCATCAAGGAAATCGGCAACCTCCCACCCAAAATCAGGCTAGGCTGTACATCCACAGAGCGCAGCGACATATCGAGACAGGAAAAGGAAGGGAGTTATCGGTCAGGGATGCGTAAACCCATTCACATTTAAGACGCACATTTCCAGCTCCTCGATTAGGTCGGCAAAGGACCTGACCCCCGCGATTGATCGTTTAATCCTCCAAGAGTGGGTGCCTACCGTTCAAATCCCCAGGTATGAGAAAGGGCCTGAGCAACTGTGCGACCATGCGGGGGAAATCCCCGCATTGATGTCTGCTGACGGTGGAATGTAAGCAAAAATAATAGTATACCTGATATAAAGGTATAGCTACACTGCCTTAAAGGAGGTATTTACAGTGAATAAAGGAACGGAGACGACATACCGGGTGTTGAAGTCACAAAACACTTAAACTCAGTGAGTGGGTAGGGGACACGCACCCAGCATGGTTTGTCCAAAGATAACGGGGAATAGGGGATGAGCCTCCGCCTCTCCCAGTTGAACGGAGTCTTTGGCAAATCCATTGAAGGAATGTCCTCCAGTTACAGATAGGAGATACAGGGGGGCTCTTCGATGAGAAGACCCTCACGGAAATGGTCGTACAGTTTCCGGAGGCACAATTCCGGGCGCTGTCACCTTCGAGGAATTATCGGGGGAAGTGCGCGGGTTATGATAGTCTTTTCCTCCCTCCGCCTCGAAACCTTTGGCGGGGTCGTAGCCCGGTCTAGCCTTTGGTGGGGGCGTAGGAGCCGAAGCTCTTTTCGGCGTTTTAGATTGAGTCCCCAAAGTCTGGCTCAGGAACACCTTCGGGGAATTTGTCAGCTGAGTCGGTGGAGGCATGTGGCTGTTTCGGAGGCTGAACGGCCAAGATTTCCTTTTCCAGGAGATATACACCACATTGCTTCGAAGCAGGGTGCGGCTCTCTGCAGTTGAAACACTTGGGAATACACGATAGGGGCTTATTTTGTACAGCCTTGGAGCAACTTACACACAGTTGAGTAAACACGAGCGATTCGTATGGTCGAAGCGGGTTCTGTAGTGTCTATTCCGCGGCAAAGGCACGAACGCGTTCACGCGGTAGCGAAACAAACCAGCATGCACCGATACAGGAAGCCCGTCTCGATCGAACGGGACGAAGAATTTTAGAAAGGGGGTCTCAAGGCCCTCCGCCAGTTTGCTCATCACACGTTCGACCTTGACTGCTCCATGGTCAGCCAACTATATGGTGGACTTGTACTAATCATGGCCGCGTTTGGAAGGGTCCGACGCATTCGCCATAAATCTCCCGTCTGAGAAACGGCCAACTTGATGCTAACATTCTATCGAATAACTAAAATGCGTTTGTAGCTAAGCTCGCCCCAAATCGCAAGGTAATCTCCGAATGAGGAGCTCTGCTCACCGCACTTGCGACTTTGGTTTTTGTCTGGTCCCCCTCGCTCGACGGATGTGCCTGTCTTGACCAGGTCGCAGGAGGTTGGCCTCTTCCATTTTATTTGACGCTTTGTGGTAGGTCGCATGTTCCTGTGGCAGGGAAAGGTGGGCCTCCCCCCGACGTCGGAACGTGCTTCCTTCTCGTTGTTTATTTTTGTTCTTGTTTCTTGTTCTCTTTTTTTTGCGAATTTTATAATAGCCTACTACTAGGCTATAATTTTAATTATGCCCTGGAAGGCAGTCACTAGATGGGCGAATTTAAATAAAAAAAATGACCTGGTCGCTTGCCGAAAGGGCAGCAGAGCCCCCGCGGAGGGAAAGGAACCCCTTGTCCTCTTCGATTTCTTCCACTTTTGAGCGCAAGGCGGGAATGAACCCGCTTCTCTCTTCCCCGGAAAGGGGCTCGAGGACGGACAGATCAGCATTGGCCAGATCTTGCCGTCAAGGGGGCAGCAGGCGGCGGAGGGGTCCTTCCTCTCCTTGAGAGTTATCGGCGACCAAATCCGCCTGAGGAAGAGCTCACACAGTGGCGGACTCAGGTTCGGTGCCTGGTACCTAGCTCAGCTTGACCCCCATGGAAGACCATGCGACCTTATGAGGGGGAGTCCAACTGACCTCCCCACCCCCTAAAACGAAAAAAAAGGAGATGGTGGTGTATATCCCGCGCCCACACCCTCCTGCCTCGGGTTTTCAGACTTTTTAGGGGGTTCACCCTGGGTGCGTTAAGTATGGTGTTCGCAACCTAGCACAGCGAACAGCCGTTACCCAGTGGCCGGTCCTTCCCGAAAGGTCGACGCTCTCAAATGGGCAGCTAGAGATCAAGGTGGATATCCTTAGTAGGACGTACTGATCTTTGAAACGACGGCCAGGACTTGAAGATCTTTTGTGGCAGGGCCAGAGAGGGACCTCGAGACTTTTAGTTGGCCTGGCACTTAACAAGACAGTAAAGTCCGGCCACCACAAGCAGTATAGTCGTATGCAGCCGAGAACGGCCATAAGGAGATGGCCTGCACATTAAACGCAGGAAGGGGGTTATCGGGTCAAAACCGATATTCCAATTATTCACGCTCCAAAGCGCAGATCCCCTCAAGGTCTCTTCTCTTGTAACCTACCCGAGTTAAAGGGGTTTTAATGGAGGTTCCAAAGCCTCCATTCTGACACAGCATGAGGTAGCTAGTCAGGTCCTTAAGCCTAAATAGAGGGTTGAGGGAAGATTCTTAGAGAAAAAAAAAATGCTGAGAGGGCACGAGGGGAAAGTGCACTAACATTTCTCCTTGTTCTGTTAAAGAGTTCAATTCAACCCAATGACGGGGGCTCCTTAATTTATACTCTGTCCAAGTGAGAACAGTTCCTCCAGGTAGAGACAAAAGGTTGAGGGAATAGTCGTAGAGTAACAAAATAAATAAAAAGGTAGCGCTGTGAGGGAAGCGCACAAACAACTTTCCTAAGCTCCATCAGAGAATTCAAGTCAAGCCAGCGACAGGGGTTCTCTAATTTGCAATCAGACCGTGCGGCTTCTCCAGATACCAAGTGTAACAGGCTAAACAGGGTACCTCAAAGTGGGCGGGGGATATATCTCGAGTCCAGCCGGTCCCATCTTGAGTTTTCGGACTTTTCACGTTTCCACTTTGTGCGTCATTGAGTGGTGTTGGCACCTGCACAATGACCAGAATGTGCCTAGTGGCCGGGCATTCCCTAAAGGTCGCAGCTCCTAAATGAGAAGCCAGGGAGGAAGGTTAACAGGGTGGATCTCCTTTCTAGATCGTATTAATCGACAGGATCTGGATATGTTGTAGCAGACCCACAAAAGCAGCCGGGACTTTTAGTTAACCTGGCAACCAAACAAGGTAGTAACGATCGTAGGCCATAAGCAGTAGAGCCTTATGCACCCGAGAACGGCCGCAGAAAGGTGGTCAGCGCATTACACGCATGAAAGGGGTTATTGAAGTAAAATCCGATCTTCTCATTAATCGCGGTCCAATTTCCAGGAACCCTTAAGTCTTGGTCTCTTGCGACCTGCAGACGTTAAAGGGCATTGTTTATAGAGGGTCCAAAGCTTCTCTTCTGACAAGGCATGAGGTAGCTGGTCAGGTCCTTAAGCCTACACAGAGGGCTGAGGGTAGAGTCGTAGAAAAAAAAGAATGCTGTGAAGGGTAAGGTCCGGTCAGAAAGTTCAAGTAGCCCATTAACAGGTCTTTCCTATTTTCACCTGAGCTGAGAGGCTTCTCGGAAGGTTTAGGTGAGGCCGCCGCATTAAATATGCTTTGGCTAAGGGGCGACTCCCAATACCAAAAAAATAAGATTAAACCCAGACACCCATCGTTCAACATAACCTCTCTAGGAGACTTCTCGGAAAGACCAGGAGACAGGTCTTTCCTGAGTGCTGCTGGCTTTGAAGAGAAGCCAGGGCTCACAAAGTGGAAAAAAAAATCTGTCACCTCTGTGTTCTTATCCATGTATTTCTTTTAAGGTTCCTGTGCTTTATGTTTTAAGTTTATGCTTCACTTAAATGGGTTAAAACTAGTAAGATGCATTGATTAAATATTTTACATTTTAAGCATAGAAGATCACTTCTAAAGATGTAGCTAAACTTTTACTACCTTCCTCCAGTCTAAGTCTCTTCTTTTGATTTACTTTTCTATGCTACTATCAAAGTCACAAAGGAGCCAAAATAAAATTAATCTTGTACCTACGATAAATTTTGATTATCAATTCTAATTGCTCAGTTTCTACAAAACTATTTGTATGATGTAGAATATGAACTTATTCTTTTAAAGTATTTAGTTAAAATGAACGATTAGATTATTAACACTGATGTGCTTGGATGAAAGGCCATATATATATATTTTTTTTTTCTTTTTGGATGTTTAATCCTTTAGTCCATTAATTCCTTGAATATATTAAAAATTCTTGAGTTGGATTTTACCAGCACGAATCGGCCTGTATATTTTTTCAAACATATTTAAATTCCATCTCCTGCTTTGTTTTTTTTTCTTATAGCATTGATGCATGTGTTCAGTTGGTTGAAATAAGAAAAAAAATTACCTCATATTCTCTGGAAGTAATAAACTTGATAATAACATGTTTCAAATACTCCAAATTGATAAAATCTGATGTTAGATCACCGTTCAGTGATTCAGTAGATTTTCGTTTGGTTTTAAAGAAAGGAGATGGGTTCGAATTCACTGCCATTTTCTGATAATCAGAAGTCAATCGGGGACTCAACTGACCGACACTCCCTGTGGGAAAAAAGCATAATTTTAAAATGTTGGCAGCGAATTAGCTGTATAAAGTTAAATTGGTAGGTGTATGGGTTAGAATAAGTGAGATGTTGATGAATTGGAGAAAGAGAGAAGAGTGTAGAAAACTGCATGAGTAAGATAGAGGAAGTGTGTGGATAAGGATAGAGCAAATGAAGGAAGTTCAAGGGTTCTTATGTTTGCTTACTTGACAGCCCCCTTTCTTCTGCGAGGTGGTTAGCCCCTAGGAAGGTCACCACACTCCCAGGGTGGGTACGTAGATCCCTAAGAGATGAGGTATTGTGTGTAGTGCATGCTTTGTGTGAGGTTTGGGCAGTCTTTTGAGTATGTGTTTGATGTTGTCCGGGCTTTGGTTGCATCTGATGAACTAAAACTGGCAAGGAAATGCAGAAATTGGAATGGTGGAATAATGTGAAATGTACAGTGAAGATTAAATGGGAGACACACTGCCAAATATTTAGTATTGCAAATGATGCATGTCCGGGAACTGCGATGAATGCATACCAGGAAAAAATAAAAGTGAAACAAGAGATTAATCAAGGTATGAAAACAGCAAATGAAGAACTTGGATAGGAGATGAACGAGGATATGGATGGAACCAATGTTATTCTGCAAGGAAGTAAAAAGGGGTGAGGAACGCGGAGAAGAATATTTGCATGAATATCGAAGATAGGAATGGCAGGTGTGAATAATTGGGAGGTCAAGGGTAGATGGTAAGAGTAATTTGATTTCCTTGTCAATGTGAATTGATTTAGAGTTTGGAATGTGAGAGGTAACGTTATACGTCATTTTGGAAAAGGGTAGTGGCAGTCAATGCCTTTAAAACAGGGAGATTGCAAATGCTTGCTATATGTGAGACAAACATGAAAAGGAATGAAGGGTTTGTGTGAGATCAAGCATAGATCAGGGTGGTAGGAGTAAATAGGGTGTGGTAGTGCTTTTCAGTGAGGAGTGACACGATGCAATGGTTGGGTAGGAATGTGTGAACTCAAGAATCGTGTGTGTGAAGTTGAGATTTGCATGGGTAAAACTGCGCATGGTTATGTATAGACCCTGTAATGACGGAATAGAAGCTGAGAGAGGTTATAGAATGACATTGGATGATTGGTGGCTAGAATTGGAAATGGGTATTGGTTTATGGTTGTGGATAGGAATGGACAAATAGGTGGAGGAATAATACAGGGAATGACTGGATTTTTTGGTACACCTGGAGAGAATGAAAATGGAGAGAGGGTGGTAAAATTCTGAGCTGAAAAAACATGTGTAGCAAACACATCTTCATGGTATGGATGTGTATAAATATATATGGGTTGGGCAGAGGAGGCGAACAATGCAAGATTATGAATATGCTTTAGGAGGTATTTGATGTGAACATTATGAGGTATTAGTATTGGACTATCTGATTTTGCTGTATAAAGGATAAATTGGTTAGTATATGGATGAGAAGAAGTGAGAAAGGTAGACAGGAAGGAAAAATCAGAATAGAGAGTTCTTTGAATCAGATAGAAAGGAAAAATGAATGAATAGTGCCGAAAATAAATGCTGCAAAGCCCAAACGGACTAGCCCAGAGCCAAATTGAAGGACGGGTGATTTGCATGAAAATTCTCAATAAAAATATAGACATCTGGAGAATATACAAAAATATAGCTATGAAATTAAAATCAATAGAATGGAAATACAGGAATTTAAAACCATCAAAGGGTGTAAAAGGATATCAAAAATAAACTATTGAAAACTCGACAAAGGATCAAAACAGACCCTAGATGGATCAACAATAGATGCAAGAACAGAGAATATAAAATCATGAAACAATATATTAAATTTTGGCTAAAAGATTAGATTCTTCTAAAAATTTTATTCACACTAAAAGAGACATGAGTCTCAGACAAGATGCCCTGCAGAACCTGCTGGGGGACTATCTGCCCAGTAATGAAAGGAAAGACCCTCCTCCCAAGATTTCTCAAAAAAGAACAGTCGGCAAAGATGTGAAGGATGGACAGCTGCACACCACACAGGATGCACAAAGGTGGGGGCTGCCCATTCATCAAGTGCCAATGAGTGAGGCGGCAATGACCTATCCTCAGTCGGCACAAAATAACCTCCAGTCTACGTGGTCTCAGGTACGTGGCCATGAGAGGACTGAAGGTTTTATGGAATGGAGCTTGGTGGGAGGAAGCTCATCCCACATCTTCTGCCATAAGCCGACTACATATTCAGTGATGAGAGGATAGACATCACGAAGTGGGACTGGGGCTGATGGGGGTGTCCCAATGATGCCGCCTCCTTGGGCGCAGCATCCGCCGTTTCATTACCTGGGATGCCCACATGACTAGGCACCCAGCAAAAAGAAATCTTGTGAATAGAAGAAAGATAAAAAAGCCACCACTGGATCTTGGAAACCAGCGGATGGCTAGAACCAAAAGCACCCAGTGCCTCCAGAGAACTAAGGAAGTCAGAGAAAATCGTAAGACAACCAGATGGCATAGGAGCCATAACAAAGAGTGCAGCAAGAATGGCAACAAGTTCTGCTGTGAAAACAGAAGCTGCACTTGGTAGGCGAATCAATGCTGTCTGAGATGGGAAGACAGCAGCAATTCCAACTCCGTCCGACGATTTGGACCCATCGGTGAACACAAAGGTGCTAGGTCGATGGTGGGAGGAGTGTTGATCATACATGGTTCTCAAGGCTACAGGCAAGAACTGATCCTTGGGCCTACCAGTAAGCCCCTTGCATACCACTATAGGTGGTATGAGCCATGGGGGAATCTTTGGTAATGAAAACGGAATAACAGAAAACTCCCTTAGACGTCCTGTGTGCTCGGACATGCGCAGAGCAAAGGGGCAAGCCAGGGATGGAAATCTATCATATGAGGCCACTGTTCGCAAATTGAACGTGCACTCATATACTGGCGACCATGGTAATTGCTCAAGTCTAAAAAGATATTTGAGGTTAGATTTGAGCCTATGAAAAGTAAGAGGAAGAGCCCCTTTCCCTGCATAGACACCACACAGGAAAGGTCTTGAAGGCTCCAGAAGCCAGGCGCACACCCTGGTTACGCATAGTATTTAATTTTTCAAGAATGGACGGCGAGGCAGAGGAGTACACCTGTGACCCATAGTCCAGCTTTGACTGGACCAATGCTGAATACAAAAGCCACAGAGTACGTCGATCACTTCCCCAAGAAGTGTGTGACAGTAATTTCATTATGTTCATTCTCTTCAGACAAGACCTTTTCAAGGCCTCCAAGAAAGCCTCGAATAAAAGATCACCCCTAAAATCTGAAATGTGGCTCAAAGGTGACAGGGACACCATAGAGTGACAAAGGGGAGGGGGGGGCCCATGTCACCGATATATGATTGTAAAAGTGGACAGCCTTGGTCTTTACTACGGAAAAGCGGAAGCCCTTGGAAGAAGCATTATTAGCTACGGTATTTATAACCCGCTGTAGCTTACGGATGACAAATGGAAATCTAGGCGATGAACAGATAAGCGCTAAGTCATCAGATAGAAAGGAAAGAGAATGTGAGGATGCTTAAGAGTAGAGAGGAAATAAGTATGAACATGGAGATCGAGCAAATGAGGAAAAAATTAAGGAAATGGTAATAAATATTACAAAGGCTGCTGTGTGTGTCTGAACTGAAAAGATGAAGTAAAATGTTGAATAGTGGAATGACACTGTGAAGCATCTAGTGAAGAGTGAAAAAGGAAGCATACTTGCTAATGCTTAATAGTGCGGATGATGAAGCCAGGGTTATGCAGTTGAAAATGAAAGTAGAAAAAGTGATTGGATAGTATAAAAGCAACAAATGAAGCATTTAGACAAAAATAAATAAATGGTAATCTTGATGGGAACAGGTAGCTATCGTGAAAGGAAGTGAGAAGCCAGAAGAAGAACTGTGTGAACAATGAGGTCAAAAGCAGATGGCAAGAATACCTTGATCAATTTCATAATCTAGGTATGGAATATAACGCAAATGTAAATATGAATGGCCTGGTGGGTGTAAATTGTATGCTATATTAGGGCATGCAAGAGCTTAAAAACTGTTATGAGGTGTCTGAAAAATGAGAATACAGCTGGAGTAGATATGGTAGCGTTGTGTCATGCAGTGGGTCTGGGGTTTGTGTTGCATCATTTGAAAGTAGAAGAGTGCCTTATGGCTGGAAGAATGCTGTAATAGGGCTTTATGCACCAAAAGTGAGAAAAGTGAATTCGAGAACTACAGCTTCTCGGATATTAATGTAGAATTTTATAGATATAAATTTTAGCAATTATTTAGCAGAAAATATTGTAAGAAAACTGATATTTTAAGTAATATAAACATTGAAGATAAAACTCAAAACTTTCTCACATTTTATGTTAAATTCTAACTAAATATTCTTTTAATATCATTTATGAATCAAGTGTAGCAATTTTAAAAAAGAATTTCATGGTTTTATTTAAAATTTTGTGTGTGCCAGTATTTTTGGCCAGTACTGTACTTGATAGCTAAACTGAAAAAATAAAGGCTAAATTAAAGTGCTTCTTTTTTTTTAAACCTGTATCTCCCAAAATGTCAGCAGAGTCTGGATTGATTTTCAATTCTCTTTGAATTGTTTTCTTCATATCAGCTAATCTGTGGGCTTGAACTTTCAACATCTGAGAAATAAGGGAGGAGGGAATCAAGAAAAAATAATCAAAACATACACAAAAGTGAGCTCAAAATATTATGCATTAAGAAATAGTCATATAATCTTACCTGTTTTTTGTCTATAATTTCATCTTCACCTTTCTTTAACTTCTCCTGAAGTTCTAGAACTAAATGGCTCGTTTCCACTTTTGAATCAAAATCCGTTTCCAATTCAGAAACTGTTTTCATTAATTTCTTACTTTCAATTCTCGCTTCTTCCAATTTTTTTTCCAAAATTTCAACCTTCTCGATAAAGGACTGCTTCTCTTCATTCAATGCTTTTTGAACTGATTCATATTCATTTACCTTGTCTAAGTACTTGTCAAGATTAGATGAAAGTTTACTTTTTTCAGTAGAGACAATTTCATATTTGTTTTTCATGGTTTCTAACTCGCTGCTAATAGCTTCTGCATCAAGTCTTTCCCTGTTTAGGTGTTCTTGCAATGTGGTGGTTGAGCTTTGCAATGATATGAATTTATTCTCTAATGTTATATGTTTAATGTTCAATTCTTCCATATGAGAATTCAATTCCGTATATTTTTCATTTATATTATTATGTTCTTTACTTTCAGCTTCCAATTCTTCTTTCAATTGGTGTGATTTTTCTTCCTGTAGATGCTAAAAAGAAAAAGACAAATCTTTAGCTTATTGAGCTGAGGAAAGGTTTCTCATAGCCATGGGCCTTAACACTTGAAAGCGCCAAACTAAGAAAATGGAGGACCCCGTCAGCACCAGAGAAAAGAAAATCAAACATGCTCATGTCAAAAGACCCATGAGTAAATGATTTGAAAAAGGCAATAAAACTAAATGGAAGGTACTTCATGAGAGAAAATACATTTGCCTCAAGAAAAATACTGTTAGGGATTCAATGGAGCAGTGGTTGTACACTCAGGACCTTTTGGTCCATGTGGCTTTTTAAGAGTTAAGAGAGTGCCAATCCATTATCTAAGGAAAGAGATCAGAGAAGAGGTGAGTCTTAAAGGCACCTAAGGATATAGAGAGTAAACCAGAAGGCAGATCATTCTAAATTCTAGGGGATTTTTTTTTATTGTGGTAGCCCATCTGCCGACTACCTACTTGGGCATAAGTCGCCGTACACAATAGCCCCCTATTAGGCTATATTAAAAAGAAACAATATTTAAATAACACATAACAACGATAAAAAAGAACAAAGGCTAAAAAAATAATGAGTAAATGCAAAAACGAAAGAAAGAAGCATGTTCCGGCGTCGGGGGTAACCTCCCCCCCCGGAGAAGGAACATGCGACCTACAAAAAAAAAACACACAAAGGAAAAATAAAGTGGAGGCGACTAGCCCCCTCCTAAAACTCGGAAATTCCAAAGTCGGTGTGCACGAACTATCCCGAGTACAAGGGACAAGCGGTAGCGACCCAGCTCGGGATAGATAACGCGCGCGGAGATCACCCAGACTGGGACATTCAACAAGGATGTGCCGAACAGTCTGGGGGACATCGCAGTCTTCCAAGTATGGCGCAGGCGAGCGTTCCAGCAAATGGCGTTGCGTCACGCGAGTGTGTCCAATTTGGAGACGAGAGAAAGCGACCCGAAGCTGTCGTGGCATGGCGGGGGAAGGGGAGGGGGGTAGGTCCATGGGAACAGGCACAGCGCAATGGCATGCAGTCAACCTCGACCGTCTCCCATCTTCTTTGCCAAACAGCCCGGAGATGTCCGTATTCCTGCCATGTAATCGGTGTAAGGAAGAGCGAAACGCTGGTCTGGTTGCCCAGTCCTAGCAGACTCTTTGACGCCCTCATTCCCCGCAATTCCTACATTTCCAGGAACCCAGCAGAAGATAATCTCAACATCCGCCCTGCTCGCCAAAACCGTGGCGTCACGGATATCGCGAACTAGGGGGTGCGAAGATTCCAAAGCCCCGAGACCACTCAGGGCGCTTTGTGAGTCGCTATAAATCGCAATCCGGTCTCCGAACCGGGCACGTCGAGTAATCTCCAGTACCGAGCGGTGTATTGCAAACCAGCTCGGCCATCAAGACAAACGCAGCGCCTGGCAGATCCCCGCTGACTTCAAACAGGGGATACGGCGTGGAAACCAACCCCGTTTTGTAACTTGGAGCCATCCGTATAAATTGGCACGGTTTCAGCGTGACACGAAGTGTGCTCCAAAAAGCCCGAAAGCAATACTCCAGGCGCTGTAGAAGCTTTGGGAGCAGAAATATGGCAATAAATAGTCAAAGGTGGTACTCTCCAGGGTGGCGTCCTGGGCAGAACCAGGGGAGCCACCGCCCCGATAGCTATACTTAAGCTCTAGAAGGAGTTTCCTGGCGTCTCTCAGCGGCATAAGCACCGTCAAGATCAGCCGGCGCGTACAGGCGAATAATGCACTGTGCACGGCGCAGAGCGAGTGGCATTGACAAGTAAGCTCTCCATGGGGTAAGTGTGGAAGGAACCGGTCGCCAGGCGAAGGCCGGTGTGGTGGATCGAGTTCACCATTCGCAATACATGCTCGGCTGCGGATGCATAAAACTCGCATCCGTAGTCGAGCTTCGAACGAACAAAGAATCGATAAAAAAGTAAGACAGTAGCCCTATCAGCGCCCCAGGCGCTGAACGTCACGGAACGAGGAATATCCATGGCGCGGGTAGGCCTACAAGAGACCCTAAGGCTGCGAATGAGCCTCCCAGTGATGCTTCGGTAAAATACAAGACCGGGGAAACAATCCACACCCCATTGAGAAGCAAGTCTGGATGAGGGTGGAGCCGTGGCTGGCGGCAGAAGTGCACTACCTTAGTCTTGGTCAAGGAACACGAAGCATGTGCACTTCGGCGTAGCGAGAGATGCGGTTCAATGCCTGTTGGAGTCGACGCTCCAAAGTTGGCATCTGGGCTGCGCCAAAAGGGATCGAAAGGTTGCCTATGTAGAGCGTGGCGAGAACATCTTCCGGCAGCACCAAGGTGATGCCGTTGATGCTCAGGTCAAAGAGTGCAACACTGAGGATACTTCCCTGCGGGACACTCCCTTCCTGCTCCATTGGGCCGGAGAGGGCTCCCACCCACCCGTACGCGGAATCGACGATCTCGCAAAAATTCAGATATAAACATTGGGAGGCGTCCCGTCGCCCCCATCGTGTGGAGAGTCTCCATGATACCGTATCGCCATGCAGTATCATAGGCCTTCTCCAGGTATAAACCACCATGGCGTAGCGCTGTGTACTAAAGAAGGCCTCGGAGACGACATTTTCCAGTCGGAGCAGAGGATCAGACGTGGAATGGAACTTGCAGAAGACGCACTGTGAAAAAGACAGATGGCCTCTGCAGTCCAGAAAAAAAGCTAATCTAACATTTTCCAATTTCTCCATCAACTTGCACACGCAGGAGGTTAGAGAGATTGGGCGGAAACCGATCTGGGTAGAGTGATCTCTCCCTGGTTTGCGAAAAGCGAGCACAGTAGCGATTCGACAGGAATCCAGGAGACCCTGTACCCAGATCTTGTTGAACAAATCTAAAAGAAAGGCCATGCCTTGCTCACTATGGCGTACGGGACATCGTCTGGACCAGGGGTGGGTTCCGCGCACAAAGCGAGAGCAAAACGCAACTCATTCAAAGTAAACCTGTCGTTGAAGGGTTCTCCACCTCTGGAGGTAAAGTCCAGTCGGCGGCCTTCCGTGACATAACGGCGCGCATTGAATGCTGGCGGAACAGCATCCCGGCTAGAAAATGCGGAGAAAGCGGTTGCGAAGGATTCCGCCACGGACGCGGGGTCCGAGATTGCGGTCCCATTCTGTTGGAGAACGGCAGGAAGTTCCTGCGAGAACTTGCCCTGAATCCTTGCCACTCGCTTCCACACGTCAGGTAAAAGGGTCTTCCCGTTAAGTGATGACACGTATGCCCGCCAAGAAGAGCGGCGGGGGTGCTTCGAAATATACCGGAACCTAGCCCTAGCTCGACGAAATTCAGCGACAGTGAAGTCGTTCGGGCGGCGATTATAGAGCATGTAGGCCGCCTGAGACTCGGCAAACCACCACGGCAGCTGTCGGCGTTCAAAACGGCCAGACGTTCTAGGAATAGTATTTAGGCGTACGGCGATGAGGTTGGCGGAGAAAAAATCAACGGCCTCATCTACCGACCTAAACTACTCGACTGAGATAGAGAATTCAGTCATTTCTTTAAATGCAGACCGCCGCGCCCGCGCCAAGCACCACCGGGGCAGGCTCTCGGCCAGCAACAGCCCAGAAAATTATAATTGAATGGGAAAGTGATCACTACCATGGAGTTTATCGACCACTCCCCAATCAAAATCAAGCTGTGGATCCGGAGAGCACAAAGATAAATCGAAGCGGTTCTCGGGCAGTGATGCGTAAAGTCATCCACATTTAGGACACCCATCTCCAGTTCGTCGATCAGTTCGGCAAGGACTTGACCTTGGAGATTAATTGAGTAGTCTCCCCAAAGGGAGGGTCTACCGTTCAGATCGCCCAGCAAGAGAAAGGGCCTCGGCAACTGTGCCACGACGCGGTGGAAGTCCCCCGCGTCGAGTCGACTGACGGTGTAATGTACGCGGAAATAGCTACTGTCTGAAAGGAGGTATCCAAAGGAAAGAGAACAGAGACATCATGCTAGGTGTAAATCGCGAATCCTCCCGTCCGGCCCTCATCCCGTGGTGGTGGGATCGAAAAAACCCTTATAACCTGGGAGGGTGGGCAGGGGCCACGCGCTCAGCATGGTCTCCTCCAAAAAGATAGCTAACGGGGAACGGGACAAGACGAGCATCCATAGCTCCTTTCAGCTGGCCCGGACGCTGCAGCAATTCCATTGAAAACATATACCCTCCAGGCCTAGCTAGGAGATGCGGGTGCCTCTTCGAAGAGAAGACTCTCACGGGAATGGCCGTACGCTTCCAGGAGGCAGAACTGCGAGCGCTGTTGGCCGGACAATGCGCTGATGCTTTCGAGGACTTATAGGGGGAAGTTGGGCTCGCCATGCGAGTCTTTTCCTCCCTCCACCTCGAAACCTTAGGCGTGCGGGGCGGCTTCGGAGGAAGGAGGGGGGGTCCCTCTTCTGGAGGATCCACCATCTCCGAGCCACCGAGCTAACCACTGGGTGTGGGCGAAGAAGCCGAAGCTCCTTTAGTGCTCTCCTCCTTTCGGAGGGCAGCTCTAGGAACCCCGGAAAATGGCCTCACGATCATCTTCAGGGGTGTTGCCTCCTGTGAGTCTATGGAGGCGCGGAGCAGTTTCGCCTTAGGGAAAATGGTTACGCTGGGGGAAGGGAGGGGAGATCTGGTTTTAGCCGGGGCTGGTTGTGAACCCTTTGTGCCGCCAGCTTTACCAGGGTAGCGCCCGGGGTGGGTAGAACCCGCAGAAGGGTTCCGAATGGGCACAGAATCAACCGTGCTAGTAGGCCTGGAGGGGCCAGGAGCAGAGGGTATCTTTTTTAACATTGAGGCATAGGACGTTCCAGGCAGCGCCGGGTGCGCCAAGACCAAGTCCTTAGCCTCGCGAAATGAGAGACGATCCTGGGCCTCAACGGCCAAGATTTCCTTCTCTTGGAGATACGCACCACATTGCTTCAAAGAAACAGGGTGCGAATCTCCAAAATTGATACACTTGGCCACATACGAATTGGATTTATCGTGTGCGCCCTTGGAGCAACTTACAAAGACTTCGGGTAACCCCGACTTTGCGCGTCTACAGGAGCGATTAGTATAGCCGAAGCGGAGACAGTAGTAGCACCTCCATGGTAGCGATACCAACCGGCACGCACCGACCCAGGGAGCGTGTCACAGTCGAATGTGACGAAGTGTGTAGGGGTGGGTCTCGAGGCCCCTTCCTGTTTTCTCATGGCTGCGAGATAGTCCATCTGGGCTACGCAGCTTTTAATCCTTAATGCACTATTCATTCATTCCTGTTTTCTCATCACACGTTCGACCTTGACCGCCCCATGGTCGGCCAGCTCTAAGGTGATTGATGTCATCTATGGAGTAGTCCGAGTTCCCTCGCATAAACTACTCCTTTCACGATGTTCATGGTAGAGTGCGGCGTCACACTCACAGGCGTGCCATCGTGTCCGAAGGGCACTAATCATGGGGCCTCGGAGGGATTTGACACATTCGCCAAAAGGCTCCCGTCTGAGAAACGGGTTACCTTCGGCTCTCTAACAATCGCACTAGCTAGAGCTCTCCTCTGATGGATCATGTTACCCTTAGCCAACATACTACCATCAGTGGAGGGAATAACAACGAAGAGTTTGAAGCTAGAGGGGTCGAAAACGCCAGGTAGCCTCTGAATGAGGGGCCCAGACGTAATCGAGGCTCCGCTCTGCACAGTTCTGGTCTTCGTCTAGGACTCCCCACCCGGGGGAGCAACGGGGCAGGACGTGTCGATCTTGGCTTGGTCGCTTACCGAAAGGGCAGCAAACTCGTCCGTCACCGTCGCTCCTACGGAGGGAGAGGAGCACAGTCTTCTTCTTTTTAGGAAAGGAGGGCGGGGAATGAACCCGCTTCTCTCCTCCCCCGGTAGGATCCCATAGGCCAGATGGACCGGCCTCAGCAAGATCCTTCTCTGAATTGGAGTAGGCCTTGGCTGTCATAGGGCACCAGCCAGGAAAGTTAATCCCTCTTCTCCTCGTAAGGCCTCTGGGTTCGAGCCGTCTAAGGCGGTCCTTTCACAGGGGCGGACTTGGGTTCGGTGCTTGGCACCTAGTCAGGTTCGACCCCATGTAAGGTCCTACCATCTGAGGTTGGGTCACCTCAGGGACCAAATCCATCTCAAGGGGGGCCTCTATGTGGCCACTGCCCCCTAAGACATCACAGATCCCATTTGGTTTTTTTTTTTACTTCTAATGCTGGCGAACCAGCATCCGTCGAGGAAGAGAGGGTGATAGGTAAACTGACCCACTGCAAACTTGTCGCGCACGCCTGCAGGACATTAAGGGGCACGCCCGACGGGCCCTGGCGTCATTTGCTCCCATAATAGGATTGGCCTTATCGAGCCGCCCCAACTGGAAGCAGTCAATTATGGGCTGCATGTCTGCATTCTTGGCAGTCCCCTTGGAAAGTAAAGGGGAGGACTGCCGTTGGAAAAAGTGACGCGAGGGGGTGGGGGGGAGTCCCCTGCACCCATAGGCAAAGGAGAGGAGCAAGACTCCTCTCCGATAGAAGAAATGTGGAGGATCCCCTAAGAGAGCACATGGGTGGGGGGAAGCTCCATTTTTTCAGTGGAGCTGCCCGAATACGGGGCCGGCAGAACTAGCTGCCGCTATTTGAGGCCTCCTCCCATCTAGTGACCTGTCGGCTCCACCTTAGGCACGGCGTAAAAAATGATAGATGGTTAAAGGAGAAAGAAAGGGGATGCTTAGAAGGTGAAGCAGGTTGTTAAAAACCCACCATCGCAAACCGGAGCTCAGGGGTGAGGGGGCGTTGTCTCCCCCCCCCCCCTTAGCCCCAATCCGGAATGGTTGGCTGAAAGGAAGCTGGTCAGCGTCTACCCTGTGAAATTAGAGGCTGACCAGAGAAAGTTGTGGGAGAAGTTGTATGGAAAGTGAGGAAGCAGGGTGTCAGAAAGAATAAGAGGCTAAGCTGAGGCCAGACGGAGCGCTGAGTCCCGTTAGCACGGCGGCCAGAAAGGCAAATCGCCGCGCCCCTTACGGGGCATTCTAGGGGAAAATAAAGATAAAGACAATCACACTAGCAGAACAGATGACTACAGAAAAGGAGCATATCCACAATGAAGGGTTTTATTGGTCTGGATAGGCTGAATGCGGAAGACAGGTAAGAGGGCGGTGTGTTGTTTAGGATCTTTAATGTAAGAAGGATCGAATGGGCAGCTAGTGCAGTTGAGAGCGCTGCAAGGTTGCATGAGAGAAGTATCCCTAGTGAAGAAGAACACAGGATGTGTGTGTGTGCGTGTGCAAAGTTTGGAACAAAATAGTAGTAGCATGTGATCCAGAAACTAAATTACAATAATGTCGATGGGAGGTGGGAAGCATGAATGGCAATCTCAGAAATATCACATCAAAGTGGGAATGAATATGGGTAGATTAGGAAGAAAGCAGAGAGAGGATTTGCATACATTTAGAACATGGGCTTTGAGAGATAATTAAAAATCAAAGGTGATATCCAGATTTTTAACATTAGGTAGCAGGAAAGGCAAAAGGAGAATTAGTTTTACAGTGAGCCATGACAAAACTGCAGTTTTGTCATGTGAGAGTTATATAAAGTTGTCTGAGAGCCATTCAGTAATAATGATATCAGCATAGGAATAGAATGATAGTCAATGGCAAAACGGAAGGCTACTAATGGAAAGAAGAGAGATATAAAACAGAGGTGAACCAAGAACCTAGCCCTGTGGAACACCAGATGAGATATACAGTACTCGACAAAAGTATAGGCCGGGTGAGTGGGGTGGACTAAACTTATGTGTAAAAAGAATGGTATAGATGAGGGTGATTTAATTTAGTCAGAAGTTTGGGCCGGCTGTATGACGTTACTACATCCCTCAGTTTTCCTACTCAGCCTGCCAGCACGTGCTCAGTGTCGGCTTGTCGCGGTAGTGAGAGGACTCTGCTGTTGTGTTCTCCTGACCGACGCCATTTTGTGACTGGGTTTTTGTAGTTTGGGAGTGTTTGTGGCCTTATTATGGGGAAAGCGAAGCAGTTACAAGGGAAGGACGTCAGCACTCTCCCCAAGCTGGAGAAGAAAATTAGGGCTTGTTGGGATGCTATACCTACCCAGAAGCTACATGATCTTGCTATGTCCATGCCACGACGCCTGAGGGATATCAAGAAACGCACAGGATGCCCAACAAAGTATTAAGGGTAAGATTAATATTTTTATGACACTTTTATCATGCTGCAACTTGTCTGACACGCACCTGGCCTAACCTTTTGTCGAGCACTGTATACCCTCAATGTGAATAGACTAAGTATAAGATAATAAGAGAGAAAAATATAAAAAAACAAAACACAATTCCATGATATTTCAAAATAGCAATATGATTTCAACTTAGATATACAAACCAAATTTCTTCTGAGATCTTTAATTTCTTGGGTTTTCTTGGTCATCTCTGTCTCTAATTGCCACTTTGAGGTCTCAAGATCCTCCTTAAGACATTCTAAATTCTGGTTAAGATCTTTTACTTCACATGCGTGCCTTTCTTCTTCATTTTTCTTACTCTCATTTAATTCTTCAATTTGCTTTTGCAATAATTCGTTCTTTGCTTCTGATGAATTTAAATCTGCCTGAAAATAAAATAAAAAATTTCAATAAAAAAAATCTTCAATACTTTGATTCTCAATAAGAATTAACTAATGCATGGGTGCATTTTTTTTTTATTTCTCTCCTCTGATACTTGACTGTGAGGGTACAGCTGCTGTAAGTACAAATTGCCTAATTCTAGGTCAGGCTAATCTTAAAAACAAAATAATTTAAAAAGAGAGCAGAAACTACCCCTGAAGGCAATCAGCAACAATCAACAAACATCCTTGAGGCAATCCCAGGTGCCTGAGCATGCAGTAAACAGTTTAATTAAATACTATGGAGGAGGCCAAACTCCTTCAAAAATTCAATCACACTACAGTCCGGGATGCAGGTGTCCCTCCCAAAGACCTTGGAGAGGGATACATGCAAAGCCTCCAGGCTCATGGCAGCTGTGCCCTTATGGATACTAAAAACAAGGGGGTGCAAATATTTCAATGCCTAGCGCTCGGAAGAGCCCCTCCTGCTTCAAACAAGGTGAAGGGGTGAAAGTGACCCTCCCCCTCTTTGGATTTGGAGCCATCCCTGTAGACTAACATAGCTCCAATGTGACAAGAGTTTAGTTTGTTTAAGGAAAAACAAGGTGGCAGCCGCCCAATCCTAATGGATTCTTAATGGCAGCACTGTTAAAACGGGGTCGCCCGAAAAAAGTCAGAAGAGGCGTGGAAGGCACTCAATAAAAATGGGGAAAAGCAAAGGATTAGAAGAAAATAGTACAACACACAGAAACACACACTTAAATTACGGGCATACAGCACGCATTCTAAAAACAAGGGCGGCTGGGGCAATAAACAAATGACATGCGCCAAACGCAGGGGAGGGCATAGGATAAAAGATAAAACAATAAACCTAAACACAAAAATGGAAAGAATTTATAAAAGGGATAAAACGCCACTTCGTGAAAGAAATGTAAGAAGAGGGGACGACCGAAGGGAGTCCTCTGTTAAAATAAAGCGAAGTCGAGCAGGGAAGGCGACGCCAGAAAGGGTAGGGAAGCAAGAATTTCGAAGAGAAGCAAGGCGGGGACACACTACTAAAATGTAAGCCACAGACAGCTCGCCAGGGCAAAAGGGACAACCAGGGGCAACGGCCTCCACCCTAAACTAAATAGCCATAGGTGAGTGGCGTGTGCCTAATTCACAACCTCCCAAGACCGGAGTCGCTGAGAGCTAGAGGACCAGGAAAGGACAGAGCGAAAAAAAGGGACAGCTTAGAAGAGGGGAACGAATCCCACTCTCTCTGCCACAAACCAAAGACATACGCCCTGATTACGGGGTAGGAATCCCTAAAGGGCAGAGGGGCTGCATCCGGCACATCGAGGGGCCCGGTAGCCCAACAGAAAGCCACCCTGCAACGGGAGGCATTTCTAACCAGCCAGGAACGAATCCGTAAAACCAAAAGGTGGGTGAACGTAAAAGAACGAACCGCCTCCAAAGCAGGCCGGGAATCGCTAAAAACAATACAATCTGAAGAATTGAGGGATAAAATCAAATTAAAAGCCAAAAGAATTGGCCCGTCAACTCTGCGGTAAAAACGGATGCTACAGGAGGGAGGGCGGACCGAAGGGACTCCGTAGAGGACACCGCGGCCGCTCCAGCACCGAGGTCCGACTTCGAGCCGTCAGTATAGATGGAACGCTGGTGAGCATGAGAACACGCATGTTCAAGAAACAGGCCAAAAAGGAGTAGACCTCAGGAGGGCGAACGCTCCAACACGGAGCCGGCGGGAATGGGAGGGCCAACACACTGGGAACACCCAGGGAGGTGAGATGGTCCCCAACCCGGAGCCCCAGAGGCCGGGGTAGAGATGGCCGCCGATCAAAAGATGCCGAAGAGGACGGGGCAAAAAGGCACTCATGGACTGGGGATGAAGGGTATTGCTGAACTCCAAACGGGGATCGTAGGCACACCTGCAGCCGGTGATATCGCAAGGGAAGCACGCCACCCTCAACAAAAAAGCTAGGGATAGGCGAGGTGCGAAAGGCTACACTACTAAGACGGGCTCCAAGCGAACGAACAGAGTCAAGTATCTTCAAGGCTGAAGGAGACGCTGAAGAGTACACCTGGCAACCGTAGTCCAGCCGGGATTGGACCAATGCCGAATAAAGCGACCACAAGGTGCGCCTATCACCACCCAAGTGGTGTGGGATAAAACCCTAAGCAAATCCATAGCCTTAGAACGGGACGCCCTCAAGCGACGCAAATAAAGCACGCAAGTGAAGACCCAAGAGAAAACCCTCACGGGAATGTCCGTAAGCTTGCCGCAGGCAGAACTCTGGGTGATGCCGGCCGGACAATGCGTTGAAGGCGCTATCGCCTTAGAGGAGTTATCGGGAGAGGTTGGCCTCGACATGAGTCTTTTCCTCCCTTTGCCTCGAAACCTTAGGCGGGCCAGGCGGAGCAGCTTTGGAGTCGAGGGTCCCTCTTTTGGAGGATCCACCGTTGAGTTACCAGCCTATCACTGGGTGTGGGCGTAAGAGCCGAAGCTCCTTTGGTAGTGTCCTCCTTTCGGGGAGCAGCTTTAGGAACTCCGGAAGACAGCATCACGACCAACTTGAGGGGTGTTGCCTCCTGTGAGTATAACGGTGACGCTCGGGAGAAGTAGGGGTGGAGGTAGCCAGGAATGGGTGTGAAGTCTTTGTTCCGCCAACTCTCACAGGGGAGCGCCCGGGATGGGTAGAACCTGCAGAAGGGTTCCGAATGGGCGCGGAAACGCACCACATTGCTTCCAAGAAGTAGGGTGTGGCCCTCCGCAATTGATACACTTTGCCACACACGATTTGGACTTATCGTGTGCGGATTTGGAGCAACTTACACAGACTTCGAGTAACCCCGACTGTGCACGTCTACAGGAGCGATTCAGATGGCCGAAGCGGTGGCAATAGTAGTACCTTCGGGCAGTCGCACAAATGCCTTCACGCGGTAGCGATACCAACCGGCACGTACCGAATCAATGAGCTTTTCACAGTCGAACGTGACAAAGAGTCTAGGTAGAGATGGGTCTTGAGGCCTCTCCCAGCTTTCTCATCACACGTTCGACCTTGACTACTCCTAAGTCGGTCAACTCAAGGTGTCATCTATGGAGTAGTACACGAGTTCCCTCACATAAACCACTCCTTTCATGAAGTTCATGGTAGAGTGCGGTGGTGGTGGTGGTGGCGACCGCATCCCTGCCCCGACAGTGGGTCGGGGACCCTCACACCTATTCCAGCCCCTACCCCAGCTCCCCGGGCCATCGCATGAGCAGACTCGTCACCTCCCGGGGTCTCTCCCAGAGATCTACCGGGCCCAGGTTTGTGTGTATCTGTGGGCAGTTGAAGAGATGTGTGGTGTCGTGTATCTGTGTTAAGCATTTGGGACAGTTTGGTGTTGTATGGGTGGTGGGAGATATATTGTGCATGTATGAGGTCAGGAGGGGGGATTTGTTTGTTCGTATCTGTGCTAGTGTTCTTCTGATCTGCTTTGTGAGTGTTCTTTCTTAGTTGTGTATGGTTGGAGGTGGTGCACTTAATATTTTGTTGTGGGTTCTGTTTGTCAAGTATTGTTGTGTGATCTGAAAGTGGATTGTTTTCATCTTTTGCTTGATTGTATCTTCTGTTGTTGTGTTAGGGTCTGTGTCTAAGATGGTGGTGTAGTTGTTGTTGTTATCGAAAATGGTCTGTTTTTTTGTGTCGGTGATTGAGGTTGTCTGGTGATGTGGTGGAAGGGATGATTTGGATGTTGAGTTTTCTGCCTGGGTTGTGATACGTAGTTTTAGGTGGGTTGTGATACGTAGTTTTAGGTGATTTTTGATTGGTATGATGTTCGTCTCGTTGTGTAGATGTTGGGTGTTTGTGTCAAGAGTGCATCCTGGGGCAGTGCGGAGGGCTGTGTTTTGTATTGTCTATAGTTTTTTGGTATTGGTTTCAGAAATGATTGGAGACCATACTGTGTTGGTGTATTTTAGTGATGGTATTGTGATTTTCTTGTATGTGTTAATGAGCGTTTCCTTGGTTTTCCCTCAGTATGTAGTTGTGAGTGCCTTGATGACTGAGAGTTTTTGTGGCCTTGACTATTGTTTTGTATGTGTTTTGAGTATGTGAGTTTGGGGTCAAAAATGAAGCCAAGGATCTTCGGTTCTTTTGTGGTGGGTAGTGGTATGTTTTGATTTAGGGTTGTGTTGTATTTTGCAGGGTCTGGTGTGAAGAGCGTCATTGTTTTGGTGGTGTTAAACTTTAGTGAGTTTTCTATTGTCCATGTGTGTATTTTGTTGAGGTAAGGTGGTAAGGCTATATCTCTTGTGCAGCGGCTTCTGGTTTGTTGTGTGATGAGAATATTGTGATGTCTGCGTAGGTGACAATTTTTACTGTTTGTGGGGGAGTTGGTATATCTGAGGTGTAGACGTTGAGAGGTGTTGGGGAAAGTACTCCTCCTTTGGGAAAATCCGGGTTTTGTGTGTCTGTGTTTAGATTTTGTGTTTTCTATTTAGGTGTATTGGAGTCGTCCCTTGATGTAGTTTACTATTTACTTGATGAGGGTGGTGGATATGGTGAGTTTGTGGAGGTCTACTGTGTCGAATGCTTTGGACATGTCAAGGGTGACTGCTATGGTTCTATGTGGTGGAATTTTCTTGTTGAATCCATTTGTGATTATGTTGTTTATTGTGTGTAATGCTGTGGTGGTTGAGTGCATGGGTTTGAACCCATGTTGGTGTGGTGTGTTGTGGATTTTGGATGTGATGTAGGGTAAGATGATTTTTTTCTAGTGTTTTGGGCTATGGGGGAAAGCAGCGCTATTGGTCTGTAGGAGTCTCCTTTGTTAATGTCTTTGTTTGGTTTGGGTATTGGAATTATTTTTGCTACTTTCCATTGTTTAGGTATATTGTTTGCGTTTATAGCAAGGTTGTAAGTGTGCGAGAGGAGGTTTATGGCATTTTGACCTAGGTGTTTGATGTTTATGTCATCAGGGGCGGTGGAGTTGTCTCTTGCTTGTTTTATGGCTCTGATGGTCTGTTCTGTTGTGGTTGTGAATTGTGGTTCAGAGAGTTTTTTTTTGTAAGTTTGTCTATTTTCGTTTGGCGTATGGTTGTGTTTGTGAATTGTTTGTTGAAATGTTCTGCTTTTTGTATGGGTGTTGTGGCTTCTTTGATTCCGAAGGTGATGGTGTTGTTTTGTGGCCCCATTGCTGGTCTAGATGATGTTTCCATAATTCTTGTTTGTGTTCTCGTATTGCACGATCTATTTGTTTTGTTCTATAATGTTGGAGTCTGATGAGTTTTGTTTTCTAGTGTTGTTCCATTGTGCTATGAGGTTTCTGATTGGTTCAGGGAGTAGTTTTTGTGTGTTGCGTATTTCCCTACCTGGGATGTTGTGTTTGTCTGCTTGTAAGATAGTGTTAGTTAGTATTTTGTTTGCCGTGTGTGCATCTTTGGGCAGATGGATGTTGGAGAGTACTTGTTCAATTTCTTTTATGTATTCTATCCAGTATGCCTTGTGATAATTTGTGTATGTTTTGAGGTTTTGTTGTAGCCTGAAGTTTGTTTTTGTGTTTAATGTGATTAAGATGGGGAGATGGTCAGAGGAGAGAGCGTGTATCGTGTTCCAGGTGAGATGTCTGTGTAGGGTGTTTGTTGCAGTGGTGATGTATGGCAAAGTGGGTTTGTTGGTTTGGGTGTATGGGTATGCGAGTTAGTGTATCTGTATTTAAGGTTATGCAATTGAGTTTTGGATGATGTCGTCGATGAGTTCTCCTCTGTGGTCTTCTGTGGGTGAGTTCCAAAGTTCTGAGTGTGCGTTGATGTCTCCTGTGATTATAGAGTTCGTGAGAGTGGTTGCGTGGGTGAGGAAGTTTGTTGTCTGCATCTTGATTTGAGTGGTTGGGGTTCGTAATGTGTCTGGGTGGGATGTAGAGGTTTGTGAGGTGTAAGTGCTAGTTTTGCTTAGATGGATTTTGGTGATTTGTGCTTCAGTTTTTTGTGTGTTTATGTTGTTTGGGAGGGGGGTCTCTGTATAGGTGATGTTGTTTTTGATGTATGTGATGAGGCCTCCTCCCTCTTTGTGTTTTTTGTTGGTTCTGATTGATGTGCAGTTTGTGATTTGAGTGGTTTTCTATTTTTTCGTGAGTTTGGTTTCTTGGATGGTGATTATGTCTATTTCATGTTTGTTTGTGAGGTGCGCGAGTTCTGTCGTTTTCTTGTTCAGTCCATTTATGTTCATTTGTAGTATTTTTAGACGCTTGTTGTGTGTGTTTCGTTTTTTTGATTGTCTAGGGGTTTCTGACGATTGTGGGAGAGTAGGTTGTGAGTTTGTTGGGTCGGCGTTGATGGGTGTGGTGCTTGGTGTTTTGGGCACATCCAGTGTTTTGTGTATTGTTTGATTTTAGTATTTGTGCATTTGAGATGTACCCAGTGTGTTGTGGTGTTGTTGCTCATTATGGGTGTTTGTCTTTTTATGATGTGTTTATTGCATAGTGTACATGTCCATGTTGTGGGGCCCGGGTTGGTCTCCACGTCCGCCCCGAGGAAGAGCAGAGTCGCTGCCCACGTGACCGGTTCCACAGGGCAGAGCACCAAAAAAGGTGATATCGGGCCCCCCTTGCAGGGGGCAGGGGTGTCTTGGTTGATTTGAGCCTCGGCTTCTGCTTCCGTCTCCGCTTCGGCTTCGGATGCAGTCCAACGTCGTACGGACTGGTAGAGTGTGGTATCATACTCACCGACGTGCCATCAACTGTCCTAAGGGCACTAATTATGGCCGCCTCAGAGGGATCTGACGCATTCACCAAAAGGCTCCCGTCCGAGAAACGGGTTACCTTCGGCTCTCTACAGGTGAGGCTAGCTAGTGCTCCCCTCTGATGGATCATGTTACTTTTGCCCAAGAGGAGGGTGGGGGATGAATCCGCTTCTCTCCTCCGCTGGAAGGAGCCCTTAGGCCAGATGGACCGGCCTCAGCAAGATCCTTCTCTAAAATGGAGAAGGTCCTGGCTGTCAAAGGTGAACCAGCCGGGAAAGGAGATCCCTCCTCTCCTTGTGAGTTCTCGGGAGATACTGCCGCTGTATAAGAGATGGAGTCGCCCAAGGACGAGTCCAGAGAAGGAGGTTAGGGGTAGTCCACCACACCGATTTGCCTAGGAGAGGAGTAAACATTCTCTCTGGTAGAAGAAGGTTGGAGGGGCCCCTGAGAAAACACAGGCTGGCCGAGAGCGGCTCAAACGCTGATAAAGTGGAGGTTATTTTTAGCATTCTCCATGGCCGTAGGCAAGATTTCACCACCCCTGCCTGTGACGAGACGACCCTCACATACCCCAACAAGGACACGGCACTATTGGGCGCCTTTGATTGACCCCGGCCGCTATCACTGGGCAGGGTGATATATGCCTTCTCCGCCACCCCTTGGAAAAACCCATCAAATCCTACATGTGGCGTGGTAGGCAGGTCGGGACGACGGATCCAGCTTGGTGAACGTCTTCTGAGCGGTTAGGGTCACCACGCCTAACATCTTGTCGTAATAGTGTTCGGTTCCCGGATCCAGATGAGGGCCGGGTCATGATCGCGAGGGTCCATGGGCAGGAGAAGGGGCCAATAAAAGGGGTAGAGAAAGGGCGATTGTAAAGGGACGACGGAAAGGCAGGGGCAAGGTGAGAGAGATGTACAGGAGACGGAGATTAGGAGTTAGAGAAGGAAGGAAGAGAGGCTATGGTGGGGCGAGAGGGAGGCGCTGAGTCCGGTCAGCACGGTGCCCTGAGAGATCTATCGCCGTGCCCCTTACGGGGCTCAAGTTTGGTGTTTGGCACCGAGCACAGCTTCACCCCTTTGGAAAATCGTGCCATCCGGGGAGGGGTCAGCTCTGGGACCATGCCCAGCTCCGCTATAAGTAGGTTGGAGGGGTTCCCTGAGAAAGCACAGGGAGGGGGGGGGGGGAAGGGCACCTTTTCTGAGGTGGAGATGGCCGCGGGCAGCTGCAAAGATGGCAAACGGGAGACCCTTTGCAGCATGGAAATGGTTGGAAGGGAGCCCCTACATCGGTCGAAGCGGTGTCTCGCTTATCTCGTCTTCTGAGACGCCTAGGGAGGGCGTAATTGGGTTTGTAGGCAGATCTCCATGAGCCTGCACACGCCCACTATTCTCTTCTATTGTAGCCATAATAAGTTGAAAAAAGTTTTAAAAACTCTCATGTAAGTATATACTATGACCTCCTAAGGCATCGGGAGGTTATGAGAAGTCTCCATACACTCGGATAATTCTATAATTTGATAAGTTACGCATATTCAGCACACTGGAGGAAGGTGATCAGAGTCGACGGCCCAACACATCCAGTAACTAATACTTGCCTTAGCCAGCGGGCTTTCGGCCCTCGCAGTAGGTAGGGACCTCATGGTATACAATGACACTCAACTATGGCTCATATGAGGACGAAAGTGCGCTGAGTACCCAGAACCTATGTGGATAGAAGAGCAAGAGAGGAAGTAGAGATAGGCGGGTTTACTAACGAGTAAGGTGGGTAATCATTTATTATTATCATAACCCGGTGCTAGGGTATCCCGGGATGGCTTCTTTGATCCTCTTAGATTTAAGGGCAAGCGCACCCATAACTTTCCCAGGGGCCACCAAGTTCACGTTAACTCAGTGACAGAGCTTCCCTAATTTGCACTGAGGCCGGGAGGATGTGCAGCTCCTCGAGGTACCTGGTGTAGCAGGCTACACAGGGCACCTCCCTACGGGGTTAGTATAGCCAAATCGGCGGCAGTGGTAGGGTAGCAACTCCGTGGTAATGACACCGTAGCGATACTAACAACCTTGCACCGACTCGAGGAGGATGGGGGGGGAGCACTATTATGGTCGGACTTGGCGAAGAGAGAGGGTGGGTCTTGACGCCACTTCCCGTTTCATCAGCACTCGACCTTGCCTGCCCAGGGGGCAGCCAGCTCTTCTGTGATGTCTTGTAAGTAGTCAAAAGGTTCTCTGGTATAACCTACTCTTTTAAGAACTTCACGGTAGCGTGCAGGATCACCTGTGGAGTAAGCCATCGAGCACCACGAGAGCATTCACTATGGCCACCTGAGCAGGGTCAGCTGCATTCACCGGAAGGCTCTGGTCCGAGAAACGGGCAACCTTCTGTTCCCTAAAGAAAACCATAGGTAATGCTTGCGACTGATGAAACATGTCTGGACTGCACGCTCGCATCTGTAGAACGGATCACTAAAACCTCTTTGAAACAGGAAGTCTCAAAGACGCCGGGTAGCCTCTCGATGAGAGGGCGCTGCGCCATCGAAGGTCCACTCACTCTATAGTCAGTCTGGCAGCTCGGATCTTGCTCTCTCCGCCCGATAAGCGCATGGCCTATCCATAGAAAAAAGGGCAGTGGGTTATATCCTGCCTCAGATTTTCACGCATTTCAAGGGTTCCAACTATGGCTGCATTAAAGGATGATTGATGTTCGAGCCTGCGTGTCACACAGCGATCGGAAGTTGCCCAAAGTTGGGTCCTTTCCTAACTGAGCAGACAAAGAGGCAGTGTGACAGAGTGGAATCCCTTACTAAGTCGTGGACAAGACGACCACGATCTGAAGATCTATCATGTGCAGAACCACAGACGGGACAAAAGATTTTTATAGTAAGCCTGGCATCCAACAAGGCAGTAAAGCCAACTCCCATAGCCGGTAGTACAACCTTATGGACAGGAGAATGGCGCCTATTAGGGGCAGGTAAGGGGTTACCGGGGCAAAGGGGCACATCCCAAGTCTTGTATCCTGCAACCTACGGGCGTTTAGATGTGGTTACAAAGCCCTTCACCTTCTGACATGGCATGAGGGAGTCAGTTCCTTAAAACTAGAGAGAGGAAATAAGGAGGGGCGAATGAATGGATATGCTTAGAAAAATGGGTGAATGGAGGGTAAGGGTAAAAGGGAGGAAGGTTGTTGTTATTAATTGCTCCTAAGGAGCAGATGGCATCTCTGCTCCCTCCGACCGCTTGGGAGATTATGGGGGAAAGCTTCGATCCTACAGACTGTGCTGTAGGCCCCCACCAGTTACCACAATTAAGTGGGACCTCGCTTTTTGTGAGACTGTCCTGAGGGGCCAGGTTAGAGTGGAAGGAGGCTGTTGCATGAGGGAATTTTCGGACCATGCAACAGATGGGAAGTGGGAGTACAATTGCAATTTAGCCTCACGCGGGCTGCATCCAAGTGGGGTGGTCCCACACCAGGATCTCATCCAGGTAGGGTAGTGGTCGTGCCATATCCACTTGAAAATAACTAACCACTCTACAGCTCTTTTTCCCTTGCCATACAAGGGGGCTGGAGTTTTAAAAACACACCCTTGCCTTCTGGGCCTGCTACCTGCCATAAGCAGTACAGCCTTATGACCCAGGAACAGGCGCAGGGAGGTGGTCAGCCCATTACACGCAGAGAGGGGGGGGGTTATCGGGGCTAAACGGATCTTCCCATTAACCACGCCCCAACGCCCAGGACCCCTCAAGTCCTGGTCTAGTGCGACCTGCAGGCATTGTTTATAGATGGTGTGAATATGCCAGAAGTAAGGCGTGCGTTAGTGTGAAAGATAGCCAGAGTGAGTGGTTTGACATACGTGATGTGTGTGTGTGTTAAGATAAGGTTGTGTGAGTCGCCATGGCAGCTTAGTGTGTAATATTTTATCTTTATGGATCGGGTAATGATCAAACTATGTATGGGAGTGAGGCAATGGATGGGGGTTGATGAGGTATGGGTTCTATGTTCGTACATGCTGGTGTTGGTGGATATGAGAGAGAGAGAGGCATTTGGGAATGTCAATCAAAGATTTTGATAGGGTGTGTGAAAGGAGAAGTTAATCCAAAGGGGGTAAGGTAACGGAATTTTGCAGTGAGATGGAGGTGGAGTGTGATGTACAATTCCTGGGTGTCACCCCTGTTAAAGTGTGAGATTTTTAGGATTGAGGATCTATTATAAATGATAGTCATACATATTAATCAGATTGCGACCACAGGTTTCCAATGGTAGGGGAGTTTCGGGGAAGGGCGGGATGAGAGTGTTACTAAATTGTAAAGGTTTGTGTGTGAAGTGTGCTAAGAAGCTGCATGAGAGTATGCTTGTGCTAACGTTGGTATGTGGAGTGAGTATATAGTATGGGAGGAAAGATCTCGAGTGTGAACAGTTCAAATTTAAAACCGAGGAGGGATGCTTGATGTGAGAAAGGTGGATAGAGTGAGGAAAGACTATGAGATGTTTATGGTGTGAAAGAAGTGACGACTGAAACTACTTTGAGGTGGTATGGACATGTGTACATGAAGGAGGCTTAGAAGGGTTTCTGCCCAGGGATGAACCCTAAAAGGACGAGCAGCTACAGTACGTAGCATCCAATTACTATGAAGTATCTTTGGCTTGGACAAAATGGTGGGTGGGAAGGGCGGCAGGTTTTAGTGGCATTGATGCGCTCCGATCCCACTCGATGGGAAACTAGTAGATATTTAAGTCTACATTGTACAGATGCAAGATTCGATAAACTAGGAAAAATCAAATTCATTTCCCTTTTGAGTATCGACTAAGAATCTGGTAATATCTTTGAACTTCAACTTGTGTCTCCCACTTTCGAGAATCCCGATTTGCCTTCCAATGAGAGCCATTTGACCTAAAGAAATCATCAGTATAATTTGCATTAACTATTTTTTCAGTGTAAAAAGAACTTCTTTGAAAACTGTTAAACTAAAGGGGCCCTGGAAATGATTCACTAAAATAACAAGAAACACTAAAGGATAGAGAAATAATAATCGTGTAAACACTATCTAGGAGATATGATCAGTGCAGGGGAAGGTGCTGGGGAAAGTTCTGTGGCAAGGGTTAGAAGTGGTTGGAAAAAGTTCAGAGAGCTGCTTCCTCTCTTGACGCTGATGGGTTTTCCCCAACGAGCTAAGGGACACCTGAACGCTGCGTGCGTACGAAGTGCAAGGTTGTACGGCAGTGAAAATTGGGCTGTGAAGGAAGAGGACATCCAGAGGCTCAAGCATACCGAGATGGATGTGCAGTGCATCTCTAAATTTGAGGCCTGGAGGTAACAGAGTTGCGAATTAAAGGATAAAATGCATTGGTGTGGCACTGAGAAGAGGCAGATTGAGGTGGTTCGGTCATGTGGAAAGGATGCAGGATAATAATTGGGTGAAGGGTGTTAGGAGTTTGGAGGTTGGGTGTGTAGCTGCCAGAGGAAGACAGAGGAAGACGTGGAATGAGGACATAAAGAGGGACCTTAGAGATATGAGTTTGAATAGAGAAACAGCCAGAGACCGAGCAGCATGGAGAGCCGCCATTAGGTAAATAAGGCCGCTTCATGTATCGAGCCTTCAAAAATGATAATAATGATGAAATGATGATAAACAAATAGGAGATCTTCACCTGATCTTCAGCAATCTTCTTGTTTAGGTTTTGGATCTGGGTTTCTAAGAAAGTGATCTTCTCGCTCCAAGAGGCCTTGATGTTATTGAGCTGCTGTCGCGTCTCCTCCAATTTGTGCTCGTAACTCTCTCTCTTTGAAACCAAGCAAGGAATAATGATAATACAATAGAAAAGGCATTAATTCAAGACTAACCGCAACCAGTTTCTCACAAAATGGGATGGCGCGATTCAATGGCACTAAAAAAACTATCTGCCCCTTTCCCTCCCTTTATGCCCCATTAACCCCTAAGGCCACCCATCATTTATTCCCTGCTAAATTGGCCCCTCATAGCAATGGGGGCTATGTGGTGTAGCATCTCGACAGGAAGGCCCTTCACAAACCGCCTCCATGCAAGCCTATCATACACATCATCCACTCTCTTATACCATATTCTCAAACACCCATTAGCAAAATCTTCCCACCTTTTACCTGATCTTCCACACCTTGCACCCTGACACCCACTCTCGTATATTCTCTTTACAGTCTTCCTTCGAATCCATTCTCCTTAAATACTGATAAGACCTCAGAACACTTTTAGTCACGACCTCATTGACAGGAAGGCCCTTCACAAACCGCCTCCATGCAAGCCTAACATACACATCATCCACTCTCTTATACCATATTCTCAAACACCCATTAGCAAAATCTTCCCACCTTTTACCTGATCTTCCACACCTTGCACCCTGACACCCACTCTCGTATATTCTCTTTACAGTCTTCCTTCGAATCCATTCTCCTTAAATACTGATAAGACCTCAGAACACTTTTAGTCACGACCTCATTGACACCATAAACACCACTTACGCAGTTGTAGCTACCTCTATCTACCTTTCGCATACCAAATATCCCTCTCAAGCTGTCCATTTGCAGCCTCATTCCCCTACAGCAATGTTGGCGCTACATACTCTCATGCAGTTTCCTGGCACATTCCACACTCAAACCCTTCTTACCATTCACTAACGCTCTAATTGCTCCAGACTTTCATACCATTTAAAACATTGTGGTTGCAACTTGCTTCACCAGTACCACTTACAATGCGTCCTAGATACTTAAAACTTGCCACTTATTCAAAGGTCTTGGATATTCTCAAACCCAAATACCATTACTTTACTCTTTTCTACATTCACTTTTAGCCCCTCCGTTTACACACCCTGTCAAAAACTACAATCAACATTTCAAAATAACCCCTTCACCCTCTCATCCATCAACATCAGACCATTCACAAATACTAACATCGATAGAACCCATTCCTCAGCAATCTCACACCCCTTTTCTTCATTCCCATTTGTACTCCTCTCAGTACCTGAACAATAAAGATATTAAATAGCCATGGTGACATCACACAACCTTGTCTTACACTCAGACATATGCCAAACCACACTCCCGCTATCTTTCCCCCTTAGTTCCAACATAAATACAAGCTTAAATTTCGCTCAATTAAAATGAGATCAGAATTCAAGAAGATGGAAATGACTATCACTTTTGCAATTCACATCGAAAGGGTGTTGGGTGTTAGCCTGCATCAATGCCATAGACTGAGAATAAAAAAAGTATAAACATTGCTGAAATTCGAGATGGGGGGGCTTTGGAATAGGGCAAATTGGGGCTGGTTTTCAAGAGCTATGTGCGTGAAGTGGGTGTGTATGTGTTCTTCACACCCTGGCTCTGTCATTTAGATTATGACAACAGATACCTAAACGTCTTGCCTTCTCCAGTTAATCCCATAAACAGCACTTTAAAAATATGTTTCTTGAACAGAGTTTCTCTAAGTCAAGCCTCTTTTTTGGGGATCTACCCATCAACAGAAAAAAATAGAAATATAGACAAAACAAATTCCACTAACTTCTTTCAAGAGAGCCTGATTTTTCTCATCTTTTTCCATTGTTCCTTGAGATGTCCTATGATCCAATAATGTAATTCTCTCCATCAAATGCTTGATTTCTTCTTTATACTGCTCAGCGTCATTGTGATGCCTTAAAAAACAAAGAGAAAAAATTTGTGAGTGGTGGGGGAGGGGGGCTGGAACTTAATCACATACAACTTTGAAAAAAGAAGATATACTTCAAAATGTCATGTGTGTTACAAATATACTCAAGTTAAATACACAGAGTAGTACCCTTAATACCAACACTATGCATGGGAGTAGAACACCTTCCCATTGAAAATCTATGATTGGGTTTGAATCCCTCCTCCCAAAAAATAAAATAAAAACAACAACTATGCAAATCCAAGAACCTAACTGAATAAGAAACATATGCCTAAGAGGAATGGGAAACACTCCCCAAAGAATGCAGTCAAGAGCTTATAGATGGCTATAAATTAGGGATGCAGCAAGTTATTATGGACAACGGCTGATGTAACAAGTATTAACCATGTCTGCTTAAAAGAGTGTGCATAATTCTGATTTATGGGAAATTAATAAAATTGGTATATGAAATTAGTTCAAACATAATTAAACTGTAATTTATCTTCACAAAATATCATCTTTTGTGCTTAGGTTACCTAAAAAAAGTGATAATACATATATAGTGGGTCAAATAAATATTTGTATATTTGAAGAAATATTCTACATTAGGAATATCAGAAAGCCACAAAACTTTGAACAAATAAAGTATGCACTAATTTGCAACGGAAAATACCATAAACTTAATGAACTAACATTTAACTTTCAAATAGGAACAATAACTTTGCGAAAGTGGTGTAAATAAGTATTCTTAGTATTTAATAGCCTGTCCTTCGCTGGCCAGAACAGCTTCTAAACACCTCTAGCTCTCCAAGATTTGAAGGCTGCCTCTCACTGACTTTAATCTTCAACTCTTTCCAAAGATTTTCTATTGGATACAAGTTTGGAGACTGGCTAGGCCACTCGAGGAAGGACAGTGACACCGTGCCTGTTGAGCCACTCAGACGTTTGCCGTGCCAGCAGATGAAAAGCAACCCCAAATCATGATGCTGCCTCCACGAAACTTCACCGTTGGTATGGTGTTCTCCGGCTTGTAGACGGTGTTCGATTCTCGCCAAATAATTCAATTTTGGTCTTTTTACCTTCGGCATACTGATGGTCTGGAGAGATGCCTACACGTCGCTTGCTTGTGGCGGAATGATCGCTTGCAGCACCGGCAGCAGATTGAAAGCTCTTTTACTTGTTCTAGAATAATCTAGAAGCATTTCGAATCACAGAATTTGCGAGAAATCTCTTATCAATTACAAATAGATCGATGTTACTTACATACATGTTACGAGTACTTATTTACACCACTTTTGCGAACTTATTGTTCCTATTTGAAAGTTTAGCATTAGTTCATTAAGATTATGATATTTTTTGTTGGAAATTAATGCAGACAATATTTTTTCAAAGTTTGCTGCATTCTGATAATCCTATACTTTCTCTGGAGCATTATGAATACTTATTTGTCCCACTGTATTTCCCAACAATTCATTAAGATTGGGGGGGTTGAATAAGTTTGATTGCAAGAGTCACATGCAAAAGTATTGGACATACTCAACATATCAAGAATTCTACCCTTCTACTGCATTGAGTTGGATGAAACTTTAACATAATTTGGGAAATACTCGTACAACATAGCAGGTAAATGGTAAATGAAAAAGATTGGATATTAACAAATTTATAAACAAAAACAACAACACACCCAAAGCAAAAGTATTGGACACAATAACACGTAGTGCGAGTAACATTTTAATATGGCTGCACCTTCCACATAAGCTCAAAACATCAATCGATAAATCAGAATGCTCCACATCACTAACAGTGATTTACTAGAGTAATTTTGATGGAACCACAGACATTTACTGCTCTTATCAAAACAGTGAGCTGGTATTTGCTATCTGCCATTGCACCAGAAGCTTAACAAAATGGTTAAGATGAAAGAGCTCTCAGAGGATCTTCGCAAGATGGTCTGGATTACAGAAAAAATATCTACAAAACTGAATATAACAGGTAATATACTCAGAGCCATCACTCGAAAATGGAAAGAACACCATAGTGCTGTTAACCAGACGCAAATTGGACGTCCGTGGAAAATATCAGATGTGGTGCACAGCTTGTAGCCTCCTCCAGAAAGTTCATGCGGCTACAGGTCTGTGTGCACCCAAACTGGGACACTAAATAAGAATGTGCCAAATAGTCTGGGGGACAACAACGCAGTCATTGAAGTAAGGAGCAGGAGAGAACTCTATCAAGTGGCAGTGCATAATTCGAAGACAACAGTAAGCAACCTGAAGCAGTAGCGACAGTGAGGGGTAGATCAATGGCAAAGGCACGGCGCAATGGCACGCAACTTTAAGTTCACCTGGGCAGTACCTCATTCCCCGCAATTCCCATATGTCCAGGAACCCAGCGGAATATAATCTCAACTCTACCTGGCTTACGGCAAGCGTGTCATCATGGATACAGCTAACCAGGTGGTGTGGAAATTCCAATGCCACAAGAGCACTGAGGGCGATTCGTGAGTGGCTATAAATCACAATCCGGTCTCCAAATCAAGCACGTCGCGTTATCTCCCGTATCAAGCGGTATATTGTAACCAGTTCGACCACGAAGACAGACGCAGCGTCTGTAGAGCCCCGCTGACTTTAAACAGAGGAAATACGGAATGGAAGCCGACCTCCTCCTGGGACTAGGAGTCATCCGTGCACACTGCACGGATCCAGCGTGACAAGAAGTGTGTTCCAAAAGGGTCGAACGCAATAGTCGCAGCGCTGTATAAGGTTTGGGAGTAGAGGCAAAGAAATAGTCAAAGGTGGTACCATCCAGGGTGGCATGTTGGACGGAACCAGAGGCGCCACTGGATCGAGAGCTACACCGAGCTCTTGAAGGAATTACCTAGCCGTAAAGCCAAAGGACTTAGGGTATGACCGGAGGCTATCGCGGCAGGGTCGAGATCGTCTTTGGATCCAGTGAAAGCCGGTGGCGACTGAGGAAGGCGCCGGGCTCGACCTTACAAGCGCATAATGCACTGTGCACGAACAGAGCGAGTGGCTTCGACAAGTAGGCTCTCAATGGGGGAGGTGCGGAGCGGAAGGCACCGGTCGCCAGGCGGAGACCGGCGTGGTGGATCGAATCCTTCTTTCGCAATCCACGCTAGGTTGCGGATGTGTAGAACTTCCATCTGTAGTCAAGCTTCTTACGAACAAAGGAAACGATTAAGAAGGAAAGCAGTAGCCATATCAGGACCCTAAGTGCTGAACATCACGCAATGAAGAATGTACATGGTGCGGGTATAAGAGACCCTAAGGTTGCGAGTATGGGCCTCCCAGTAGAGAGGTCGGTCGAAAACATTACCAAGGAGACTGCGAATCCCTCATAATCCTAGCCTTGGTAGAGCCGTGGATGGGAGCAGAAGGAAAACCTAAACCTGTGTGCTTCGGCATAGCGAGAGACACGTTTCAATGCCTGTTGGAGTGAGCATTTGGGCCGCACCAAAAAAGCTCAAAAGTTGATTTATGTAGAGTGCCGCGTGAACATCTTCGAGCAGTACCAAGGGGATACCGTTGAAGCTCATGGCAAAAAGTGTGACACTGAAGATATTTCCATGTTGGACGTCCTCTTTCTACCACATCGGGCCAAAGAGGGTTCCACCCTACCCCACCCATACGTGGAATCGACGATCACGCAGAAATTCAGAAGCAACCCCTAGCCCCCATTGTGTGGGGCTCCATTATACCGTAATGCTATGTTGTATCAATGTCATTTCAAGAACGAAAAACACAGGCGTAGTGATATCTACAAAGGAAGGCCTCATAAACAGCTTTTTTCAGTCGAAGTTGAGCATCCAATGTGGAGTGGAACTTGTGGAAACTGCACTTGCAGAAAACAAATGGCCTCCTCTGTATAGGAAGAAGGTTAGTCCAACATTTACCATTTCTCCATCAACTTGCACATGCAAGTAGTTAGAGATTGCGCAGAAACTGGCCGGGGTAGAGCAATCTCTCCCCAATATGCAAAAAGTGAGCACAGTAGCTATTCATCAGGAGTCTGGGAAGATACCCTCTGTTCAACTCTTTGTTAAAAAAATCTAACAGAAAGGCCATGCCTCACTCACCCAGGTGTCGAAGCATGGCATACAGGATATCATCTGAACAACCTCTTCTTGGAGATGTTCGGGTGTACTTCCCAGTCAAACCACTATCTTCCATTGGGAAAAGGCACTAATCTGTCTGGGGTGAGGGGCCTTGCTGTCTCCCAGTTCCTTTTCCTTTCTGCCCCCCGGCCCCATCCCAATCGGGGACAAAATGGGCCCATTGCACACTTCTGGTTCACAAGTTTGGAGGGCCAGACTTTGAGGTGATATCCTTTAATATGAGGGTCTTGAGCAGAACCAATGGTGCCACTGGCCCGACAGTTAGACCAAACTCTCTAGCCATAAAGCCAAAAGGTTTAGGGTTGATTCTGAAGAAACTGCACAGCTGCCTTTGAGATTTTACACAAGAGTGAAGCAGAGTAAGAGTTGCTGGCACAGATGAACCAATCCCATCTGAGTTTCCCTTCACACCCAATACCACACAACTCAAAAGAAGTTATATTACCCTAAAATTTAAATCATAACCAATGAGGGCACATAATTTGTAAGGAGAATCTGTAAATATAGCGGTGAAAAGAGAGAAAGTGAAAATGTGTGGAAGACATATAGATGGAGATCCTTCTGAAGGCATTAGGGCTGAGAGGAAAAAAATCCTCCAAATGTCAGCTGGAGACAGGTTATTAATGCTACACATAACATCCTCTTAATCACTTTAAACAACCACCCCTTGATAGACAAAGCACTACACTACATTAACAATACCATCACACATGCAAGCAGTAAATTCATCATCCCCGGCAGCCACAGAAAAACAACCTCAACTTCACAAAGGAAATATAAGACTGCATAGAGCAGTGCAACATCCTAAAACAAAACAGGGCCCCTTCATAACAACAGAAACACAACACATCCAATTATTCAACAACTACATCACCAACCTAATCCCTAAACAAAAAAATGGAACCAATAGACCAAAAAACAAACAACTCAACTCTGAAGAACTATAAAGAAAATCCACACATCGTGTACCACCCCAACCCCCACACATGAGTCATTAGTTTTTATTTATTTATTTATTCCATACTAATCCAATGTACAGTAAAAACATATTAAATTTTAAATCTTAATGGCAAGTTACTATAAGTACTTATACATACAGGATTATTTATGGGCCCAAAATAAGTCAGTGACTTTTAGGGCAGAAACTTAAGACTAAGCATAAAATTATCAAGACTAAAAATCCCTTCATGTTTATACAAATATAAACAACTTAATATTCATTTGAGAACCTAACCATTGTAATGATTGCAAAAAACGAATAATTATATAATTTAAATTTAGAGATAAATAAAAAAATTATTTTATTTCCAGCGATTCTTTCAAGAGGTATGTAGTTAACATAGTCAACAGTCTTATATAAATAATAACATATTTATAATGTATAAATCAAAGTAGTAGTACACAGTATAATAGTGTACGGTAACAAATAAATACACAATAACAAAAGCTGAATAGAAATTTAGTAAGCCGAAATTATATTGTTTTTAAGAGCTTTTTTGAATTGAGCTAAATTGGTTTGGGATTTGATATTGTCGTCCAAGCCATTCCATATTTTGATAGATTTGTACAGAAAGCTACATTGTGATTTTGATTTTGAATACAAGGGTGAAACAAATTTTGTTCTATTGCGGGTTTGGTGATTATGGGTATTATCAGCTGTTTGTAACATATTAAATATATAGCTATTATAGGAACACTTTATTGTTTTGTAAAGGAATAAGGATGTTTGAAAAACAAAGAGATCATTTAATTTTAGAATTCTGGATTCCTTAAAATAACGATTAGTGTGCTCATTGTAGTCAAGTTGATGGATGGCTCGAATTGCTCTTTTCTGTAATATGACTAATTTATTGAGATAATTTTGATATTTTCCATACCAACTCTCTATGCCATATGTCAAGTAAGGTTGCACCATTGTCATATATAAAGAGTGGAGAATAGATTTAGGAAGAAACTTATTTAATTTATATAATATTCCAATCGATTTTGATAGTTTTGTTTAGATATGCGTAATATGTTGTTTAAACTCAGATTTTTGTCAATAAAGATGCCTAGGAATTTGATATGAGTAGTTTCATAGATTATTCCGTCGCCCATTTTAATATGGGGCAATTCAATAGATTTTTTGTAAGAGAAAAGAATATATTTGGTTTTATCTACATTTATTGATAGTTTATTAACATTAAGCCACCTGAAGACATTTTTGAGTTCTTTATTTATTGTAGATGCAATGTTGCTCGGTTTGTCATATGGCAAGGGAGTTGATAAGGCACTATCATCCGCGAATAATATAAATCTAAACAGAGAAGATGATTTAACAATATCATTAATATAGATTAAAAATAACAGTGGCCCTAGCACAGAGCCTTGTGGGACCCCAGTTGTAATATTAAAGTGGGATGAGTCATGACCATTGACGGAGACAAATTGCTTTCTTTCAGTTAAATATGATTTGAACCAATTTTGACAGTTGCCTCTAATTCCGTACATAGCTAATTTTGACAGTAGAATATTATGGTTGACACAATCAAAAGCTTTTTTTAAAATTGAGAAAAATTGAGAATACAATGTGGCCCTTTTCAATGTAATCATATAAATATTGAAGGTGGTTAATTATCGTGTGAATCGTTGATTTCTGACATCTAAAACCATATTGGTGTTTATACAACAGTGAATTAGATTCCAGAAATTTATAAAGTTTATTGAATGCTATTTTTTCAAATATTTTACTGAACATTGTAAGACATGAAATAGGGCGGTAATTGCTGACGTTTGTGAGGTCTCCGGCCTTTGGTAATGGTATTACCTGAGCAACTTTTAATACACTTGGGAATATACCCTGCATAAATGATTTATTGATTATTGATGCTAAAATTGGAGCAACTATATCGGAGATGTATTTTAAAATTTTAGTGGAGATTGAATTAATACCTGATTTTTAATTTTTTAGTGAACTAATGATTTTTTTTATATCGGCTATGTTTACAGGAGAAAAGAATAAGGAATTTGGTACATTAATCTCATTAAAATACAAAAGAAAAGATTTATCGACTATTTTGCAGGAGTCTGAGATTTTTTTTACCTATATTGACAAAAAATTTATTGAATTCATTCGCTTTTTCCTTATTTTCATCAACTGGTTTACCGTCAATGATAATTTGTTTAATTTGGTTGGTTCCTTTAGTAATTTCAGGTTTTACCACAGAATTGATTAATTTCCAAGTTTGTTTTATATTGTTTTTCGTTTGATTAAATCGTTCATGGTAATAATTTTTCTTGGCTATTTTAATTTTGTTAGTAACTTGATTCCAAAAATTTTTATGTGTGTGTTCTGGAATTTGACTAAGCTTATAAAGAGAAAAGTATTTTTGACGTTTTTTGATGTTATTTATAATTGCGTTTGTTAGCTTCCTCCCAATGCACAGAAAAATCAAGACCAAGCACCTCCCTTTACCATAGTAAACGTCGAACCAAACCATAAAATCGCTCAAACGCCACTCGTCCAAACAACCTATCTAACATTCATCTTAAGCACCTAAGCAACACAGCAATCTCAATCACAGAAATTTTTAACCACTCCTGGCTCTACAACACAATCTCCCTCAATCTGCAAACTAGCCCACACCATACCCATACTCAAACCAAGCATAAGTCAACCCTAATTGGCCACTTTCACATCTGCGACACTATAAAAAATGAATACACCAAAGAATCAGGCCAAATATACATGTCTGCGACAGAGCAGTTTCAGGAAAGCATACTCAACCATGACCCTCTGAACTAACCACGCACAACACATAATCAATGGTTTCAAACAGCCCTTACTCCCTCATGTATGTGCAATAAATATAAACAAAGCTTTCAACACCAACCTCTCCAACAATGACAAAAAGTGGCTAACTTCATCTTTGGCAAACGGGTCAAAGTCCCCAACCAAACTCTACCACTTTAGACTGGTGTCCCACAAGGAATCATTCTCTCAACCATACTATTCCACCTATTCACATATGACATTCCACAACCAGAAACCCAATTAATCAACACCTACACCTATACTGATGACATCTCACTCACAGCCCAACACCCCTCAATCATACAGCAAGCCAGACACTCCAATAACATATAAACACAATAGAACACTGACTCACATAAAACTGCACCACCATCTCAGCCAACAAATCAACAGTAACGCTTTTCACACCCGACTACCATGGATCGAACAGACACCCTACCATTAAACAAAATTCCCAACCATTCTAGGAGTCACACTAGACACCTACATGACATTCAAAACACACACAACAGACATTACAAACCAGGCAACTAAGAAAATCAATGTCCTCAAAGCACTATCTAACATTACATTTGGACAACAGAAAGTCTTTCACCACTCTATATAAACAATTCAACTGCACCACTTTCAACTATGCAGCACCAGCATGGCACCCAACCACATCCAAATCTCCAGAAACAAACACACTCCAAACTACATAGAATAATCACAGGATGTACATGCAGCACACCCACCCTACATCTAAATGCTGAAACAAAATTACTCCCAATCAAAATACACCTAGACATGGTTGGAACTTAACACTTCTGCAGAGGATTGACTCATCTCCACCCCAACCACCATCTGACAACAAAACTACCCAGACACAAGAACACATCAACACTACCTTCACCCAAAGATACTTGAACACAAAACCACTAAAACATCCTAAATGAGCCTTCCCCTTAATGAACCAATCAGAGAAATCGCAACACAGACACACTGAGTAAGCCTTTCTTAAATCAGGTCAGGCTACTCCACTATACTATAACAATACAAACACAGAATAAACCTTGCCCTGACACAAACATGCAAAAAAAGCCCAGACAACATCACACACTTACTCATAAACTGCCCAAGCCTAACACAAGCATGCATTACACACATATCTCTTAAAGACCTGATGAATCACCCAGGGAGTGTGGTGGCATTCTTAGGGGCCATCCACCTCGCACACTTTAAAATATGACATAAGCCCAACATCCCCCAGTCTGGGTGATCTTCGCGCACGTTACCTATCCCGGTACCGGGATGGGCGGGGTCGTTAACGCCTGTCCTTTGTACTCGGGATGAGTGCGTGCACATTGACTGGTGGACTTGTTGACTTTTTGGGGGAGGTCGGCCTTCTCCCTATTATTTAAGCAGGGTTTTTTGTTTGGTTTTGTTTTGTTTTTTGTTGTTGTTTTTTTCCCTCTTATAGGTTGCACGCTCCTGCGCTGGGGGGACCTCCCCCCAACGCAGGAGCTTGCTTACTGCTCACTTCCCTTTCCTTTTTTTATGGGAGGGGGGTTGTTTTTTATCCTAATTTTATCTTAAAGTAACCTAGTTATAGGCCAGTTTTTAATATGGCGACTAATGCCCAAGTAGGCAGTCGCCAGATGAGCTCTAAAAAAAAAAAAAAAAGAAAAAAAAAAAAGCCCAACATCCATACACCTTACACAAAACAATGGAATGCTGGGAGAACGTAGTACTGACAAGATAAATTATTGAAGCTGCTGGCCTAGGGAGAGAAACCTAAGACAGGGACAAATTAACATTAAGAGAGAGAAGAAAAAAAATTTCCAGTGAATTCTGTCAATTCCAAGAGCTCTTATGAAGGGTAAAAGGTGAGAGCTTGAAGAGAAAATAAAAAGCATTATACATCAAGATGTATTGAAATGAAGATAAAGAGGAAGGACAAATGAAAAGAGCAACAAAAAGGAGAGAAAAAGGCATCTATAAAATTGGGATCATAAGAGTAAAGATTGAAGAAAATTATCTTCAAATCGGCATAAACATGTATTATTAATACAACTGAAAAACCTACCTGGTGTTGACAGCATTAAGCTTCTGATTTAAGCCTGCTACTTCAGTTTCTAAATCCATCTTTTCTTCACTCAGTGTGAGGATTCGTTCATCAAATCCTTCATATGTAGCAATGCGCTTTGTTAGAATTTCAATTTCTTTTGTTTGCTTGTCAATCGTTGCCATTGCTTCCTCCAAATCGGATGTTGCATTGAGAAGCTGCTTAAATAAGAAATATCACACAGTGAAAAATTAAAGAAAGGCAACTAATGCATAACAGACATAAGCTAATCACCCTGGGATCCCTAAATGGCAATTGTTTAGAATCAATAATCAAACACAAAATTATTGAACATTTGACTGCCACTCCTATGACAGACAAAATGGCTTTGTAAAAATGTTTTGACAAATCAACTTGAACTTCCTACCAAATGATCCAAGAATATGATCCTGAAAGAGCAGTAGATATAATTTATCTTCTTCATAAATGAATGAATGATTGCTAAAGTACATCATATGGTATGAGGGGGAATCTACTGGCAAGAATTAAAGCTCGTTGTATTGACTGAAAAAAGTGACCTGTAGCAAATGGTGTTCTGGTGAGTGGGAGCAATCTCACAATATTTTATATTTGATTTTCACCAGTGCATTTCTGCTATCCTTAACCCTTCTCTTTCTTACTTTGTTGGGTAAGTGAATGACACAAGATTGGTTTCATATTTATTTATATTTCTTAAATTTGAATGCTATTAATTTTTCTCCTCTCTCTCAGGAGATAGTCTTCACCTATGTCTAATTTATAAATTAAAAAAAATATTGGGCTTGTCTCATTTGCATCAGCATAATAATTGAAGGTGTGATAATAAAATAATATAGTCATATTGGGATTGTCTCATTTGCATCAGCATAATAATTGAAGGTGTGATAATAAAATAATATAGTCATATTGGGATTGTCTCATTTGCATCAGCATAATAATTGAAGGTGTGATAATAAACTAATATAATCATGGTGGTCTGACTCACTCATTTATTGGTATCCGAGTCTAGTTTTCACATCTGGAGTACAAATTGCATCAGTGATAAGTCTTTGAGATGGCCATAAAGAGATCTCAGACAAAGTGCTTGTTTGCATTGATCATTATAAGCACTGATTTTTTTCTTAAAATCATTAGGGCAGAGGGTATATATTAATGTAAATCTTTCTTTGTGATTTTATTAAAGAGGACCTCTCTATTACTAATCTTATCATTTACAATCTTTTTTTGCAAAACTATATTTGCTGCTTGATTGGAAAGTGTCTATGCACAATTTTACCAAATGTAACTTTTTTTTCTAATATTTAATAACTCTTCATAATTAGAACTAGTGCTTTTAGTGCATCTGAGCGGTGATGCATCAGTAACAATGTGAATAATTAGTTTTAGATAGAGGGGTTAGATAAAACAATAAAAACAGGCAATATTTCAAAAGCCTATATATTTTTACCAACATTTGGACATAGGAATCCCAATGGTACATAAATCTTATATATATGCACTATAGACATCTTGTACTTTGATGAAATAAACAAGATGTTTATTCTTTACAAACCTGTGCATCAATATATGACAAAATGTGTTATTTTGATTATACAAGGGATTTTTTTTAATGCACTTATCTATTGATGGCCTCTAAGGGCATAAATCATAAAGAAAAAAAAAAACACCCAAAACAAAAAACAGGTACTCTTAGCATGAAATTAGGCTACATTAAAAAGTAAAACAATAAAACTACAAAAATATCCCCCTAAAACAAGCAAACAATAATCTCCAAAATGGCATGCTCTGACATCTGATGGAGGCCCACCTCTCCCGGTGCTGGAGCATCCACTAAACATCAAATAAAATAGGAGGCAGCCTTTTTCCAAAATTTGTAGAGTTGGCAAGTCAGAGTACAAAAACCCATCTGAGTACTAGGGACAAAGGGAAATAATGACTCCATTTGTCCTGGGAGAGGTAATAAGCACAAAGATCCACCAGACTGGGACACTCAATAAGAATGTGCCAAACAGTTTGGGGAACAATGAGGTAAGTCATTGGAGTAATGGTGCGGCATCATAAGAGTGTGTTCCAATTCAAATAAGACAAAGTGATCTGAATTTGCTGAGGCATTGGAGGATACATCCATGGGAACAGGAGCAGTGCGATAGCACATAACTTAAGGTTCCCAAAGGCTGTCTTACATTTTCTTTGCTGACCTGATTCTTGCCATGTAGTCAATGAGCAAACACAAAAAGCTAGCTAGTCTGGTTGCCCAGTCATCACCGACTCTTTAGCGCCCTCATTAACAGCAATCCCTACATGTCCAGGAAACCCAGCAGAAGATGATCTCAACCTCTGCTCAATTTGAGGAAACTTTGGCATCACAGATGCTTTGAACCAAGGAATTTCCAATGTCCCGTGAGCACCAGTGTGCTTTCTGAGTCAATATAAATCGCAATCTGGACACAATGCATTATCTTGTGTACTCATCAGTATATTGCAACTAGCTCAGCTATGAAGATAGAGACAGTACCTGATAGAGATCCACCGACTTCGAATAGAGGGGATACAGCATTGAAGCTGACCCCCTCTTAGGACTTGGAACTATTTGTGTACACTGAGTGACACAGTCCCGGCATGACACAAAAGGGGTTCCAAAAAGGTAAAATGCCATACTCTCAAAGCATTGGAAGACAAAGCGTGGTGACAAAAAGTCAGGGGTGGTACACTCCAAGGTGGTCTCCTGGGCAGAACTAGAGGTGCTACTGGTCCGAGAGCTACACCAAGCAATTGAATGAGTTTCCTTGCCTTAAATCCCTTTCTAAACTCAAAGGGCTTAGGGTATGACTGGAATCTCTTAAGATAAGCCAGGGATGCATTGAGGGCTATTGGCAATTGAGGGAGACACTGGACCCATGTGTCGAAGTGCATAATACACCATGTACAGTTACAAGGATTTTTTTTATTTGTTTTATTTAAGGGGCTATCTGGCGACTCAGTTACAAGGAGTTACAAGGAAAGAAAGTACCCTAGGAGACCTTACGGTCCATTCAAAGAGGGTACCTTTGGACTAGCAATCGAGTAGGCACATGGCTGCTCAATTGTTTTGAGTCCCTAAACCGCCACTTTTCAAGACTTTGTCTAGTCTTGACTTGAACTGGTCAAAAGATTCACTGTTGACAACTTCCACTGGAAGTGCGTTCCACTTACCGCAAATACTGTAGGTGAAAAAATTTCCACAGATTGCGGTTGTAACACTTCAGTTCAAGTTTGAAGCTGTGATTGCGCGTTCTGTTCTCACTCAGTGTGAAAATATCCCGGTAGTCAACATTGTCGAACCCTCGAAGTATTTTGAAAACTTCGATGAGCTGACCACGCAGTCTACGGGTTTCCAGCGAGAACAGATCTAATTCCCTTAGTCTATCCTCATAACTTTTATGTCTGATAGAGGGAATCAGTTTGGTTGCCCTAGCTTGTACGCGTTCCAACCTTGCGATTTCCTTTCGAAACGAAGGACTCCAAAATTGTACAGCATACTCCAGGTGTCGCCGAACGAGGGAGTTGTACAGACAAAGTACTATCTCCTTGTTACGGTATCCAAACTGGCACTTTATGTAGCCTAACATCCTTTGGGCTTTCTTCTCTGCCTCGATGCACTGTTTCGAGAACTTGAGGTCGCTAGTGATAGTAACACCCAAGTCCTTCTCAGTGTTACTCGATTCAAGGGCAGTTCCCTTAAGGAAGTACTGAGATTTGGGGTTTCGGTGGCCGATATACATTACTTTGCATCTGTTCACGTTGAAAGGCATTTGCCACGTGTCCGACCACTCCCCAATCCTTTGAAGGTCCTCTAGGAGGCTGGCAGGGTTCCCCTCCTTTGCCACATTGATACCAAGCTTGGTGTGGTCGGCAAATTTGGAGATTTTGGCAACCATGTCTCCGTCCATGTCGTTGACATAGATAATAAACAGTAGTGGTCCCAGGACGGAACCTTGAGGGACACCGCTAGATACGGGCGCCCATTCAGAGGCCCGACCATTCACCACTACGCGTTGCCGTCTGTCACTTAGCCAGCTCTCTATCCAACCTGCTACCTTGCCGCCTATGCCCTGCGCACGCACTTTCCGGAGAAGGCGGCGGTGTGGTACCTTATCAAAGGCCTTTTGGAAGTCAAGGTACACAACATCCAACACCTTGTCTCGATCATGCTCACTGAACACGAAGTGGAAGAATTCCACAAGGTTCGTCAGACATGACCGTTGCCTTCGGAAGCCGTGCTGGGAACTCTTCAGTAGCAGGTTTGACTCTAAATAAGACGTTATCTTGTCCACTATCATGCTTTCCATGAGTTTACCGACTATCGAAGTCAAACTGATGGGTCGGTAGTTTGACGGATGGCTGCGGTCTCCTTTCTTGAAGATCGGAGTCACCTCCGCCTCACGCCAGTCTCTAGGAACGCATCCGGTCCGGATTGACATGTTAAAGATAGCGCACAGATGTCGTGATACTTCATTGCACACTTCCTTCAACACCTTGGATAGAAACCCGTCCGGTCCGGGGGACTTATTCGTCTTTAGGTCAGCGATCTTTTTCTTTATTTCTCCTTCAGTGAAGTCCATTACCTCCAGCTTTTCCCCCCCGAGTAGGAATCCGTGGGCTGGGGGATGGGACCACACTCTTTAGTAAACACTCAAGAGAAGTAGTCATTGAGCAGGTAAGCATTTTCTGCATCTGAGTGAGTTAATGCACCCTCCTCGTCCACTAAGGGCCCAATCCTACGATGGATTGGTTTACGGCTATTTACATAGCCGAAGAACTCCTTGGGATTCTCCTTGCAGAGTCTCGCCACTCGGAGTTCCTCAGACCGCTTAGCCGCCCTTATGCTGGACTTCACTCTTCTGGCTAGCCTCCGGTACTCGTCAAAGGCACCCGAGATCTTCGATCGCCGGTACGCATTTCTCTTCTCCCTAAGCAGTTGGCCGATTTCTCGATTAAACCACTTTGGTTGAACAGAAGACCGACGGAGGCATTTCAGAGGGATGCAACTTGATTGAAGACTCATGAACTTATTTTTGAAATTGTTCCACGAATCAACATCTTCGCATACCACTAGCCTTACATCAGTCAGCCCAGCACGAAGGCTCGCAAAGTCTGCTCTTCTCAAGTCAAGTTTCCTTGATTGACTGGCAACAGACCTTACCTTCGGGATCTTGACGGTAAATCTAATTAGCTGGTGATCACTGCCACCGAGCTCTTCGCCTACAGAGAGATCCTCAACGATATCATCCTCAGAGGTAAAGATCAAGTCGAGGATATTGTCTCCTCTCGTCGGTTCTCTGACCCATTGAGTGAGAAACTCGTTGTTGGCGAACTCCAGGAGTAGCGCGCTCTCGCCACAGGCTGCTCTGGTTTCCCAGTCAACTTGTCTGTTGAAGTCACCCATAACGATGCACACTCTGCCCTGAACAAGCTAACCCAGCAGCTGGTACAGTTCCCTTGCAGACCAAGTGGAATCTCTCCAGCATTAACTAGTAGGCTCTCAATGGGGGATGTGTGGAAGGCACCAGTCGCCAAATGAAGACCAGTGTCGATCAAGTCTACTCTCCGCATTCATACTCGGCTGCTGATGCATAGAACTTGGAAAGGAACAATAAAAGAGGAGAGCAGGAGCCCTATTAGCACCACAATTGCAGAATGTCACAAAATGAAGAATGCCCATGAGGCAGGTATAAAAGACACTAAGGGTGTGAATATGGCTTTCGGGTGTTGGTGGAAAACAGGACCATGGAAATAGTATGAATCCAACAGCTGTAGGCGATCCCTAGTTGGAAACAAGCTTGGGTCGGGGTAGAACTGTGTTGTTGTGTTAGCTGTTTGTGTTTTTTTGTTTTATCCAACTGTTTATTTTTGTATAAAAGTTTTACTTACTATTAATACTGCAGAAGTTTCCTACTATTCTTTGTACTAAATAAAGAGTTAGAACTGTTTCATCTCCTAAATGTAATTTTGCTAAGACAGTATTGCCAATTCCATTCAGGCATAGAAACCTCTTAATAATAGGTCTGCCCAGAGGCTTAACTTTCTTCTCAGCAAAATTGGGTACAGCTTTATTTAATATAATCTGCTGTGAGATCGTAAAGTTGTACTTGCATAAAAAAGTCAAAGTCTCATTTACTAATTGTCTGTTTCTTTCTAGTTTTATATAAAAAAATTCCAGCCCTTTAATTTTGTACTGCAAAGGTTGTTTGAAAGAAATGAATTATTAAAATTTGAAAGCTGCGAAATAATAATTGAAATAGTTTAGAAGTATCTGTTGTTGAAACCAGACATCTTGAAAAGCAATAAAAGGGCCCCAATGTTTGTGTACATCACCTAAACCCCCCAAAGGAACGACACAAAACTGGTGTTTCTGGAATCTAAAATTCTAAAGTCGCTAACTCCAAAATAATGACACCCTACACTGTTCCACTTCCCTCACTTATTGGACAGACCAAGATACTCATGTGCCTCCACCTCATTCAAAGATAGGCAGCTGGAAGAAAAACGAGGGCTCCAATGTCCCATGCGCCTTTACTCCATAAGAATAAGATTATAACCCCCCCCCTTCCTTAGGTCAGGAAGAGGAATGCAAAATTTTGGATATGTTGTTTACCGTGGGGGAGGGGGGGTTCCTTTAGGTGAGTGTGTTGTGTAAAAGTGGCAGGGGAAAGCTGTTTGAAAGGAAGATCAGTGTGGTGAGGATATTTTGATTTTTAATATTTTTGCATGAGTTCAACAGAAGAGAAAAGGATTTGTGTGTGTGTGATTTAAAAGGAAAATACACTTGTAAAATAAAATATTGTAATTTAAATTAAAATTTGAGATTCTAAAAAAGTGATATAGTAAATATATGTATACTATACCGTTTTTAAATAAAAATAACTCTAGTATTTGGTGAATCTTCTCCAACACTTCAGAAATATTCTGCCTTGCATCTGACAAACTGTGTATAAGAGAGGAAAGGTGCATTGTTTCTACCACAATGTGAACTACAGCAAGGTTGCTACACATGACACCTTCTTGCAAGTTTTAGGTTTTAGGTGACCCTTCCCCCATCATGAAGGATTCCATGATAGCTGGTCAATAAAAAAAGACAAAAACAACAATACTACCCAGGAACCTTCCACCAATGATGAAGAGTGGCCTCTGGTGACTTCTGGTTCACTAGCAATGATCTTCTAACATTTGTGAATTTCATTATTTAGCAGGAGAGGTGGGATATCATGTTCAGGACAAGGGTTTCATCCACAAAAGAATGAAGAGAATGACATGGCCCAATATAGTAGTAATTAACAAATATAGCACTTAGAATATAAGGGAGTAAACTATTTATGTACTCAATGTGGAAAACAAAACTCTTAATGTCTAGAAACAAGTACAATGGCTCATAACACCATAAGAATAACCTATTTGTAAACTATACATGACCTACCCATGGGCACAGAGCATTTAATGTCTTAACCTATCCTCAGAGTTATTTTTGCTAAATTTAAATAATTTGGTAGGTGTTTTACCTAGAGATGGAACGATTAATCAGAATAAGAAAAAGGAAGTGTAAGAATTGGCAAAAACAATTCCTATTTCTTATTCCAAATACAATTCTTTCTAATTAAAATAATAAAAAGTTAATAAATAATAACTATAGTTAATGCATGAATTGCCAGTCTGAGTTTTTCAGGTACCGAGATGTTCAAATGAAATTAAATGAGTTATTATTAATTTTATTTATTCTTAGGTACTTAATGCATCAAAGTTCAAATGGGATCAAATGAGACTTATTATGTATTATTTAAGTCAATTGTATATGCCATCAAATTTATTTTATTTATATTGAGTTTCTCTCCCCTAATGTTGCTCTAATAATAAATTATAAAAAATTGGCATCAGAATCGGAACTTTTAGCTGGAATCATCCTATCTCTAGTCTTACTACTGATCACTCTTTTGAGATCTTTCATTCTTCAGTGGGCCCCTCAGTTTATTGGGTGACCTTAACTATGGGTATCTAGGGAGTATAACAGCTGCTATGAAGCTGACCAAAAATTGGGACTCTATCCAGCAACTTATGTGGCTTAACTTCACTGTAATTGGAAGGGGTTGCTTCCATTTAGTGGCTGTAGCCCTTTAAAGATACAAGATAACAAGAATTAGGAGAGAAAATAATTTTAAAAGCCTGCATTACTTCTGGTGACTAACAAGCAGACAAATGAGTCCAGAATCAGGAGTGTTAAAGTTGGGGACTACAATTAGGGCCAAGTAAACGTACCCTTAAAATTTACTTGCTAACTGTTAAATGGAATGCATATATAAAATATAAGCAAACAGAGACTTTTTTTTTACCAATTAAGTTTAGTGATTGAAAATATACTCACCAGATGTTTCACTTTGGCCCCTTCCTGGGCAGAGAGACCTTCCAACTGATCATAGTCATCTTGGAGGTCAACAAGCTTTTGCTCCATATCTAAAATATACATAAACATTTGAACCATTCACAAATATTGAAATTGGATTAAATACCGACTACCATTGGAACTACAGTTTAAACATCCTTCTCTCCAATGTCCACAATTTTAAGTTTTAATAACAAAAGAAATTATATTAAAATTACTACTGGTGCAAAGAAATGGTAACAACAATAATAGTGACTCCATATTCTCAGTTTCAAAAGAAATCCTAATTTCTCTTCCTAATGATGTTATCAGTAATGTTACAATTTTTCTTATCTAAGAGTAGATTACTAAAAGAGAATTATGATGATTGTTGAAATTCTAAAGGTCAGGAAAAATAATGATTGTTAAAACCTTTCCCACAGGGGAAAAGGATGTGGGGGGGTCTGTTTGATGGTCCCATGCTGATTAATTAGTGAAAATGTATGATGAAGACCAGATTCCTTATTAAGATTACCTATAAAGATTTATTATATTCCTTAGCTTCCTTATATGTGCTATTGTGGAAATAGCATTAATGCCTTCCCACAACAAAGCAAATGTTGAACAAATTTAAAGAATAAATAGTGGGGAATGTGAAGGAAGGTTACATGTAGGTGGGTTTGAACTGGAATGCTGAACAGTGACGAGCAAAATGAAGATGTAGCTACAAGTGCTTAATAGTGCACATGAGAATGTCAGGGAGATGTGGATGAAAGCAGCAAATAAAGAATTGGAACAGAAGATGAATGAGGATCCAGATAGGAAAAGGAAGTTATTGATGAGGATCCTTTGAATGTCTGTCCAAGTAGCCCCAAGACTCTGGCCTGTACCTCGTTTTCCCACACAGCCCTTGCACGTGCAAGTGTGCACAAGACAGTTTTCCATAATGGCTTTGTATGAGGTATGGTGTGGAATTTTGGACAGGTTTCTATGCTGGGTGATTTGCCACATAATGCAGTAAGTGATTTGGGTTTGTGGAGGCTGCAGTTAATATTTGAGTGCTTCATGACAAGGTGATCCTTGACCGTTGGACTTTGGTTTATGAGTAGATAGTCTGCATGTGTAGTAGTTGTGAAGATAATTATTTTTAGGGTCTTGAGAGAAGTTAGGGACCCAAGAAGGTTTTGCATAGTTCATTAGTGTGTGAGTCAATTGTTTATAGACTGTGGTTGTGGTTTCTTGTTTTGTGTGCAAGTGATTTGAGGGCATTGTGTTGGTGCACATTTGTTTTTATGTTTGTAACACAATCTTTGAATGTCATGGATGTATTGTATGTTATACCAAGTAACTTGGGTATGGTATGGGATGTTGTCTATGGTTAGGTGAGATGTGTATTGATGTTTCCATGCCTCAGTGGTGAGGATGGTAACTATGTATTTTTTTGACACTATTTTGAGTTTTTGTGGTGAACCAGGTGTTTATTGTGTTTTAGTTATGGTTGGAGGAGATGAATACGTCTTTAATTTAGTATGTGAATGTGAGAGTTATATTGTCTGTATATGAAGCTATGTGTATTTGGGTTGAGTGGTGTGTGAGTGTCATGTATGAAAAGGTTGGAGATAGTACAGATTAGTGTGGGAGATGTTTGATGTCTTTTGTTGTGCATGTTGGTATTGTAGTTTTTGTTAGTGAGGTTGTAGAAAGGAATGGCATCAAAAACTTTACTGTCTAGTCTCATAAGGATTCTCTGTGTGGTTGTGTTTGGGTCAATACCATCAAAGGTTCTTTGTGTGAGGTCTGTAAAAAGAGTGGTTGTTGAGAGTTAATGGTCTGAAACCAAATTGTGTTGGTGGTAAGGGATTTTGTGGAATGATCTGGTTAAGGAAAAGGCACTCACAGACTTCTGGTTATTCTTTTTAATAGCACCCATCTGGCAACTACCACCAGGGCAGAAATTGCCTTTAGCATAAGATTAAGCTATTTGGTTAAAAAGAAAAAGACCCCCCCCCCAAAAAAAAAAAAATGAAAAGCTATGCTCCAGCATCAATAGGTGGGGGTGAGGGGCTACCTACCACCTGTAGCCCAATATGAACCCAATACCAAATGAACACAAATAAAAATGGAGACTAGTCTACTCCAAAGTCAGTGGGTTTACACATCTGTGTATATGAATCTGTCTTGAACACAAGGGAAAAGCAATACCAGTATAAGAAGAGCCCCCAGACTAAGAGACTCAACAAGAATGAGCTGAATAGCCTGGAGTGCCATGCAATTATTGCAGTGAGCAGGGGGATGTTCTATAAAAAGGCAGTGCATCCCGAAAGTGTACCTAATTTGTAGATGACAGAAAGCGAGGCAAATGGGGAGTCAGTCTAAAACTCTAAATGTTCTGTCATGGCATGATGGTATGCAACTTTAACTTGCCATCAGCTGTCTTCCATCTTCTTTTCCAGGAAGCCCAGAGGGCCAAACCTGATTCCTGTCATATAATCAGTGTAAGGGAGAGTGAAATGCTGGTCTGGTCACCCAGTCCTCGTGGTTTATTCAGGATGCCCATTCCCCACAATTCCTACATGTCCAGGAGCCCTGCAGAAGATAATCTCAAGATCTACCTAACTTGCAGCAACTGTGACATCACAGATATTGCAAACCTTTGGATGTGGGTGGAGTATTACTAAAGATCAGACTCACATCTCCTAATTGGACCTGCCTCCCATCCTGAGTCCTGTACTGCAACCAACTTGGCCATGAGGATAGATGCAGCACCTGGTAGAACCACACTGCCTTCAAACCTAGGGGATATGGTATGGCAGCCAACCCCCTCTTTGAACTTAGAGCCATCTGTGTACACTGGCATGGATTCAGCATGACAAGATATATGCTCCACAAAGGTCCAAAGCAATACTCCTGATGCTGTAGAAGCATGGTGATAAATACTAGAAGAAAACCTAAGGCCTTTGATATGGGCTTCTCAGGAGAGGCGCTGGTGAAGCACAAGACCAGGTCAGGGTGGCAGCAGAAGGGCACTACCTTAGTCATAATCAAAGAAAAGGGACACCTGTGCAATTCAGCAATGCCTGTTGGAGCTGATGGTCCAGAATTGGCATCTGGGTCGCACCAAAAATAATTGAAAGGTCATCTATGTAGAGCATAGTTGGAACATCTTTCAGCAGCACAAAGGTGATAAAATTGATACTCAGGGCAAAGACTGTGACACTGAGGTAAGTTCCCTGCCGGACACCCTCTTCCTGCCCAATTAGCTTGTAAAGGGGTCCCTGAACCCATATGCGGAATCAACAATCTTGCAGGAATTCAAATATGACAATTGGGAGTTCCCCTCACTTCCATTGTGTGGAGTCTCAATGATACTGTATATCCATATCGTATCATAAGCCTTCTCCAGATCGAAAAACTGTGGCATTATGCTGTCTATGAGGAAGGCCTCAAAGATGGGATTTTCTAATATTGTCAGGACTGGGGTCACAGTATCCATGCATGAAGCGAGAATGGATGGCAAGTTTAAGCATGTTATTGAAAGTTTCTGTGCTCCCTAAGGAAAATTCCAGTCAGCAGCCTTCAGCAACATCATGATGTTCAATGAATGCTGGCAGAGTATCATCCCAGCTAGAGCTGTTGCAAAGGATTCTACCATGGATCCTTTTGACTCTCTTCCATGCCTCTGAAGGAGAGATCTTCCCATTAAGTGAAGACATATGCTTGTCAGGAAGAGCAGCAGCAAGCTTCGAAACATACAGGAACCTATCCCTGACTTGAAGAAATTTGCCAACATGAAATTATTAGGGTGGCACTTATGGCACATGTAGGCATAATGCTTCTGTCTGAGGGCAAACTCATAATCAGCTGACCACCAAGAAAGTGGTCGGTGTGCAAAATGACCAGACATTCTAGGAACAGTAGTAAGCCCATGGAGATGAGGTTGCCAGAGAACTCAAAGGCCGCATCTACCAACCTAAGCTCCTCGACTGGGACAGAAATATGTCATTTGCTGAGATTCAGACCACCACGCCCACTCCAAGAACCACAGGGGTACTCTTTCAGGCAGCAACACCCTGAAAATGAAAGTTTAATGGGAAAGTGCTCACTACCATAGAGGTGGTCATCAAGAATCTCACAACCAAAATCAAACTATTCATTCAGAGAGAATAGGGAGAGATGAAGGTAGGAAAATGAAGCAGTTCTCGATGGAATGTAGACAAAAATTATAGTAACATTATATCTAGGTGTAGCTGGCTGCTACTGCCTGAAAGGAGGTATGTAAAGTAAGGAGAAGAATGGAGACATCCTGTAGGGTGTAAATGGCACATCCTTTTATTCGCCCCCCATCCCATTGTGGTGGGGTTGCAAAACTCACATACCCCATGAGGGTAGGGAGGGGGCATGCACCCAGCATGGTCTCCTGCGGAAAGATAGCTAACTGAGAATGGAGGAGACAAACCTCTGCAGCTTTTACCAGATAGGGATGCTCCACAGCAATTCCATTGAACGAATGTGCCCTATATGCCTAGCCAAGGATATGTGGGGGGCCTTCTTCGAAAAGAAGACCCTCATGGGAATGTTTATACACTTCCCAGGGGCAGAACTGCAGGCGCTGTTGGTTCAACAATGCCTTGTTGCCTTTGAGGACTTATCAGGGGAGGTTGGGCTCGCAATTCAAGTCTTTTCCACCCTCCACCTTGAAACCTTTGAGGCTGGGGTCCCTTTTTGGGGGTTGCCTCCCTATGAGTCTGATGACTCAGTGGAATTGCAAGGCTGGGGAAGGAGGAGCCCTGGTTTAAGCTGAGGCTTCCTGCCCTGAGGAAGCAGGATGCGGCTCTCTGTAATTGACCATACAGGATAGGGATTTATAATGTATGGCCTTGGAGCAGCTTATATAAACTTTGTGTAAACCTGACTTTGAATGTCTGAAGAAATGGCAGTAGTAACACATCCACAGCAGAGACCCAAATCTCTTCACAAGGTAGTGTACCAACTGGCACACACTGACTAAGGGAGACCATCACAGTTGAACATAAAGTATATTTAGTGGTGGGTCTCGAGGCCCCTCCCTGTTTTCTCACCACTTGTTCGAACTTGACCACCCTGTGGTGTTGATGTCTTCTGAGTAGTCCACCAGTTCCCTCGCATAAACCACTCCTTTCATGAAGCTCATGAGAGTGCAGCATCAGACTTACTGGCAAGCCATTGAGTTGAGTGTCCAAAGGACACTAATCATGACCGCCTTGGAAGGGTTCAAAGAATTTGCCAGAAGGTTCCCTTCCAAAAAATTGGTCACCTTCGGCTATCTACCAGTCAACTAGCTAATGCTCTCCTCTTATGGATTATGGTGACTTTGGCAAACATGCTGGAATATATAGAAGGAATAACTAGAAAGCATTTAAGACAGCCACCTAAAAAACATGAGGTAGTCTCTGAATAAGGGGCCTCAAAGTAAATGAGGCCTTCCTCAGCATACTTGCAACTTTGGTCTTTGTCTGTTTCACAGCCTGAGAGAACCTCGGTGGCAGATGTGCTGATCTTGGTCTGGTGCCTGTGGGATTGGCGGTTTACCAGTCTAGCTGCAGAACCCCTAGTTCTATTGGAATTCTCGCTAATTTTTCTTTTTCGGATAGTAGGGTGGGGAGTGAACCTGCTTCATTCCACCCACAGAAGTGGCCACTAGGTCAGATGGACTGGCCTCAGCAAGATCCTTCTCCAAAATGGACAAGGGTTTGGAAATCAAAGGGGCACCAGAGATGGGTAAACTACCTATCCGGTAGAAGGTTTAAAGGGACCCTGAGAAAGTACAGGAGATGGGGCACCTCCTTTTCTGAGGTTTTAGCTGCCAACAGGGGGCTCCTAAGATGGCAAAGGAGCTTCCAATTTGCCACATGGAGATGGTAAAAAGAGAGCCCATCCACCGGTCAAAGTGGTATCTGTCATGTATTACCTCATCCTCTATGACACCTGGGGAGGGTGAGGCTAAACTTGGAAGTGGTCTCCAAGCACCTGTGGTTTTCCACTATTCTCCTCTATTGTAACCATGGTGAAAAGAGAAACAAAGAGTTGCATGGAACATAGATACTATGATCTCCCAATGCCTTGGGAGGTAAACAGAAAAGTCTCCATAGGAACAGAAAATTAAAAAATGTGATCATATACATATAATTGGCCCACAGGTTCAAGCTAAGATAGGCCTTTACAACCTGGCATGCAATTCAGGCAAATTTGTCCTCAAGCTTTGACTTCCTCTTCTTCTTCTTTTTTTTTTAAGGAGCCTATCTGGCAACTACCCACTTGGGCATAAGTCGCCGCAATCATGACAGGGTAGCACTAGGCTACTTTAAAATGAGAATATGAAAAAACAACAATAAAAAGGGAAAATGGCAACAATTAGGAAGCAAACTCTGGCGTCGTTTGGAGGTCCACCTCTACCCCGCGCAGGAGCGTGTGACCTACAAAGAAAACAACAACAAAACCTAGTTAAATAAAGGGGAGAAGGCCAGCCTCCCCCCAAAGTCTATAAGTCCAGCAGTCAATGTGCCCGAACTCGTCCTGAGTACAAGGGAAAGGCGGTAGCAACCCCGCCCATCCCAGTACTGGGACAGGTAACGTGCACGGAGATCGCCCAGACTGGGACATTCAACAAGAATGTGCCGAACAGTCTGGAAAACAATGCAGTCTTCACAGTAGGGCGCTGGCGAGCGCTCCATCAAATGGTGGTACATCCTGCGAGTGTGCCCAATTCGGAGATGACAGAAAGCAACCTGAAGCCTTCGCGGCATTGGAGGGTAGGTCCATGGTAACAGTCACGGCGCAATGGCACGCAACTATAAGTTCCCAGGGTGTACATGCATCATTGTGTCTGAGAAGCTTCTCCCCCCTGTGTCCCCTGACCATAATAAATTTGCAGTAGTCCACAACTACTTAGGACGTTCCAACCATTTCCCAATTGTAAGGTGCTACATTGACTGTCAGTACTTTAAGGGCTGGGCCGAAGCAGTTTCGGCCCCAATTCAATTCTGTTCAGTACTAATTGGACAAAGTCCCCAAATTTTCCCTAACCCAGTGGCCCAAGCGGTCACCCCATGCGCAGGAGTGAGAAAAACTCCCAGGATCCTGCCCCCCTTGAAGTTCCCACTAACTCAGAATTTAAGGGCATTCTAAACCCAGAATTCAGTAAGGCCCAGAAGGGGTGTGGAATTCTCCTCCCCTTATGGAAAAAGTAGCAAAATAAAGAGCAAAACTCGGTTCGTGGGAACAAGACCGTGTCCTACATCAAAAAGAATGGCTTCCTTTACAGAGAATACGGATGGCATTAACCCAGTAGACCTCTCCCTTTGCATTCCCCAATCTTATCTCCCCATGGTGCTCAAGGTTGCGCATGATGGTGTCTTTTCTGGCCACTTCAGTCATAACAAAACCAGTCAAGAGGATTTTCAAACATTTCTTTTGGCCCAGCGCAGTAGCTGACATCTCAAAGTATTGCCAGTCATGTGACATTTGTCAGAAGACCTCTGCTAAAGGTCGTGTAAAACCCACCTCCCTTCAGAGGCCCCATCATTTCTGAACCCTTCTCCCTTGTGGCCATCAAACTTGTCGGCCCCATTCACCCTCTATCTAGTGAAGGGCACAGCTATATATTCACTCTAGTGGATTTTGGCACATGTTTTCCCGAGGCTGTCCCACTAAAGAAGATAGATAGCATCACCTGAGCCGAAGCCCTCATATCCATTTTTTCAATAGTAGGCGTTCCGAAGGAGGTATTGTCCGACAGAGGAAGACAGTTTACTTCAGAATTAATGGAGCATGTGGGAAAATTACTGATGGTAAAGCCCCTGTTTACCACTCCTTTCCACCCAGAGACCAATGGAATGTGTGAGAATTTAAACGGTAGTCTCAAGTCCATCCTCCGTAAGATATGTGCTGAACAACCATGTGAATGACACTGCTATCTTCCTATGGAACTCTTCATCTACAGGGAAATCCTGCATCATACGCTTGGCTTTGCCCCATTCAAATTGTTGTATGGCCGTAACGTAAGAGGCCCCCTTAGTATTTTAAAGGAGTTGTTCTCACAACCTCAACTCGATCAGGAAGTTCAATCTTCCTATATGTATGTGCTGGAACTCCACGAGAAGTTAGCAAAATGCACCAGCATCGCATCCCAGAATGCCAAAGTAAATTTAAAAAAATACAAAACATACTTCGACGCTAAATCTAAAGACTGCTGTCTTGAAGCAATAAACTCCTAAGCCAATGGAAGGGCCCCTTTCCAGTTTTGGAGGCACAAGGACCTGTGGACTATCTAATCCGAACACCTTGTGGAGAAAAATTATGCCACATCAATATGTTGAAGAGGTACCACCGCCATGCCCACGTTAATAATATTGTGGCCTTCGATGAAAGATCTGCCATGGAATCAGATTACCCCGCCGAATCCCTTAATATTGTGCAAACTGTATGTGTTGAGCAGGATGAAGACTATCCTTTACCATCCCTGCCAGGAGAGCCAACTTATCCACTGATGGTCTGAAATTCGATGAGCGGCTGACATCAAAACAATGAAATCAGCTTCAGCTCCTCAATCAGTTTAGTGACATTATTTCCGAAAACCCTGAATGCACTACTCAGTTTGAGCACGACATCAAGCTCACAACACAGGAACCGGTTAGATCTAAGCCTTATCCATTCACTTGAAGCAAGCCTTTAATTTAGAGGTAGAGAATATGCTCTAATTAAACATAATTGAGCCCTCTACTTCTGATTATTGCTCACTGATAGTCATGGTTAAGAAACCCAATGGCTCTCATAGGATGTGTGTCAACTTTCGGAAAATAAATTCAGTTACCATTTTTGATGCCGAACCCATCCCTCTGATAAATCAAAACCTCCATCTGTTTGATGAAGCGAAGTTAATTACTGAACTCAACCTGTGTAAGGCCTACTACCAAGTTTCGCTCAAGAAAGAAGTGAGGAAATTTACAGCATTTGCCACTGAAAAAGGGCTTATGCAGTTCCGGAGGCTTCCCTTCGGCCTCATAACCACTTGTAGCAATTATAATCAGTTAATGCGGAGAATTTTGGATGGTTTGCCAAATACCTCTTTCTATTTTGTCAATATTTATATTGCTACTCGCGACTAGGACCAACATTTAGGAACCCTTCGAGGCTTGCTGACCCGGTTGCGAGAAAACTGCCTTACTATTGGCCTCGGTAAGTACCACTTCGCCTTTGAAACCATTAAATATTTAGGGTTAAATATTGGGAAAAACCAACTTAGTCCCCAAGAGGAGATGATAAAAGCAATCGTCAATATGCCTCTTCCCGGCAATAAGAAGCAGCTCAGGTCTTTCATGAGATCCGCTTCATTCTATTGACGCTTTGTCTCCAATTTTGTGTCCCTAGCCACACCCGCCTGCGACCTTTTGAAAAAGAACTCCCCTGACTCAATAACCTGGAACCTGAAAGGCCACCGCTAATTTTAACTCCTTGAAAATGAAGTTAGTTTCTACCCCCATTTTGAAGTTGCCCAATCCTGAAAAGTCATTTGGGCTTTGAACTGACACCAGCAACGAAGGCTTTGGTTGTGTGGTACTTCAATATGAGGACGGAGGTGAAAGTCATCACGTGGCCTATGCTAGTTGCAAATTATTACCCTGCAAAAGGAACTATTCAGTTATTGAAAGAGAAGCCTTAGGAATAATCTGGGCAATTCAGAAATTCAAAATGTACTTAGTAGGGAAAGAGTTTCATGTGGAAATGAACCACTGCCCTCTTGCGTATCTCTGGAATGTGAAACATGCGAACGGCAGATTAATGCAGAGTCTCCTCCTCCAGGAGTACTAGTTTAAAATCAATTACATTAAAGGGACAATCAGATAGCCGATTCCCTCAGCAGAAATGCATTACCCGCTAATCACAATTAGTTCTGGGGAGAATGGCCCTAAGCAAATGTTTGGTAGTTGTATATATTTATATCCATAAATAAATTAAGGTACTTTTAAATTATTTTTATTTTAGGATAATTGCTTATTTTGTGTAATTCCATTTCTTTGTAGTATATATGTATTAATGAAGAGAAAATAACTGTCATCGAGATACAAAATGGGAATGTCCCCATTATTTTCATGTTTCTTTTGGGTTAAACTCACCAAGTGGAAACCATATGTTGTGTGGTTTTATAATTTTTTTTGTATGCCTATGTCTTTGTTTAAGTATTCATTTTCTTGGTAGTATGTATAGTATTCTGTGTGGTCACATGACAATCTTAGAATACACTGGTCATTTTTTTGTTTGTTTGTAGTTTATATCTTGGTAACAACATATGTACAACATTGTGTATAATTCCTTTATGTTTCAGTAGAAAATGAGGTGGAACTGAGTCGTCCCCCTCACCCCATTTAAAGGAGCATCGGGTTGTCCCTTTTCTCCCGTTATTTTTTTTACTGTAAAAAGGTCCAACTTTCGAAAAGGGAGGCGTGTGAGGAAACAAGCATGTAATGGGAAAAGTAATGTTCATTTTAAGCATTGCCTCCACGTGATGGACCTAGTTGTCGCTTAGAACAATTTTCCAAGCTCAAAAGCGTGAGAAACAACAGGAGCATGCAGATGAAGTGTTGCCCTTATCGATCTGAGTATTTAGACAAGGAGTCACCCCCCCCTTCCAGCCACACTGGGATCGCCGTGGTCAAATTACTCAACGATGGACGATTGTCCTCCCCCTTCTATGGGGTAAGCTCCCTCACTCCAGGCATAGATATACCCGTATAGCCATGAAGTGAGGAGATTTGTGTGCGAGAAAAGCTCATGGGAGCAGACTATCTTACTCCTCCTTGATTCAGGTTGTCATACGCCGAAGGCAAGGAAATTTTGCATGATAAAACTGAATATCCCTCCTTGGATAAAACAAATATCCACCCTAGATTAGTCAAAAATCCTCTCCCCGTAAGAATACCCATCTGACTCCGTGAAACGTATCCATCTCCAAAGAAGAACCCATGTCTTGTCCCAAAAAGCTTCATTGAAGATTAATCTTCGCGGAATACCCCCTTAATTACCTATAGTCGTTCAAACAACCCGTCTGATGTCTCAGAGAAACTCTCCCTCCGTTTCCTTGAAGGGATTCCAACTGAAGAATTTGCAGCCTCCACAAGTCGAAGGCTCTGCCCCTCCCCCCATCTCAAAGAAATACTTCAACTCCGAGCAAGTTGACCCTGGATCCCATTGAAGTGACGCAACCTCTATCCCCACTTTGCAGGAAACGACCATCTCTACCCCCACCGCCCCTCCATTTTATACAAGGTATTGTAACAAATATTTTAGCTTCCCCAAAATTTATAAGTGCCGCCTACTGTCCCCCATCCCATTTTCATTGTGTGCTTACTATGTCCCTGTGTAAAGCCCTACTTTAATTCCAATCAGACTACCCATTTTTATTGCATTTTAAATACCTAATCTTATTACTGGCAAGTTGACCACTGTAACTATTTGTATTATTATAGGTCCTTTATTGTTCTACCATTTAACCTAAGTTATTAATATGTATTAAAGTCTATTTTTGTCGACTTCTTTACTTTCAACCTTTGAGCTCATCGTAGCCATGTAATAGCCCTGTAACCAGTAAGACTTAACACTCAGCCAATACAGTGAATCAAAGTAGCTCTATTGGAGTAGCCCTTCCTTACGAGAATCTGACCTCGTAATCGGACCTGACTGACCCAAAGGTATTAAAAAGGAAACCCTGCGCACTCTAAAAACAAATATAATAGATATATGTATGGTATATAGGAACTATACCACAACATCCTCGACTGAGATAGAGAATTCAGTCATTTCCTGAAATGCAGACCACTGCACCCATGCCAAGCACCACCGGGGTGGGATCTCAGCCAGCAGCAGCCCAGAAAAATATATTTGAATGGGAAAGTGATCACTATCATGGAGGTTATCGACCACTCCCCAATCAAAATCGGGCTGTGCATCCATAGAGCACAAAGATAGATCGAGGCAGGGAAATGAAGCGGTTCTTGGGCAGTGATGCATAAATTCATCCACATTTAGGACACGCATCTCCAGCGCGTCGATCGGGTCGGCAAAGACTTGACCCCGGGGATTGATAGAGTACTCTACCTAGAGGGGGTGTCTACCATTTAGATCTCCGAGCAAGAGATAGGGCCTCGGCAACCGTGCCATGAGGCTGCGCAAGTCCCCTGCATTTAAGTCAGCTGACAGTGGAATGTATGTGGAAATAACAGTATACCTCCTATCAAGGTGCAGCTGAACAGCTACTGCCTGAAAGGAGGTATCTAAAGCGAAGAGAAGGACAGAGACATCATGCCAGGTGTAAATCGCACATCCTCCTGCCCATCCCCCATCCCATGGTGTGGGGTCACAAAACCCTTGTACCCCAGGAGGGTGGGCAATATGGTCTCCTGCAAAAAGATAGCTAATGGAGAACGTGACGAGACGAGCCTCCGCAGCTCCTCCCAGTTGGCTCGGAGTCCACGGCAATTCCATTGAAGGAATACGCCCTCCAGGCTTAGCTCGGAGGAGACACGGGGGGGCTTCTTCAAACAGAAGACCCTCACAGGAATAGCTGTACGCTTCCCAGAGGCAGAACCCCGGGCGCTGTTGGCCGGACAATGCAGCCAACAGCGCCCGGGGTTCTGCACTGTCCCCTTCAAGGACTTATTGGGGGAGGGTTGGGCTCACCATGCAAGTCTTTTTCTCCCTCTGCCTCAAAACCTTAGGCGGGTGTTGAAGCTTCGGAGGTGGAGGGGCCCTCTTTTCGAGGATCCACCGTCTCCGAGCCACCCAGCCCACCACTAGGCGTGGGTGAAGGAGCCGAAGCTCCTTTGTTGCTGTCCTCCTTTCAGTGGGCAGCGAGCTTTGACCATGAAGGATGTGCCAATGTAGCCATCTTATATGTGCACTGGAAGTCAGTGAGCAGAGTCAACAGCCCAGCCTATCCTGTATCTAATCCCTCCCTAGGCCAGCGGGCTTTCAGCCCTCAGAGCAGGTAGGGACTTCACAGTATACACTGCCACTTGACTTAGCTCTGGTAAGAGGACAAGACTGCACAAAGCAGCAAGAACTTTTGTGGATAGAAGGGCATGTGAGGAATGAATTAGGTGGGTAGTAATAAAGAGAAGTAAAGATATGAGGGTCCAAGAATGAGTAGGGTGCATGATCACCTATTTAGTATCATACCCTGATGCTAGGTTATCCTGGAATGGCATGCAAACCACCTGTACACTGTGTTTAGTGGACCGATGGACTGCACACCATCCCAGGTTGGGGGTATAGTCGTAGAGGCAAAGGCCTTAAAGAGCATTATTTATAGAGGTTTCAAAGCCTCTTTTCTGACATGGCATGAGGTAGCTGGTCAGGTCTTTTAAGTTTAGAGAAAGGGTTGATGAGATAGTCAGGGAAAAAGGACTGCTGTCAGGAAGCAATGATAAAGCGCAATAACAACTTTGTCAGGCCCAGTAAAGAGTTATAATCAAACCCAGTGGCTGGACATCTCTAATCTGCACTCTGTCCAGGTGAGAAGTTCATCCTGGTATCAATTTTTGGTTGGCTTGAGAAAAAGGTCAGCATCTACCCTGTGAAATTAGAGGCTGACCAGAGAAAGTTGTGGGAGAGGTTGTATGAAAAGCGACGAGGTAGGGGAGAAATCGGGCTATCTGAAGGAAAGAAGAGAGGCTAAGCTGGGGCCGGACGGAGCGCTGGATCCCATCAGCACGGCGGCCAGGATGGCAAATCGCCGCGCCCCTTACGGGGTCCTGGTATCAAGTGCAGGTAGACAAGAGGTTTGGGGATAGTCACAATAAAAAAGAAAAAATAGTGCTGAGAGGGAGCAAGGGGGAAGTGCATCAACAATTTTCTCAGGTCCCATCAGAGAGTTCATGTCAAGCCAGTGACAGGACTTTCCTAATTTGCCAGGCTGTACAGCTCCTACAGGTACTAAGTGTAATGGGCTACACATAGGGAATGACTGGTTCAGAGATGTTTATATTATGATGTGTACTAGGTTGACTGTTCTGAAGTGATATGGGCATATAAGAAGAATGGATTGAAATCAACTTGTGGTGAATATATAGAAATGAGTAAGTGTGTGTGAAGGTTTGAAATAGTGCATAAATCTTGTTATATGGAGCAAGTGGATATTATGTATGATAGGTGTGTATGGAAGGGATTTGCGAGAAGTGTTTGGGGCCTTCCACCCAGAAATGATACTTGACTGGATAATATACTTCAGCACATAGCACCTCATAGCTATGAAGGGTCAATTTAGTATAGAAAATGATACATGGTCTTGTGCTTGATTGAGCATACAAGTAGGAGGGGTAATGTAGTTTTTTTAATATCAGTGATGTGCACCTCTCTTGCATGTGTGAGAGTATTTGACAATTATGATTCATCCGATTGCCATTTCCACAAATTGGGTATTAGTCATTGAAAGTGGTTAGGTAACCTTTTCAATAGCCAACCAAAACTTGCAGTAGGAATAATAAATTCAAATTTCTCTAAGTTGGGGATCAAATGCATATAAAACGTGCAACATTAACTGAACAACCCTAAAACCACTCCGTCTCCCAGAAATCACAACTTAAAAAGGGTTATTTACAAAAAAAATCTTTAACTACCGGACAATTATTTAGGTATATAATCATGCATTTTATTTGCAGATTAAGATCACTCCTAGTTTTGTAATAGTAAATATTTAGATTCTGTTTAGCACTTTTATTATCAAGTAAAATACATGTTATTTTAAGTATTACAGAATCACTGAATCTCTTCATGCTTACTTTCGATCCCCAATTAATAATTCATTTCTAGACTGTATCTAAGCAAAAGAAATAAAATGAGGGCTACAGTTTTTCTTTCTTTTTTGTGTGTACGTATGTGTCATAATTCAATCATTTTAAAGGAATATCAACCTCATACTATTAAGAGAATGTACATAAAAATGTCTTCCAAGATTAGTTTTACTTACATAAGAAACTCAATCAATGGCACAAAAGTGCCAGGAAGAAGTGGGGGTACCATACCCATCACATGAACAGGGAATTGTCTCTTACCTTTCAGCTTGGCTGCAAATGAAACAAAATAATACCTTAAGCGGGAATGAAGCAAATTAGGTATAACAAATTGAAGGTACATCTAATGGCAACATGGATAAACATATGGGCAACATGCAATACATTAGCATCCTCATGAAATGGGCAAAGCTTTTAAAAGTCAATATCAGGAATTTCTTCACATGCAACAAAACCCTTCAAAGGGCAAATATAATCAATGCATTGCTCAAATTTAGCCAAATAAAAGTGAAAAGATTACCATCAATTCACTAGCATTCAACATTATAATCATCCTCATTAACCCTTACCCAAAAGGTGGAGTGGGCATCTACCAATGCCAGTACCAGCATGACTGGAAGAGGGCCACAAAAGTCCCACCCCTTACCCCAAATTGCATTAACAGGAACAAAATGTTTGGGTGTCCGGCTTCCTAGGCCAGTGACCTCTATATGAAGGTAAACATTTTTAACCAAATATGGAACTTGACTAGCATAAAAATATACTAATAATAAAATCTATGCAGTCTATTAAAGGTTCTAAAATTTTACATGCTATTCAGACTATATCCTTCCCACATATTTTTCTTCCTGTAACTTCACAACCTCCTTTACAAAGCTTTTATATAAACAATCTGGTCAAGAAGACAATCATTTTTTTTCCCTGTATCAATAACAACGCCCTGCAATATAATGGACATTGACAAGCAGAAGTGACAGAAGATGGAGAGAAATAAAATTAGAGAAAAAATAAACCATATCAGAATTACATTATACAACTTGGTTCAATCATGACATTCACTGAGATTGTCATGGCAACCAAGGCCTATCATGTCAAAGATTCATTCCTTGATCTAGAGGGTTCAAATTCTGCTCATGTATGTACACATCACCAAGTATACCTATGCAATTTTTCCCTTACATGCTAAGATGACATCTTTTAATCTATGTCCTATCAAAGTCAATATAGCTTTCCACACAATCAACTACTTTTCCTCACCTATTATGAACACTTCCATATTCCTTTTACACCAGTTATAAATACATAAAACAAGCATTTATAGCCTAGCTGAGTGGAACCAACGCATTTTTACAGCAAAATTAAGCCAGATTGGGTGTGATATGTAAGAAATAAAGTCTTGATTTGGATTCAGAGCAGCTGCCATACACTGTAGAGACCCACAGATCAGATCCCACTTTAAACTTTTAAGGACCCGTAATGATATTAGAATGCATCCAGCAATTCAATTAATTCCTGAATTTAGGAATAAATTGTATGAAGACAGACTGAGGCACTTCAATTTAATTTCATTGAAAGATTGGCCATCTATGTTTACTAATATGAATTGTGACTCAATATTAGTTAGAGCTGTATAAATGTGCAACAACTAGAAATAACAGTTTAAAGTTTGTAAAAAAAAATATATTTAACAATGGAATAGTGTAAAATTTCTTTTCTTAGAAAATAATGCAAACTTGGAATAACTTGCTTGGGAAGATGATTGAAAGAACTACACTAAATATTTAAGATAACCTTACAGAAATAAGAATTGTGAAACTAATTCTGTATCCATATCCTAACTTACTCTGCCTTCTAACCTTTCCCCACTTTTCTGAACTAGCCTCAAAACCTACCTGCCCCAAACAGCCCTTAAATCATTCTATGCAATCAATAAATATATCATTAAATCTTCCACTTAATCATCTGTTTTACACTATCAACTTCAATGTACTTTGCTTGTTAACACACCCCAATTATTTTCCACTTACCAAGATGATCCAGACTGTTAAGTTGGTCTTGCATGAAATGGCTGTATCATGAAGGCTTTCTAATAGTTTGCATATATCTGGGGTTAATTTCAAGCTTGCACATTGGCAACATTTATTTACATGGCCTAAGTAGTGGCTGTGGTAGCACCACAGAAATGGTATGAATAACTTCATGGTGTAGAGATGTCCGGCAGCATGCTCTGACTTGTGAAGCCCATCCAGATTCAAAGTTAAAAATAGTTTGTGGTGAATCAAGAAACCACTCCCTTCTTCCTCATCACTCGCTCGAGCATGATCAGCCAGTTCTTGTATAATATCTTTTACAAGGTTTAAGGTATAGAGTGTGGGGTTACCCACACAGGTGTGCCAATGAGTGCTGGGAGACAACTCAGTTTGGCACTTAGCAGAGGATTAGCCACATTCATCAGAAAGCTCCCATCCTAATAATGAGACACCCTTGACTCTATACTACTGAGAAGTACCACTAGGCCTTGATGTTGATGGAGCATGTCTCCCTCAGACAACTTTGTTCCATCAGTAGCATTATTAACAAGAAAATGTTTTAGCTGGCAGCTCAAACCACTCATCACAGGAATTTCTTTTGGGGGGGGGGCATGGAATGGGGGAGAGTGTTATCCCTATCACTGCCCATCTGAAAGTGACCCCCCCCCTCCCTGAGACTGCATGGACCTGACTCAGCCTGGTCCTTAGCCAAAATGAAAAAGGCTCTGGCTTGCTTGGAATACCCTTGGAAGAGGGAATACCATGCTCTCAGGTTGTACCCACTGAACCTGGATCCACTCTTGAGGAAAAATCTCCTATGTCAGGAAACTCAGTCGCTGCTTGACACATAAGTATCAATGTATCACATTTGAAGGGTGGTGCACCAGCCACCAACAGAATTTCAAACTTTTTGAACACTCCTCATATATATGATCTTACCTTATATGTATTAATATTTTGTCATCTGACATTTGCTGTGGATGACTTGTTTTAGACATTTTGGGGATGGATTTGTCCAGGTTTTCCGCAAACTTCCTCTGAGACTTCATCTCACTAAAATTCTTGTAATTTTACAACCTAGCCAGTGTTGTGGTATTCAACCTTATTTTTTATTATGAGCCATAGATTCTGTATTAGATTCAGATCTGGGTTATTACCAGGTCAATCCAAGATATAAAATCTATTGGCAGTAAGCCATTTTGTCACAATTTTTGCCTTGTGACATGGTGCACCATCATGAATGAATATCGTCCGGTGTATTGTCATTGCAAGTGGAAGTTTATCCTGTAGCATAGTTAAATACTGTACGTCATTCATTGTTCCACACATTATAAAATGGTTTACACAAAATTGTCAGGAAAGGTCAAAATCACAAGATATTAATAAAAAAGGAGAAAACTTTCACACATATCAACTCACAAGGAAGGCTTGCGGTAGATTAAAAATGGGAGCATCCTAAACCTCTCAAATAGAGGAGCAACATATAAGTTACCAGATGTTACTATGTAAAATAGAAACTGAATTATATATGCCGGAGTATAGTGAAAAAGCTTGTATTTTATAGGATGATCAGAAATATTTTGCCGACACTATATAGCGAGGGCTACTCTACACTAAAGAGGGAACCACTTGAGGATGGCTCCCAAAGAATAGGAAATAAAAGGGAAATCTCTTTACCCATTGACATAGATGAGGGATGAAACCCCTCCCTATTATAAGAAATTAGGAGCAGCCCCTAAGAAAGCAAAGGGTAATATCTTGCCTTTAGAGACAGAGGCCAGGTCAGGGAGGACTGGCTTACTAATCCTTGACAGGATGGCCAGGATCTGATATTTGACAAACCCATCAACTTAAGTTAGTCTGGTGGCCAATAAAAAAGAAAAGCCTGCTTCCCATAAGGAATAGAGCTCTAGGCCCACAGAGGGGTCAAAGGATAGTAGTCAGCCATTAGAAATGCAGGGATCTTGTTATTGGGGCATAAACCATTCATCCACTTAATCATACCTGTGCCCGGGACTCCTCAAACCTGGTCTCTTGGGACCTGCAGGGATTGTTTATACATGTTCCACCACCCCTCTTCTGAAATGGCAGGAGGTAGCTAGTAGGTCACTAATACTAGATAATAGACCAAGGAAACCAGAGTTGACGATTTTAATGGGGTGCATATGAGGACCCAAGAGAGAGAGAGGTTTCTCTAAGCAGCAACTGTAGTGGGTCCCCCCCCCCCATTGAATTTAAAGCACAATAGCAACAAGGTCAATGCAGAAAGTGTGAAAGGAGAGTTCTGTAAAGAAAGGAGTGAAAATAGAGAAAGTTAAAGTATTAAAGATATATAGCACCAGATCCTCATGTAAGCATCGGGGCTGGGAGGACTTAAGCCACCATATGTCACCTAACATCCTCTTGTGGGTGTATAAAGGGAGAGATAAGGAAAAGGATGATAGGAGTAGTAAAAGGAGAAAAGGGTGGGAAGAATACAGATATTTTAAAATGCCAACTGGACAGAAGAGGGAGGAGTGAACTAGCCCCTCCCCTTCACTACTACAGTTGTGGAACTTCCATGGCATCACTTCCTCTATTTTCACTGTCTACCTTCACTACTTTCTTTACAAATCTCTCCTTACTTTCTGCATGATATGGCCTCATCGCTATTGTGCTTGTAAAGAAAGTGACAAAAAAGGGTAAAATGGAAATGGTGGCTTGAAGGAATAAAGCCCAGGTAGTCTCACTCTAGTCCAAGACTGCCAGTGAAATTGAGGTTAGTAGGGTGAGCTGTTCTTCCAGGTACCAGGTGTAACAGTCTACACAGTCCCCTTGTGGGGACTGGTAGCAATTACTGCCACCATCTTCCCCTTCTTTATGAGTGATGGGGCCACGAGGGCACAAGGTCCTCCAAATCTCATCTGCGCTATGGTTGATACACCTGATACCTCCAGGTACTCTTTTTGATAAGGATGTAACAGTTTATAAGGAGCACCCCTTTGTGGGGGATTTGGGGTTGCTGAATTATAATGCCCAATTAAAGGTAATTAAATACAATCATGAGATTAATATGCAAATGAACATTTCCAACTTAACATTTACATATATTTCATGCAAGGGTGCATTACAATTAGATGTCTTTCTCAATACATAGTTGACAACAAAGTGGTGTTATTCATATATATTATCAAAGTCAGAATATTACCCCCCTTCTCCCCTATTATGTTCTTCTTTAACAATCCTCTCCATTGCTTCACCCTCCAATATTATGGTCAATCCCAATATTCAGGCAAATAAGCAATAATTCCCTATTTACTCCATTGTGAAACTAATCCTTTAATCCTTTATAGCAGAATGAACAATAGCTATTTATGAGACAAGGCAAGAAATCAATGATAAAAACATGCTTTCAAATGTACGAATTTATGAGACAAGACAAGACAAGAAATCAATGATAAAAACATGCTTTCAAATGTACGACTTTATGAGACAAGACAAGAAATTAATGATAAAAACATGCTTTCAAATGTGCAACAGGGAAAAAATATTCTAAAAATTATTATAGCAATTACTTCACAAACTATTTTATTTGCAAACCAGCATTAATTGTATTTTATTACAGGAATTACTTCACAAACTATTCTACTTGCAAAACAGCATTTATCAATCATAAAATTACTAAAAGCATGTCATATAATGCTAATATTTTAAAATTCTAAATTATAATCAACTTACCTTCCTTCTCTGTCAGTGATTTATTACAGACCGAGTTTGATTCATCAACTTCTTGCAGTTTTTTTGTAAGAGCCTCCTTCCTACTTTGAGCACTCCTTAGTTCCTCTTCTAGAGAAACAACCTAAAAAAAAAGGAAGGGAGGTTTGCATTTTGGAGTCCTTTATTATGTGGGTGCCTACATTTTAAAGTAGGATCTGAATCACAGGTTTACAGCATATAGCAAATACAAATGTTGTAAAGATGACCTGAATTGGAACTCTATCAGGTACCTAAACACACCAAAGTGGTGATTGCACTTGGGTAGGCTGTAACCCTGAAAAATTATATACAAAATTAATAGTGGACATATTTGGCGACATGAGCTATGATATCCATGGACATTCATGAGAATGAATGTGCTAAAGCAACCCAATAGTAAGCATTATCTTGATGTCTGAGATGTGAAGATTGTGTGTGATGAGTAAGAAATGGAGTGCATAAGTGGCTACCTCATATTAAACCTGAAATATAACTAATCAAAAGTACAAGTAAAATAATAACAATTCATAAAATAAAATAGAAAAAACAAAAGGTATGATCAAGGTCCAGGCAGAAGATAATCTCAACAATCTCCCAGATGTGCAGCAGCATGGCATCACAGATACTACAAATGAGGGGATGTGGAGATTCTACTACCTCAAGGGCACTTAGCACACTATAGAATATAAAACCATATCCAAAGCAGCTACAGGGTGTAATATCCTGTACTGAGCAGTATATTGCAACTAATTCAGCCATGAAGACAGGTGTACTATCACACCTGGAAGAGCCCCATCAGCTTCAAACAAGAGGATGGCAGCATAGAAATTACGAGTATCTCCTACTTCAGACTTGGAGCTATCGGTGCACACTGGCACAACTCTGGTATGACAAGGTGCATGCTCTCAGAAATATAAACCCAATACTTCCAGTGCTGTGGAAGCTCTTGGGGGAGTAGATGTATGGTGAAAACATTCAATGGTGGTATCTTCCTGAGTGGTGTATTGGAAAGAACCATCAGTGCAATTACTTTGAGAGTTACATCAAACTTACCAAAGAATTTCCTCCCCCTGAACTTAACCCCTTCCCAACGATGATGAAACAGTTTCGTCACGCCTACTGTTGCACGTGTATCCGATGATGAAAGGGTTATCATCATGAAATAAATGATTGTTTTTCTGTTGTGTAATTTTGCCGGAGTACACCATGAACATTCCTGATTATTACTCTAAGTGTCTATCTCATATGACATCATTCTCAACTGACCAATAAAAACACTTTATGGGCAGAGTTTGTTTATCCCCTCAAGGTGAAACCATGTTCTATGCCAGTTGGAAATTACTTGTGATTGATTGCATAATATATAGCATAAACTTTTAATTTTGTTGTATATTTTGATGATGTCTTCAAGCGATAGTGATAATAATGAAGATAGTGACTTCAAACTCATGCAGAGTGACAGTGAATCAAATGATAGTAGTGATAGTGACTTATATTTCAATCAGTGATGAAGAATGTGAAGCAATGGATTTATCAGGCGGGTGGAAACATTGCATTTAGGTGAGTAAGCAATATGTTATTCTTTTTACTTTTTTAAATTAATTATTTGAAAGATATTCTCAACATGAACAAACATCATAAGAATAGGCAAAATTTAAACATAACAACATGAATAATGCAATAAATGCAAAATTTAAATAAAATGTCATATACAGCACTGTATGCAGGCCCCGCTGACTCATGTGGAAGGGGTTAAGAGGTTTAATGCATGATTGCCATTTCTCATCAGCAGAGGCATCATTGAGATCAACTAAGGACAAAATAAGAGATGGTGGTGAATGGGGGAGACACTGACGCCATGTATACAAATGCATCAGTACAAGTGGGAATGAAATGGGTGGGAGGTTGATGTTGAATGGTGAAGGGTGTAGGCTGATGACCTTCTGTTAGTGGTTGAAAGTGAGGGGAACTTTTAAAATGATGTTGGAGCATTTGAAAGGGTATAAGTGAGAAGGGAGGTAAAAGCAATTGCAGAAAAGAGTATGGTGAAGGTGTTGTGAGTGATAGTAAGGTTGGGTATGATATTAGATTCCATGGTGTGGGCCATTGAAAAAGATGAATGCTTTAAATAGCCAGTGTGTCACAAATGAGGAAGGATAGGATAAAAAGATTATAAATGGTAAGAAAGCCTCAGGGACAATTAGAACTTAAATAAATGGAAAGGATTCAAGTGTGGAATACTCAAGAAAGTGGCATGAGAGTATGTTGGTCCCAATGGTAGTACAGGGTGTAAACATGAGTGTAGACTGCTTTGAATAAATCATTAATTAATTACTTTCCTGCAGATTCTTTTAGGATTTATAGAATTTGGTGAATCAAATTGTAAATTCATAAAAAAAACATTTGTTTAGAAATGATGGAAAATGTGAAGCAATCATGACAATGTGAGCTTATCTGTTTGTTTTTTTAAAGCTATCAAATGGTATAAGAGACAGGGAGTTGTCTTCCAAGAGTGAGGACAACCCTACCCTAATCATCATTAAAAAAAATAAGATGAACAAGATCAGGAGAAATCCAAGGAGTAGTGCTAGACAACTTGCTTTGTAGGTCAAAGTGAGTCATTTGACGATGCAAAAAATGCTGAAAGATGTTCTGAAACTTTGTCATTCAAGATAGCTAAAGGTGACTGCTTTCTAACGATGCCAAAGGGAAGAGGGTCGAAAGAGCAAAGCTGCTCTTCCAATGGCTCCTTGATGACTCACAGCACCCAGTTCTGTGGATGGATGAAAAGTTGTTCCCTGTACAGGAAATGAGATTCTGGTTGAATAGCAGACATCTTTCACAAGATAAAAACCAGCTTCATCATAGGAAATACTGGTGTAACCCTTCAACAAGATAGAGCAACCTCACACAAAAAGTTCAATGACTCTTGAGCAAACAAAATATCATCAAATTGTCAAAGTTCTAAGGTGCAAACTGGAAAAATGATGGGAGGAAATATCAACTGAAACCTTGTGTACCATTTGTGCTCAAGTCATACCTATACATAAAATCATCATTGTTAAAGGCATTCAGATTGAATATTAGTTACATCATCTTGTAGCATTATGTAATATTGCATTGCAGTCTGAAAATAATTTAATAAATATCATTCTACACTTCTTGTTTCCACCATGTGTAAGGGAGTGAAAGCAGTGCAAATGAGCAATTTAAGACGGATGCTGCATATGCCAAGGGAAGAGTAAAGAACTATTGGTCTAAGTATAGAAGTGGATGAGATTTTGACAGAGAATGTTTTGAGGTGGTAAAGCTATGGAAGAATAGATAATAATAGACTTGTGAATGGAATATGAGTGTGCTGGTGTATGAACAGTTGAAAGACTGCATAAAACATTGTTACGAAAGAGAATAAATATTTAAGAAAAAGGGACTAACAGGAGCAAGTAAATGATATTATAGGTGATATAAGAGCATTTTTTAGGGGGAATTTTGCTTAGGAATGAACTTCAAATGAACAAGATCTTACAGTATTAGTTCCTTATCACTTTGAAAAATGGAGATCTTTGTGCCTAATAGGGCATATGGAGGGGAGATGAAGAAGATACCACTGATATGTAGGGACTCCTTTTTGATACTTGATGATAGATGTATATCACAAATTTAACCATCAAATATTTACTGATGTAATGGTCAAATGCAAATATTATAGACTTAAAATTTAAGGTCTTTATAAATTTTTAAGCACTCACGAATGATACTTTGGTGCAGATTTTACCACTTATTTACATTATCTTAGCCTATTTCAGTGGTAGCTAGACATGAACACTCCCATCCAAAGATTAACCTCATCTAAGGTGGCTTAAGTTAACACAAATGTGAAAGCATTTTTTTCCGGTGCCCATATGATGACTACCTACAAGGGTACAAGTTGCTGTAATCATGTTATAGCCTAATGCTAGGGTAGATTAAAAATGCAGAAGCAAAAGAATCTAAAAATAAACAAACAAAACCAAAGGAGAAAAACAAAAAAAATGTGAGGAGGCGGAAGTATGCTCTAGCATATGGAGGAAGGGGGGAGGCCCGGTGTCAGAGCATGCAACCAAGACCAAAGAGTCAAAATGGAGGAGGCTAGCCTCCTCCAAGAAGTAAACTAGTTCACAAGTCTAATGACGGTGTCTTCCTCAAGCGCGCCCACCTTCTAAAATGACAGAAAGCACCTAAGCCATTGCGACATTGGGGGTAAGGTAGGTCTATGGGAACAGTTGGGGTGTAATGGCACACAACTTTACATTTCCCGTGGCTGTCTCCCATCTTTTTTCCAGCCAGTCCGGAGGAATGCCCTGAATCCTGCAATGTAGTTGATATGAGGAAGAGCGAAGTGCTGGTCTAGTCACCCAGGCTTTGCAGACTCTTTGGTGCGCCAATTCCCTGAAGTTCCTACATGTTCTGGATTCCAGCACAAGATAATGAAGACATCTGCTCAGCTTGTGGCAACTGTGGCATCATGGATACCACAAAAACAGATGTGCGGATATTCTAATGCCCCAAGAGAACTCGGGTACTTTTGTGAGTTGCTAAAGATCACAATCCAGTCTCCAAAATGGACATGACATGTTATCTCCCATACTGAGTAGTGTATCGAAATCCAGCTCAGCAGTGAAGCTTTGGGAGCAGAAGTGTGGCAAAAAATAATCAAAGGGGGTACGCTCCAGGGTGGATTTTTGCCTAAAACACAAAGGGGTTAAGGTATGACTAGTCTCTCAGTGGTATATGCACTGTTTAAATCATGGATGTAGTGAGAGCTATTGAAAACTGAAGGAAACATTGAGCCTGCAAGTACAAGCGCATAATGCACTGTATATGGCCCAGAGCAAGTGGCATCTCCACGGCATTAACATGTAAGATCTCAATGGAGGCGGTGTGGAAGGTGGATTGAGTCCACCTTCCACAATACACATTCGGCTGTGGATGCATAGTCAAGCTTCAAATGAATAAAAGATCTTTTGAAGGGTAAGGCAGTAGCCCCACCAGCACCGCAAGTGCTGCAAACATGAGAATCCTAGGTCAGCCCTCAGTTGAAAACAAGACCAAGGAAACCATGTGAATACACCACTTCCAGGCAAGCCCTGTTTAGGAACAAGTCTGGGCCAGGGTGGAAATGTGGATAGTGGCAGAAATGCAGCACCTTAGTTTTGCCCAAGGAAAACTGAAACCTGTGTGCTTCAGCATAGCGAGAGATGAGGTTCAATGCCTATTGGAGTTGATGTTCCAAAGTTGGCATCTTGGCTGCACCAAGAGAGATCGAAAGGTCATCTATGTAGAGCTTAGTGAGAACATCTTCCAACAGCACCGAGGTGATACTGTTGATGCTCAAGGCAAAGAGTGTGACACCGAGGACACTTCCCTGTGGGACACCCTCTTCCTGCTTCATTGCCCAGGAGAGGGCTCCCCCCACCCTAGGCAGAATCAACCATCTCATATAAATTCAGAAATAAAGACTGGGAGGCATCCCCTCATCCCCATCATGTGGAGAGTCTCCATGATACCCTATCATCATGTGGTATCATAGGCCTTTTCCAGATCGGAAAAAATTGTGGTGTAGTACTGTCTATGATGGAAGGCTTCACAGATGGCATTGTCCAGTCAGAGTAGAGCATCCAATGTGGAGTGGAAGTTGCAGAAGCCGCACTCTGTGAAGACAGGTGGCCTCTGCTCTCCTGGAAAAAGGCTAATCTGACATGTACATATTTCTATATCAACTTGCATATGCAGGAGGTTAGTGAAATTGGGCCAAGGCCAGCCTGGGTAGAGTGATTTCTACCCGGTTTATAAAAAGCAAGCACAGTAGCCATTCGCTATGAGTCTGAGAGGATAAACTTAGATCAAGTTTAACAAATTTAGCAGAAATGCCATGTCTTGCTCTCCTAGGTGTAGAATCAAGAAATATGGGACATCGTCTGGACTACGGGGTAGTGTCCGTGCTTGAGGTGAGAGCAGAATGCAACTCTAAAATTGTAAACTTATGAAGCGTTCTCAGGCTCTAGGGATAAAAAATTCAGTTAGTGGCATTCAGTGACATCATAATGTATATTGAATGCTGGTGGAACAGCATATCTGATAGGGAATGTGGAGAAAGTGGTCAGGAAATACTCTGCCATGGACATATGGTCTTGCGAGAACTTGCCTGAATATTTTTTTACTCATTTCCACACCTCTCAAGAGGGGTCTTCCCATTAAGTGAACACATGTATGCCCATCAGCAAGACTATTGGATGTGCTTTGAAATATACAGCAACCTAGCCCTAGCTCAGTGAAATTCATTGAAACTGAAATCATTTTGGTGGCATATCACTTCTGTCTGACAGCTATCCCACAGTTGGCTAACCACAAGGAAGCAGTCAGCATGCAGAATGACCAGACATTGCAGGAATATCAGTTAGGCCCACAGTGATGAGGTTGGCAGAGAAAAATTCAACAGTTTCATCCACCGTCATAAACTCCTTGACTTGGTCAAAGAAAGTCATTTTCTGAAATGTGGCCCACCTCAGCCGTTCCAAGCGTTTAGGCCACAGTAGCCAAGAAAATGATAATTGAATGAGAAAGTGGTCACTTCAATGAAGGTCATTGACCAAATCCCACCCAAAATCAGGGAGTGCATCTGGAGAGCACAGGAGACAGATCGAGGCAGAAAAATGAAGCAGTTCTCAGGCAGTGATGCATAAACTTATCCACATTTAGGACACCTATCTCCAACTCATCAATCGTGATGGCAAGGATCTGACCTCTGGGAAGGATTGTGTTTTCTCTCTCAATGGGGCATCTAGTTTAAATCCCAGAGCAGAAGAAAGGGCCTTGGCATCCATGTCAGCATCGAAGTGGGCTGATGGTGGAATGTATACAGAAGTAACAATATAGGTAACTCCTATCCAGGTGTAGCTGCAATGCTCTTACCTAAAAGGAGGTATTTATAAAAAAATAAACTAACATAGATATCATGTCAGGTGTAAATTGTGCATCCTCCTGACCAGACCACATCCCATGGTGGTCAGGTGGTGGGGTTGTAAGCCTTTATACCCTGGGAGGGTGGACAAGGGGCATGTGTATCATGGTCTAATTAAAAAAAAAAATAGCTAATGTAGAACACAAGGAGATGGTGTATTTGTCTTCTTGATCCCAGAGTATTATCTCCAACGCATCTCAGGTCTTGACCCTTATAATGAATGTGTGCAGAAGGTACATCGCCCCAAATTGCTGCAACAATATGAGGGTATGGGGGGTCTCATATTTTAGTTGAGGCTGGGTGGGAACCTTTTGCGCCAGCATCTCTATCAATGGAGTGTCCAGGGTGGATAGAACCTGCCAAAAGGTTCCTAAATGGACACAGAATTTACCATGCAGGTAGGCCTGGAGGGGCCAGGAGGATAGGGTGCCTTTTTAAAATATTAAGTCGTAAGACATTCCAGGTAGTAACTGGCACTAGGACCAAATCCTCAGCCTCCTGAGATGAGATACGTTCAGCAACCTGAATGGCCAGGATTTTATTCTCCAAGAGATATGCACCAAATTGCTTTGAGGAAGCAGGGTGCGGCTCTCTGATTTGATACACTTGGCTATTCAAGAAAAGGAAATAGCATATGGGGCCTTGGAGCAACTTACATAAACTTCAGGTAAACCCAACTTTGCACACTGTATGGCTAAAGGGGTGGCAGTAATAGCACTTCTATGGCAGTGGCATGAATGCCATAACACACTAAGGATACCAATTTGCATGCACCGACTCAGGGAGGCTGTCACAATTGAATGTGATGAAGAGAATAGGGGTAGGTCACAAGGCCTGTCCCCATTTTCTCATCATACACACAACCTTAACTGCTGCTTGGTCATCCAGCTCTTCAGTGATGTCTTCTTGGGAGTAGTCTATGGGTTCCCTTAGATAAACCACTCCTTTCATGAAATTCATGGTAGAATGCTGAGTTGCACTCACTGGCAAGCCATTGAGTGTCAAAAGGGTTGGCTGCATTCGCCAGAAGGCTCTTGTCTGAAAGATAGGTCAGCTTAAGTTATCTACCATCAATCTAGCTAAAGCTCTCCTTTGATGCGGCATGCAGCCTTTGGCCAACTTGCTGCCATTGGTGGAGTGAATAACTAAAAAGTGATTGAAGCCAGTGGACTGAAAAATACCAGGTAGTCTTTAATGAGGGGGTCCAAGGTAATTGAAGCTTTGCTCACTGCACTTGCAACTTTAGTCTTTGGCCTCTCTGCCCGAAGGTGCCTTGGCCTGGTTGCTTGCAAAAACAGCAGCAGATTCATCCATCTCCGGAGTCCCTGTGAAGGGAGAAGAACACCTTATCCTCTTTGGTTTCTTTTTCTTTTTGGGAGAAGATGGGAGGGAGTGAACCCATTTCTCCTCCCCCCCTCCTGGCAAGGGCCCAAGGATGGACAGACTAGCTTCAGCCAGATCTTTCTCTGAGATGCAGAAGATCTAGGTTGTCAAAATGGCACCAGGAGTAGCAGAGGGGTCCCTCCTCTCCTTGTGAGTCTTCAGGAGCAGACTCAGGTTCAGTGTCTTACACAAAATCATGATTTGCCTCCTTGGAAGACCCTGCCATCTGGTGCGGGGGACTCCTCTGTGATCATCTCCACCTAAGGAGGTGCTTCTAATTGGCCATCCCACCCCACAGTCCCAAGGTGTCAGGTTTTCTGACTGGGGACTCATAGGGCCAGCATGCTAGCCCGCATTAGGAAGATAGAGGGAGCAGGCATACTGGCTCCCAACAATGTGACAAACCTCAGACCCACAGGTGCATCAACAAGGCCCAGGGGATGATGCCGCCTCTTACTCTTCTAAAGGGGTTGTGGTGGGTCACCTGATTGTAATGGGAGGGGCGTGGACTTAGGCAGTGTGCCCTCTGTCTTGCCGGGCCCATGAGAAAACATATGGGAAACCTACAATGAGTAAAGAGTTACTGTGTCAAAGAGGTGGAGCTTCCCAGGAGCAGCGCTGAAATAGCAAAGAGAAAGCTCCTTTGCTGCATTCAGAAGGTAGGATGGGGAAACCCCTCCACTCATCAGAGTGGTGTTGTCTCTTAGTTCCTCATCAATCCCAAGGTCATCTGAGGATTGAGAGAGGGACGTAGTCAAAATGCAGAGAACTGTTGAAGACTTTGGAAAGTCTGTCGACACGCATTAATTTCCTAAGCTTGTGACCACTCAAAAGAAAAGGAGAGGTTGGGGTTAATGGGACTAATCTTGCTCCAGCCTATCCTCTCTCAGGTTTTGGACATTTTAGTGATCTGCCCTGAGTGCATTAAAGAATGATGTTTGCAACCTAGGAGAGCAACACACACTGACTAGAAGTTACCCAGTGGCTGGTCATTCCCCAAAGGTCACAGCTCCTAACTGTGCAGCCAGAGGCAGGGAGAGAAAAGATATCTTTAGTATAAGGTAAAAAGACTCAACAACATGGCCAGGATCTGAAAATTTGTTGTGGCAGACCCAGAGACGAGACCTGAGACTTTTAGTTGGCCTGGCAGCCAACAAGATAGTAAAACCCACCCACCCCAAGCATTACAGTCTTATACACCAAAGAAGGGCCACATGGAGGTGGTCAGCAAATTACATGCAGGGAACTAGTTATTGTGGTAAAACCAATATTCCCATTATTTGAGGCTCAACACCCAGTTTCCCTTAAGGCCTGGTCTTTGAAACCTAACAGTATTAAAGAGTGTTATTTATAGAGTTCTCAAAGCCTCTCTTCTGACACAGCATGAGGTAGCTGGTCAGGTCCTTACGCTTAGACAGAGGGTCGAGGGGTTAGTCATAGAGAAAAGGAATGGTGAGAGGGAGTGAGGAGGAAGTGCACCAAAAACTTCAACAGGCCTTGTCAAAGAGTTCAATTTAACCCAGTGATGGGGGTGTCCCTAATTTACACTCATCAAAATGAAAACAGTTCATCCTGGTAGCAAGTACAGGTAGATGAGAGGTTGAGGGGATAGTCAGAGTAAAAAATAAAATAAAGTAGTGCTGAGAGGGGGGGGGGAAGTGCACCCAAAATTTCCCCAGGCCCCTTCAGAGAGTTTACATCAACCCAGTGACCTGGATTCACTAATTTGCACTTAGGTCGGGGGGATGTGCAGCTCTTCCAGGACTGTAAATAACATTTAGATTGGCATTATTGTATATGAAAATACTATCTGCATTTTGTTATTTAAAAAATAGGGGCAAGAAGAAACAAGGTAAGGAAAATAAAAATATGTGAAAGGTAAATACCCTGAGTAGACAACTTGGGGTGCTAGGGATCAGAAGATCATAAAGTCTCCTGAATTTGGCCTTATCTACATTAAGGTTTGCAAGCAGAGCCAAATCTACCTCTACCTCAAATGGAGTCCTGTGGCTTTCTATTACTTGAAATAAAAGAATTTGCAGGATTTACTTGAATCTAAAGGCAAAATCAAACAATGGACTAGATTACACCAACTAATTGGTTAATAATTTGTAATTGTCCTTTTTATTAAGTAAACAACCTTTTGCTCAGTTAATCTGTTTTCAAAATAAGCCATTCATTTATATATCACAAACATTTCATCATATTTATTATCTATTTCCTTAGAGGAAGTCAGGTCATCATGCCGTAATTTTCCAGTGTATTTTTCACTTATACTTTAGAGGCTACTTTCAGCCCAGAGTGCAACCAGTTCCATACAGAATAGTGAATTTTTGCATTTAATATTTTAGTTAAAAAAAAAAATCGCTCAAAATTTAGAATAATTTTTGGTTCTATTATAGTATACAATCTCAATATTTTATGAGTTTTGTCAATGTTATGGATTTCCATTGCACTAATACTTGTGTAACTTAGAGAATCAAGTTACTCGTACCTTAGTTTTTGATGTAACCACTGTAAAAAGAGGTGATCTAGGTCTTACCATAATGATGTACATACAAATGATTTGTCTATGTATCCATCATGAATTCAATAACTTTATATTTACTATATTTTTAGCAGATGTAACATTGCACTATAAATGTATCTAGCCAGTACTAAAAAAATTCTTTAAGTGTAATTAGGGAAACTCTAATTAAACAAGCATCTAATAATTTAGTAAATTTGCTTACTGGTACATCCCTATATACTGAAGTGTACTCCCACCTTCTTTTTTTCAAATTCCAAATTTGTTTTCCATTCATTTTCTTTATCATTTAATTTTTGTAAAGCTGCATCTTGTTGCGTTTCTAATGTAAGCTTTAATCTTTCTATCTCCTTTCCCATCTCTTCATTACCAGAACCCTATAGAAAAAATTAAATCAATCAATAGTAATATTCAGACTAGATATTTAAAATGATTTCTATTAATTTAAGAAATAAAAAAACACATGGCTAATAAATAATATTAATATATAAACAAGATTAAATTCACCTTTATAGTATAATAAAACTAGTATAGGAATCCTTTATAGCATAATAAAACTAGTATAGGACTTATGATTTTATATTAATTTTTGTTATACCACTTTTTTACCACAAGTCTTCTCTCCATCATCCTCTCAACTAAGTTTATAACAAGAGCTAGCAGAATAATAATGGCTTCAAATAAAATAGAAAAATTATTTTATATGACTACATAATAAACATAGTTTATAGTGCATACTGTTCAAATAAAAAGCAAAAAACAATTTTTAAAAATTGAAAGCACAAGACTAGTCTTGAGACATCTCGCCTCATTTTTCAGCCATACAATAAACATTTTGAGTCACCTATGCTGCTTTTATATAAAACCATGGCAAAGTTAAGCACAAAAATGAGGCATATATAACATTAAGAGAACCCCAAAAATGGTCTCAGAGGGGTGATCAGTCTGTTCAGGTCATTATTTTTTTTTCTTTTTTTTTTAGGGGCTATCTGGCGACTGCCCACTTAGGCATAAGTCACCGTAAACAAACAGCCTAGTTCTAGGCTACTTTAAAAAATTTGAACAGAAAACAATAAAAAGAAATAACAATAACAAAACAATAACAAAAACAACAACTAAACCTAGTTAAATGAAAGGGAGAAGGACGGCCTCCCCCCAAAAGTCAACAAGTCCACCAGTCAGTGTGCATGCACTCATCCCGAGTACAAAGGACAGGCAGTAGCGACCCCGCCCATCCAGGTACTGGGACAGGTAACGTGGGCGAAGACCACCCAGACTGGGACATTCGACAAGAATGTTTAGGACACCCATCTCAAGCTCTTCAATCAGATCGGCAAGGACTTGTCCCCTGGGATTTATGGAGTAATCTCCCCAGAGAGTATGCCTGCCATTCAGATCTCCAAGCAAGAGATAGGACCTCGGCAACCGTGCCACGACGCGGCGGAAGTCCCCCGCGTCGAAGTCAGCTGACGGTAGAATGTACGCAAAAATGATAGCATACCTCCTATCCAGGTGCAGCTGCAAAGCCACAGCCTGAAAGGAGGTATCTAAAGAGAAAGGAAGAACGGAGACATCATGCCGGGTGTAAACCGCGCATCCCCCAGCCCGGCCATCCCGCGGTGGTCGGGTCGCAAGACCCTTATACCCCGGGGGGCGGGCAGGGGGCACGCGCCTAGCATGGTCTCCTGCAAAAAGATAGCTAACGGGGAACGGGACGAGACGAGCCTCCGCAGCTCCTCCCAGTTGGCCCGGAGTCCACGGTAATTCCATTGAAGGAATATGCCCTCCAGGCCTAGCTTGGAGGAGACGCGGGGGCCCTCCTCGAACTGAAGACCCTCACGGGAATGGCCGTACGCTTCCCGGGGGCAGAACCCCGGGCGCTGTTGGCCGGACAAAGCGCTGTAGGCGCTGTTGGCCGGACAAAGCGCTGTTGGCCGGACAAAGCGCTGTAGGCGCTGTCGCCTTCGAGGACTTATTGGGGGAGGTTGGGCTTGCCATGCGAGTCTTTTCCTCCCTCCGCCTCGAAACCTTAGGCGGGCGCTGCGGCTTCGGAGGCGGGGGGCCCTCTTTTCGAGGAACCACCGTCTCCGAGCAACTCGCTCCACCTCGGGGCGTGGGCGAAGGAGCCGAAGTTCCTTTGTTGCTGTCCTCCTTTCGGGGGACAGCTTTAGGAACCCCCGAAGATGGCCTAGCGACCATCTTCAGGGGTGTTGCCTCCTGTGAGTCTAACGACTCTGTGGAGGCGCGTGGCCGTTTCGCCTTGCGGGAAACGATCACGCTGGGGAAAAAAGGGGGAGCCCTGGTTTTAGCCGGGGCTGGGTATTAACCCTTTTTGCCGCCAGCTTTACCAGGGAAGCGCCCGGGTTGGGTAGAGCCCGCAGAAGGGCTCTGAATGGGCGCGGAAACAACCGTGCTCGTTGGCCTGGATGGGCCAGGAGTAGAGGGTGCCTTTCTAACTACTGAGGCATATGACGTCCCAGGCAGAGCCGGGCGCGCCAGGACCAAGTCCTTAGCCTCGCGGAATGAGAGTCTATCCTGGGCCTGAACGGCCAGGATTTCCTTCTCAAGGAGATATGCACCACATTGCTTCGAAGAAGCAGGGTGCGGCTCTCCGCAATTGACACACTTGGCCACACACGATTTGGACTTATCATGTGCGACCTTGGAGCAATTTACACAGACTTCGGGTGACCCCGACTTTGCACGTCTACATCAGCGATTCGTATGGCCGAAGCGGTGACAGTAATAGCACCGCCGCGGCAGTGGCACGAATGCCTTCACGCGGTAGCGGTACCAACCGGCACGCACCGACTCAGGGAGCTTGTCACAGTCGAACGTGACGAAGAGTGTAGGGGTGGGTCTCGAGGCCCCTCCCTGTTTTCTCATCACACGTTCGACCTTGATCGCCCCATGGTCGGCCAGCTCTAGGGTGATGTCCTCAATGGAGTAGTCAACGAGTTCCCTCGCATAAACTACTCCTTTCACAAAGTTCATGGTAGAGTGCGGCGTCACACTCACCGGGGTGCCATGAAGTGTCCGAAGAGCACTTATCTTGGCCGCCTCGGCGGGATTCGTCGCATTCGCCAGAAGGCTCCCGTCCGAGAAACGGATCACCTTCGGCTCTCTACCAATTGCACTAGCTAATCCTCTCCTCTGATGGATCATGTTGCCCTTGGACAACATGGTGCCATCAGTGGAGCGAATAACGAGGAAGCGTTTGAAGCCAGCGGGCTCGAAAACGCCAGGTAACCTCTGAATGAGGGGCCCCGATGTCATCGAGGCTCCGCCCTGTGCACTCTTGGTCTTAGTCAGAGGCTCCGCACACGGGGGGGGTAGAGGGGCCGGATGTGCCGATCTTGGCTTGGTTACCTACCAAAGTGGTAGCAGACCCATCCGTCCCCGCAGCCCCCGCAGATGGAGAGAAGCCCCGAGTCTTCTTTGTCTTTCTAGTCTTTTTCTTTTTGGGGGAGGAGGGCGGGGAATGATCCCGCTTCTCACCTCCACCGGCAGAAGCCCCCATGCCAGATGGGCCGGCCTCAGCCAGGTCCCTCTCCGAAATGGAGAAGTTCCTGGTAGTCGTGGGGGCAGCTGTCGGAGGAGATCCCTCCCCTCCTTGTATTGCCTCGGAGCCCTCAGCCGTTTGAGGGGGACCTTGCATAGGGGCGGACTCGGGTTCGGTGCTTGGCGCCGAGCCTGGATTCCCCCCCATGGAAGGCCCTACCGTCTAAGGCTGGGTCTCCTCAAGGACCATGTCTATCACATGAGGGGTCTCCAGTTGGCCATCCCCTCCCAGGACATCGCAGTTCCCGTTGGCAGCGTCAAGAGTCATTTGTGGGGAGGCACAAGCCTTAACCCCGGCAAGGTTTAATATCCTTGCCAGCAGGTCTTTTGAGGGATGCGACCAAAGGGGCCTGGCTTCTCTCTCCCCCCTAAGGGGGTTTGCCCTACCGAGCCGCTTCGAAGTGGAGCGGCTGGCTAAGGGCTGCCTGCTGGCTTTGCTGGCAGTCCCCTTGGAAAGAAAAGAGGGGACTGCCGCTGGTAAAAGGGAGGTGCCCGAAAGCACATCCAGAGAAGGGGGTGAGGGGGAGTCCCCTTCACCCGTAGGCGTAGGAGAGGAGTAAGCCTCCTCTCCGGTTGAAGAGATATCGAGGGTCCCCTGCGCAAGCACAGGGAGGGGGACCTCCATTTTTTTGCTGGAGCTGCCCGAGGGCGGCTCTGTCGCTGTTTCAGAGGAAGTTGTGGGTTGGTTTTTTATTTGTTTTACATACATGGGCATGGTGACCCTCTTTTTAATACGGGACACAATAGCTCATCACCTCTCGCAGTTGCCCGCACTGCGAGAGGTGCTTACAAGCCCGGCAGAGCCAGGCGCCGCCATTCGGGACCACCCCTACCGCCTGGTGGCCTGGCAGTCCATCGGCATGGCGGCTCCACCTTGGACACGGCGTAAAATTGATAGAATGTGAAGAGGAGAGGAAAGGGAATGTGAGGAAGATATGGGTGGGGATGAAACAGGTTGTTAAAAAAAAAAACATCCCGAACCGGAGCCCGGGTGGTTTGCTTGAGAAGAAGGTCAGCATCTACCCTGTGAAATTAGAGGCTGACCAGAGAAAGTTGTGGGAGAGGTTGTATGAAAAGCAACGAGGTAGGGGAGAAATCGGGCTATCTGAAGGAAGGAAGAGAGGCTAAGCTGGGGCCGGACGGAGTGCTGGATCCCGTCAGCACGGCAGCCAGGCTGGCAAATCGGCAGCACCGAGGTAATGCCGTTGATGCTCAGGGCAAAGAGTGCGACACTGAGGACACTTCCCTGCGGGACACCCTCTTCCTGCTCCTTTGGGCCGGAGAGGGCTCCCCCCACCCGAATGCGGAATCGACGATCTCGCAAAAATTGAGATATAAACATTGGGAGGCGTCCCCTTGCCCCCATCGTGTGGAGAGTCTCCATGATGCCGTATCGCCATGCAGTATCATAGGCCTTCTCCAGATCAAAAAAGACTGTGGCGTAGTTGTCGTAGAATTCTTTCTGATAAGAACCATACTTACCTGACACCACTTTTATTTAGTTAGTGTCGTAGAATGCCCCTCCTTTTTGTTCTAGTCTCTAAGAGAGCTAAGAGCTGTCTAATATACTTTGATATCGGAATATCTTAAAGAATAGAGCTGTTGTGCAACACGTAAGGATATATATAAGAGAAACGAACATTAATCCCAAAATAACTTATAATTGACCTTTATCAAATGAATACATAACATTTATACATTAACTACAGGAATACTCGGAATATTATCCTAAACAAAAATGAATTAAATTAGTTTACCCACAAAACTTGGTTAACGTTTTCTCTACACAACAATAATATAAAAATTAGGCTTACGGACTCGTGGAGTTTAAAGGGCCTCAGAAATATTTACTCTTGACGCGTGTAGATGGGCGGAATTCCACGGTCATCTTGGCGAGGGTAGCAGCTGGGGGGTCCACACGTTCTTCCGGGGGGGGAAGGGTTCTTCAAGGACGAGAACCAATACGGTGCTTTATGCAACACCTAGGCAGTCGTGGTCTCTCTGGTGAGAGTGAGTCGAACTTGGTTCTTACTTCAAGTTAACTTGGAGTGCGGTGTGATCACCGAGTAACGAGCTCGAGGAGGAGCTTTTCTCCTTCGTTACTAATTTCCTTATGGACGAGGACTGAACTCAGGGAGGGTCTTCTTCACGGGCGAGGATAACGGAGGGGGGTTTCTCTGGCGAGAATAAGTTACTTAAAGTTTGGTGTGGCCACCGAATAACGGGCTCGAGGGGGAGCCTTTTCCTTGTTCTTCTTAATTCCTCAAGGACGAGGAATACCCCTGGTGTTTAAGGTGCACCAGGATATGAGGAATCTTTCTGGCGAGAGTAAGTCGAACTTACCAAAGTTCACTTATTGTTTGGTTTGATAACCAGGGACTTAGCTCAAGGATGAGCTTTTTCTTAGCCCCTTAAGGTAGGTAGCCCTGCCTCTCTTGCAGGGTGCTTCTTGGTCTGGCGACACAAGTAAACTACCTCTCCAGTCTCGGTAGCTCGGTTGTGGATCCGAGGACTTCGTCACCTAGAGACTGACGTATACTACCTTCTTCTTTTCTTAATTCCTCAAGGACGAGGAATATCCCTGGTGTTTAAGGTGCACCAGGATATGAGGAGTCTCTCTGGCGAGAGTAAGTCGAACTTACCAAAGTTCACTTATCGTTTGGTTTGATAACCAGGGACTTAGCTCAAGGATGAGCTTTTTCTTAGCCCCTTAAGGTAGGTAGCCCTGCCTCTCTTGCAGGGTACTTCTTGGTCTGGCGAGCCAAGTAAACTACCTCTCTAGTCTCGGTAGCTCGGTTGTGGATCCGAGGACTTCGTCACCTAGAGACTGACGTATACTACCCCGATTTTCCTCAGAGTTCCTCTTTTATACCTCGCACCCCCACTGGGGGAGTGGTAAGGGGGAGAGGGGCTTGAGGACAGCCCCAGGAGAGCTCTTTTTTCCAAACGGTCTTTCCCACGAAGTCAAACATCGGCTCCTCGTTAGCCATCGAGATTGGGAGAAACCCATCTCCAATTTCTTGTTCGACGTGAAACTGGATCTCACTCTCCTGGGGGAGATCTTAACTTTTTGACCTTTAGGGTCTTACATGGCCCCGAGTTGTGCCACACTGTGGTTAAACACTGACCCGCCGATGCCTGGGGCGGATGTCCTTGCGGTAACCGCCTTGGAACTGCACCAAGAGTGGTCGAGGGGGGGGGGGAAGTGACCATTCCCTCAAAGTAGTGCTGTCTACGAAGGAAAGCCTCGCAGACGGCATTTTCCAGTCAGAGCAGAGCATCCAACGTGGAGTGGTACTTGCGGAAGACAGATGGCCTCCGCTGTCCAGGAAAAAGGCTAGTCTAACATTTACCAATTTCTCAATCAACTTGCATACGCAAGAGGTTAGAGAGATTGGGCAGAAACCGGTCGGAGTAGAGCAATCTCTCCCCGGTTTGCGAAAGGCGATTTTTTTTTTTTTTTATTAGAGCTATCTGGCGACTGCCTACATGGGCATTAGTCGCCGTATTAAAACTAGCCTAGTGCTAGGCTACTTTAAAATAAAATTAAATGAAGAAAAAAAAAACACCCTAAATGGGGGAAATGAAAAAAACAAAAACAAATGCAAAAAACAAAACAAAAAACAAACCCTGCTTAAATAATAGGGAGAAGGCTGGCCTCCCCCAAAAAGTCAATAAGTCCACCAGTCGATGTGCACGCACTCATCCCGAGTATAAGGGACAGGCGGTAGCGACCCCGCCCATCCCGGTACCGGGACAGGTGTCGTGCACGAAGATCACCCAGATTCGGAGACGACAGAAAGCAACCTGAAGCCGCCGCGGCATTGGGGGATAGGTCCATGGGAACAGTCGCGGCGCAATGGCACGCAACTTTAAGTTCCCTTCGACCGTCTCCCATCTTCTTTCCCAAGCAGTCCGAAGAGCTGCCCGTATTCCTGCCATGTAGTCAGTGTGAGGAAGAGCGAAACGCTGGTCCGGTCGCAGAGTCCTCGCGGACTCTTTGGCGCCCTCATCGGCGCGCTCATTCCCCGCAATTCCTACATGTCCAGGAACCCAGCAGAAGATAATCTTGACATTTGCCCGGCTCGCCAAAACAGTGGCGTCACGGATTCCGCGAACCAGGGGATGCGGAGATTCCAATGCCCCGAGAGCACTCATTGCGCTTTGTGAGTCGCTATAGATCACAATCCGGTCTCCGAACCGGGTACGTCGCGTAATCTCCCGTACCGAGTGGTGTATTGCCACCAGCTCGGCCGTGAAGACAGACACAGCGACTGGTAGAGCCCCGCTGACTTCAAACAGAGGGGATACGGCGTGGAAGCCGACCCCCTCTTGGGACTTGGAGCCATCCGTATACACTGTCACGGTACCAGCGTGACACGATGTGTGCTCCAAAAAGGTCGAACGCAATACTCCCGGCACAGTACAAGCTTTGGGAGCAGAGGCGTGGCGACAAATAGCCAAATGTGGTACCCTCCAGGGTGGCGTCCTGGGCAGAACCAGGGACGCCACCGGCCCGAGAGCTATATCTACCTCTCGAAGGAGTTTCCTGGCCCTAAACCCAAAGGGCTTAGGGTATGACTGGCGTCTCTCGGCGGCATAGGCACCATTGAGATCAGCTGCGGATGCAGTGAGAGCTGTTGGCGACTGAGGGAGGCGCCGGGCTCGCGCGTACAGGCGAGTGATGCACTGCACGCGGCGCAGAGCGAGTGGCATCTCCCCAGCATCGACCAACAGGCTCTCAATGGGGGAAGTGCGGAAGGCACCGGTCGCAAGGCGAAGGCCGGTGTGGTGATCGAATCCACCTTCCGCAATAAACGCTCGGCTGCGGATGCATAAAACTCGCATCCGTAGTCGAGCTTCGAGCGAACAAAGGATCGATAAAAAAGTAAGGCGGTAGCCCTATCAGCGCCCCAAGCGCTGAACGTCACGGAACGGAGAATGTCCATGGCGCGGGTACAAGAGACCCTAAGGCTGTGAATATGAGCCTCCCAGGTGAGGCGTCGGTCGAATACAAGACCAAGGAAACGGTGCGACTCAACCACATCCAGGCGCACCCCATTAAGAAACAAATCTGGGTCGGGGTGAAGCCGTGGATGGCGGCAGAAGTGCACCACCTTAGTCTTGGCCAAAGAAAACCGAAACCTGTGCGCTTCGGCATAGCGAGAGACGCGGTTCAATGCCTGTTGGAGTCGATTGCGAAATGCGAGCAAAGTAGCGATTCGCCAGGAGTCTGGGAGAAGACCTTCCACCCAGATTCCGTTGAACAAATCTAACAGAAAGGCCATGCCTCGCTCACCCAGGTGTTGAAGCATGGCGTACAGGACATCGTCCGGACCATGGGCGGTGTCCGCGCACGAAGCGAGAGCGGAACGCAACTCACTCACGGTAAACCTGTCTTTGAAGGGTTCTCCGCCTCTGGAGGTAAAGTCCAGCCAGCGGCCTTCCGCGACATCAAGACGTGCATTGAATGCTGGCAGAGCAGCATCCCAGCTAGAGAATGCGGAAAAAGCGGTTGCGAAGGATTCCACCACAGACTCCGAGATTGCATTCACATTCTCCAGGAGAATGGGAGGGGGGTCCTGCGAGAACTTGCCCCGAATCCTTTTGACTCGCTTCCACACCTCTGCTGAAGGGGTCTTCCCGTTAAGTGAACACACGTATGCCCGCCAAGAACGGCGGGCGTACTTCGAAATATACTGTAACCTAGCCCTAGCCCGACGAAATTCAGCGACAGTGAAATCGTTCGGGCGGCGCTTATAGGCATAAAGCTTCTGTTTGAGGGGAAGCCCTGGTTTTAGCCGGAGCTGGGTGTGAACCCTTTTTGCCACCAGCTTTACCAGGGAAGCGCCCAGGTTGAGTAGAGCCCGCAGAAGGGCTCCAAATGGGCGCGGAAACAACCGTGCTCGTTGGCCTGGATGGGCCAGGAGCAGCTGGTGCCTTTCTAACTATTGAGGCATATGATGTCCCAGGCAGAGCCGGGTGCGCCAGGACCAAGTCCTTAGCCTCGCGGAATGAGATTCGATCCTGGCCTGAATGGCCAGGATTTCTTTCTCAAGGAGATATGCACCACATTGCTTCGAAGAAGCGTGGTGCGGCTCTCCCCAATTGACACACTTGGCCACACACGTATAGACTTATCGTGTGCGGCCTTGGAGCAATTTACACAGAACAGAACAGAGGGGACTGCTGCTGGAAAAAGGGAGGTGCCGAAAGCACCTCCAGAGAAGGGGGGGAGGGGGGAGGGGGTCCCATACACCCGTAGGCGAAGGAGAGGAGTAAGCCTCCTCTCCAGGTAGAGAGATATGGAGGGTCCCCTGCGCAAGCACAGAGGGCGGGACCTCCATTTTTTTTGGTGGAGCTGCCCGAGGGTGGCTCTGTTGATGAGCCAGGAGAAGTTGAGGGTTGATTTTTTATTTGTTCATCATCAGGCATGGTGACCCTTAATTTTCTGCGGGATGCAATAGCGCATCACCTCTCGCAGTATCCCGCACTGAAGAGGTGCTTATAGGCCCGACACCGCCATTTGGGACCACCCCTCCCGCCTGGTGGCCTGGCAGTCCATCGGCATGGTGGCTCCACCTTGAACACGGCATAAAATTGATAGAATGTGAAGAGGAGAGGAAAAGGGATGTGAGGAAGGTATGGGTGGGGATAAAGCAGGTTGTTAAAAACCAATCTCCCCAGACTGGAGCTCAGGGGTTAGGGAACATTGTCCCCTTCCCCCTCAGCCCCAATCCAGGGTGGTTGGCTGAAAAGAAGGTCAGCATCTACCCTGTGAAATTAGAGGCTGACCAGAGAAAGTTGTGGGAGAGGTTGTATGAAAAGCGAGGAAACAACAAGTGTTTTGAAGGAAGGAGAAGAGGCTAAGCTGGGGTTGGACGGGGTGCTGAGTCCCGTCAGCACGGCGGCCAGGATGGCAAATCGCTGCGCCCCTTACGGGGGTTCAGGTCATTAATGCTAAATGAGAATTAGGGATTAATAAAATCATTGGAAGTGCAAACAAAGACCTGGAAAAGGACACCAGGTTCTCTAGACAGAAGCTGTAGTGGAGACAGTTACCACAACTGCCTAAGCATTTCCAGCAGTGGAGTTATGACAGCACACAGTTTGCTTTGGTTTTCAATGCTTAGTAGGATATATTGAAAATGAAAATCACATTAATTTTTTTTACTATATGGTTCATAAAAGAAGTTGTCCTTCATTTCTAGTTTCAAAATATAGCCTCTTACCCCCTGTATAGTTTAAGTTTGTATTTGAAGATTTTGTCATATTTAACTCTTTTAACTATTCCTCTTCCTTTGATTTATTCCTCTTTTTACCTTCATCTGCTTGTCCCCTCAATCAATCAACTTTTTTAGTTAGACAATTGTTTCATCAAAAAAAGGAGATAAACAAACCTTAGGATTTTCAGTAGTGCCAGATTCATTCTCATTTTGTTCTAAGAGAGTATTGTAGGAAATAGAAGTACTGCCAATCCCTGAAAGAGATGCATCAGAAGGTTGTCGAGAGTGTTGTCGAAGGCTTGGTGTCTGTGCTCCTGGAGTATGCTGAGATGACCTCTGACGAGACCCTGTAAGAGAACCTAATGCCTGGGGGGTTGCATATTTTTTCAAATCTACAACATCTCCAAGTTTACTTTTTAAATTTCCAAACATTATGTCCAATCTGTTAAAACAAAAACATTACCTAATTAGAATAACATTTTTAAATTTACAATGGATTTTTTTCACTCTGACTAACTCAATTATATGGGTGTCATGAACAAAGGACAAAGATACTCAAATGAGCTGAGTATGTTCACATATTACTGAATCATAGGCTTGCCAGTTCTCAAGGTTTACAAGTGGGGGAGGGGGGAGGTGATATAATAGCAGACTCAAATTGTTAGAATATTGATCCTTCAATTCTAATTCTATAGATTGTAAATAAATAACTATAAGATCATATTGTTGAATGTTAGAAACAAAACAAATATTTCACTTTTTTGTCAGTAAAATATTGCATTTATAGTCATTATTTGGAAGGAAGCCATTAAGTCTGACAAATATAGAAAAGGAGAAATGACATTCTCATACTGATATATATTAACAGGGTAAACACAGTAAAAAAAGATTGAGAATCACTGTTTTAACATTTTTTATTTGGATTTTTTTTTTTTTTTTTTTTTTTTTTATAGAGCCCATCTGGCAACTACCCACTTGGGCATAAGTCGCCGAAAAACACGACAGCCTAGAATTAGGCTACTTTAAAGTTAAAATATGAAAACTTAACAATCAATATAAATTTGAAAAACTTAACAATCGAAGCAATCTCCGGCAGCGGGGGGAGGTCCCCCTCACCCCGGTGCAGGAGAGTGCAATCTAAAACAAAACAATAACAAAAAAAGGAACCTTAAATAAAGGGGAGAAGGCCGGCCTCCCCCAAAAAGTCAATAAGTCCACCAGTCATGGTGCACGCACTCGTCCCGAGTACAAGGGACAGGCGGTAGCGACCCCGCACATCCCGGTACCGAGACAGGTATCGTGCACGAAGATCACCCAGACTGGGACATTCGACAAGAATATGCCGAACAGTCTGGGGGACGACGCAGTCGTTGCAATAGGGCACATGCGAGCGCTCCACCAAGTAACGATGCGTCACACGAGTGTGTCCGATTCGAAGACGACAGAAAGCAACCTGAAGCCGCCGCGGCATTGGGGGATAGGTCCATGGGAACAGTCGCGGCGCAATGGCACGCAACTTTAAGTTCCCCTCGACCGTCTCCCATCTTCTTTGCCAAGCAGTCCGAAGAGCTGCCCGTATTCCTGCCATGTAGTCGGTGTGAGGAAGAGCGAAACGCTGGTCCGGTCGCAGAGTCCTCGCGGACTCTTTGGCGCCCTCATCGGCGCGCTCATTCCCCGCAATTCCTACATGTCCAGGAACCCAGCAGAAGATAATCTCGACATCTGCCCGGCTCGCCAAAACCGTGGCGTCACGGATTTCGCGAACCAGGGGATGCGGAGATTCCAATGCCCCGAGAGCACTCAGGGCGCTTTGTGAGTCGCTATAAATCACAATCCGGTCTCCGAACCGGGCACGTCGCGTAATCTCCCGTACCGAGTGGTGTATTGCCACCAGCTCGGCCGTGAAGACAGACGCAGCGCCTGGTAGAGCCCCGCTGACTTCAAACAGAGGGGATACGGCGTGGAAGCCGACCCCCTCTTGGGACTTGGAGCCATCCGTATACACTGGCACGGTACCAGCGTGACACGATGTGTGCTCCAAAAAGATCGAACGCAATACTCCCGGCGCAGTACAAGCTTTGGGAGCAGAGGCGTGGCGACAAATAGCCAAATGTGGTACCCTCCAGGGTGGCGTCCTGGGCAGAACCAGGGGCGCCACCGGCCCGAGAGCTATATCTACCTCTCGAAGGAGTTTCCTGGCCCTAAACCCAAAGGGCTTAGGGTATGACTGGCGTCTCTCGGCGGCATAGGCACCATCGAGATCAGCTGCGGATGCAGTGAGAGCTGTTGGCGACTGGGGGAGGCGCCGGGCTCGCGCGTACAGGCGAGTGATGCACTGCACGCGGCGCAGAGCGAGTGGCATCTCCCCAGCATCGACCAACAGGCTCTCAATGGGGGAAGTGCGGAAGGCACCGGTCGCAAGGCGAAGGCCGGTGTGGTGGATCGAATCCACCTTCCGCAATAAACGCTCGGCTGCGGATGCATAAAACTCGCATCCGTAGTCGAGCTTCGAGCGAACAAAGGATCGATAAAAAAGTAAGGCGGTAGCCCTATCAGCGCCCCAAGCGCTGAACGTCACGGAACGGAGAATGTCCATGGCGCGGGTACAAGAGACCCTAAGGCTGCGAATGTGAGCCTCCCAGGTGAGGCGTCGGTCGAATACAAGACCAAGGAAACGGTGCGACTCAACCACATCCAGGCGCACCCCATTAAGAAACAAATCTGGGTCGGGGTGAAGCCGTGGATGGCGGCAGAAGTGCACCACCTTAGTCTTGGCCAAAGAAAACCGAAACCTGTGCGCTTTGGCATAGCAAGAGACGCGGTTCAATGCCTGTTGGAGTCGGCGCTCCAGAGTTGGCATCTGGGCCGCGCCAAAAGAGATCGAAAGGTCGTCCACGTAGAGCGTAGCGAGAACATCTTCCGGCAGCACCGAGGTGATGCCGTTGATGCTCAGGGCAAAGAGTGTGACACTGAGGACACTTCCCTGCGGGACACCCTCTTCCTGCTCCTTTGGGCCGGAGAGGGCTCCCCCCACCCGTACGCGGAATCGACGATCTCGCAAAAATTCAGATATAAACATTGGGAGGCGTCCCCTCGCCCCCATCGTGTGGAGAGTCTCCATGATACCGTATCGCCATGCGGTATCATAGGCTTTCTCCAGATCAAAAAACACCGTGGCGTAGTGCTGTCTACGAAGGAAAGCCTCGCAGACGGCATTTTCCAGTCGGAGCAGAGCATCCGACGTGGAGTGGAACTTACGGAAGCCGCACTGTGCAGAAGACAGATGGCCTCCGCTGTCCAGGAAATAGGCTAATCTAACATTTACCAATTTCTCCATCAACTTGCACACGCAAGAGGTTAGAGAGATTGGGCGGAAACCGGTCGGAGTAGAGTGATCTCTCCCCGGCTTGCGAAAGGCGAGCACAGTAGCGATTCGCCAGGAGTCTGGGAGGAGACCTTCCACCCAGATCCTGTTGAACAAATCTAATAGAAAGGCCATGCCTCGCTCACCCAGGTGTCGAAGCATGGCGTACGGGACATCGTCCGGACCATGGGCGGTGTCCGCGCACGAAGCGAGAGCGGAACGCAACTCACTCACAGTAAACTTGTCGTTGAAGGGTTCTCCGCCTCTGGAGGTAAAGTCCAGCCGGCGGCCTTCCGCGACATCACGACGTGCATTGAATGCTGGCGGAGCAGCATCACGGCTAGAGAATGCGGAAAAAGCGGTCGCTAAGGATTCCGCCACGGACGCGGGGTCCGAGATTGCGGTCCCATTCTCCTGGAGAACGGGAGGGGGGTCCTGCGAGAACTTGCCCCGAATCCTTTTGACTCGCTTCCACACCTCAGCTAAAGGGGTCTTCCCGTTAAGTGAAGACACGTATGCCCGCCAAGAAGAGCGGCGGGCGTGCTTCGAAATATACCGGAACCTAGCCCTAGCCCGACGAAATTCAGCGACGGTGAAATCGTTCGGGCGGCGCTTATAGCGCATGTAGGCATAACGCTTCTGTTTGAGGGCCGTCTCACACTCGGCCGACCACCATGGGAGTGGTCGGCGTGCAAAACGGCCAGACGTCCTAGGAATAGTAGTCAGGCCCACGGCGATGAGGTTGCCGGAGAAGAACTCGACGGCCTCATCTACCGACCTAAACTCCTTGACTGAGATAGAGAATTCAGTCATTTCCTGAAATGCAGGCCACCGCGCCCGCGCCAAGCACCACCGAGGTGGTCTCTCAGGCGGCAGTTGCCCTGAAAATGATATTTGAATGGGAAAGTGATCACTACCATGGAGGTCATCGACCACCCCCCAATCAAAATCAGGCTGTGCATCCGAAGAGCACAAAGATAGGTCAAGGCAAGAAAATGAAGCGGTTCTCGGACAGTGATGCGTAAACTCATCCACGTTTAGGAAACCCATCTCAAGCTCTTCGATCAGATCGGCAAGGACTTGTCCCCTGGGATTTATGGTGTAATCTCCCCAGAGAGGATGCCTGCCGTTCAGATCTCCAAGCAAGAGATAGGGCCTCGGCAACCGTGCCACGACGCCGCGAAAGTCCCCCGCGTCGAAGTCAGCTGACGGTGGAATGTACGCAGAAATGATAGTATACCTCCTATCCAGGTGCAGCTGCACAGCCACTGCCTGAAAGGAGGTATCTAAAGAGAAAGGAAGAACGGAGACATCATGCCGGGTGTAAACCGCGCATCCCCCAGCCCGGCCGTCCCGCGGTGGTTGGGTCGCAAGACCCTTATACCCCGGGAGGGCAGGCAGGGGGCACGCGCCTAGCATGGTCTCCTGCAAAAAAATAGCTAACGGGGAACGGGACGAGGCGAGCCTCCGCAGCTCCTCCCAGTTGGCCCGGAGTCCACGGCAATTCCATTGAAGGAATATGCCCTCCAGGCCTAGCTCGGAGGAGACGCGGGGGCCCTCCTCGAATTGAAGACCCTCACGGGAATGGCCGTACGCTTCCCGGGGGCAGAACCCCGGGCGCTGTTGGCCGGACAAAGCGCTGAAGGCGCTGTCGCCTTCGAGGACTTATTGGGGGAGGTTGGGCTCGCCATGCGAGTCTTTTCCTCCCTCCGCCTCGAAACTTTAGGCGGGCGTTGCGGCTTCGGAGGCGGGGGGCCCTCTTTTCGAGGAACCACCGTCTCCGAGCCACTCGCTCCACCTCGGGGCGTGGGCAAAGGGGCCGAAGCTCCTTTGTTGCTGTCCTCCTTTCGGGGAACAGCTTTAGGAACCCCGGAAGATGGCCTAGCGACCATCTTCAGGGGTGTTGCCTCCTGTGAGTCTAACGACTCGGTGGAGGCGCGTGGCCGTTTCGCTTTACGCGAAACGGTCACGCTGGGGGAAGAGGGGGGAGCCCTGGTTTTAGCCGGGGCAGGGTATGAACCCTTTTTGCCGCCAGCTTTACCAGGGGAGCGCCCAGGTTGGGTAGAGCCCACAGAAGGGCTCCGAATGGGCGCGGAAACAACCGTGCTCGTTGGCCTGGATGGGCCAGGAGCAGAGGGTGCCTTTCTAACTATTGAGGCATATGACGTCCCAGGCAGAGCCGGGCGCGCCAGGACCAAGTCCTTTGCCTCGCGGAATGAGAGTCGATCCTGGGCCTGAACGGCCAGGATTTCTTTCTCAAGGAGATATGCACCACATTGCTTCGAAGAAGCAGGGTGCGGCTCTCCGCAATTGACACACTTGGCCACACACGATTTGGACTTATCGTGTGCGACCTTGGAGCAATTTACACAGACTTCGGGTGACCCCGATTTTGCACGTCTACATGATCGATTCGTATGGCCGAAGCGGTGGCAGTAATAGCACCGCCGCGGCAGTGGCACGAATGCCTTCACGCGGTAGCGGTACCAACCGGCACGCACCGACTCAGGGAGCTTGTCACAGTCGAACGTGACGAAGAGTGTAGGGGTGGGTCTCGAGGCCCCTCCCTGTTTTCTCATCACACGCTCGACCTTGACCGCCCCATGGTCGGCCAGCTCTAGGGTGATGTCCTCAATGGAGTAGTCAACGAGTTCCCTCGCATAAACTACTCCTTTCACAAAGTTCATGGTAGAGTGCGGCGTCACACTCACCGGGGTGCCATGAAGTGTCCGAAGAGCACTTATCTTGGCCGCCTCGGCGGGATTCGCCGCATTCGCCAGAAGGCTCCCGTCCGAGAAACGGGTTACCTTCGGCTCTCTACCAATTGCACTAGCTAATCCTCTCCTCTGATGGATCATGTTGCCCTTGGACAACATGGTGCCATCAGTGGAGCGAATAACGAGGAAGCGTTTGAAGCCAGCGGGCTCGAAAACGCCAGGTAACCTCTGAATCAGGGGCCCCGATGTCATCGAGGCTCCGCCCTGTGCATTCTTGGTCTTAGTCGTAGTCATGGGCTCCGCACACGAGGGGGTAGAGGGGCCGGATGTGCCGATCTTGGCTTGGTCGCCTACCAAAGTGGCAGCAGACCCATCCGTCCCCGCAGCCCCCGCGGATGGAGAGGAGCCCCGAGTCTTCTTCGTCTTTTGAGTCTTTTTAGTCTTTTTCTTTTTAGGAGAGGAGGGCGGGGAATGAACCCGCTTTTCACCTCCGCCGGCAGAAGTCCCCAGGCCAGATGGACCAGCCTCAGCCAGGTCCCTCTCCGAAATGGAGAAGGTCCTGGTTGTCGTAGGGGCACCTGTCGGAGGAGATCCCTCCCCTCCTTCTACTGCCTCGGAGCCCTCAGCCATTTGAGGAGGACCTTGCATAGGGGCGGATTCGGGTTCGGTGCTTGGCGCCGAGCCCGAATTCCCCCCCCATGGAAGGCCCTACCGTCTGGGGCTGGGTCTCCTCAAGGACCATGTCTATCACAGGAGGGGCCTCCAGTTGGCCATCCCCTCCCAGGACATCGCAGGTCCCCTTGGCAGTATTGTCACTAGTCAGGTGGTGTGGGGAGGCACAGGCCTTGACCCCAGCAAGGTTCAAAATTCTTGCCAGCAGGTCTTTTGAGGGAAGCGACCGAAGGGGCCTGGCTTCCCTCTCCCCCCTAAGGGGGTTTGCCCTACCGAGCCGCTTGCACAAGGGGCGGTCGGCAATGGGCTGCCTGCTGGCTTTCTTGGCAGTCCCCTTAGAAAGCAAAGGAGGGACTGCCGCTGGAGATAGGGAGGTGCCCGAAAGCACCTCCAGAGAAGGGGGTGAGGGGGAGTCCCCTACACCCGTAGGCGTAGGAGAGGAGTAAGCCTCCTCTCCGGTTAAAGAATTATGGAGGGTCCCTTGCGCAAGCACAAGGGGGGGGACCTCCATTTTCTCGGTGGAGCTGCCCGAGGGCGGCTCCGTAGATGTTTTTGGGGAAGTTGGGGGTTGGGGTTTTTGTTTTTTTTCATACATGGGCATGGTGACCCTCTTTTGATTACGGGACGCAATAGCTCATCACCTCTCGCAGTTGCCCGCACTGCGAGAGGTGCTTACAAGCCCGGCAGAGCCAGGCGCCGCCATTCGGGACCACCCCTCCCGCCTGGTGGCCTGGCAGTCCTTCGGCATGGCGGCTCCACCTTGGACACGGCGTAAAAAATATAGGTTGTGAAGAGGAGAGGAAAAGGGATGTGAGGAAGATGTGGGTGGGGATGAAGCAGGTTGTTAAAAAAAACCCATCCCGAACCGGAGCTGAGGGGTTAGGGAACAATGTCCCCTCCCCCCCTCAGCCCCGATCCGGGGTGGTTGGCTTGAGAAGAAGGTCAGCATTCTACCCTGTGAAATTAGAGGCTGACCAGAGAAAGTTATGGGAGAGGTTGTATAAAAAGCGACGAGGTAGGGGAGAAATCGGGCTATCTGAAGGAAGGAAGAGAGGCTAAGCTGGGGCCGGACGGAGCGCTGGATCCCGTCAGCACGGCGGCCAGGATGGCAAATCGCCGCGCCCCTTACGGGGTATTTGGATTGAAACCCAAAATTGAGAACCTACCCCAATTCTGCAATAAAGGCAGGTCCTCTTGAAGGATAACTCAATGGGTGATACAGGATTACAGGAGTGCTCAATTAGTGTTAGTTTTTTTTAATTTAATTTTTTGATCGATTCTGGCAGTTGCCAATGAAGGTACAACTAGTGAAATTGCAAGAAATCCTATCTTTAGGCTAAGTAAAAAAATAAAATAAAAAAGACTATAAAACAACAACAAATATCTGCAAGGTGGCATGCTTAGATACTGGAGGAAGGCCCATCTTCTTTAGGAGCCTGAGCATGCAGCCAACAATTTAAATACAATTGAGGGGTGGGGGGGCTGCCTAAGCAAGAAAAAAAAAAGAAATCTAGTGTGCCATTCCTTCCCAAGGGCTCAGAACAGCCTATCATTGGAATCTTCTTTTTTTATTTTTTTACATAAATTGATATCAATAAATAATTAGGAAAGAGAACTTAAAAATTTATATACTCTAAGCACTTATAAGTTTTTGTCAGCAAGTAATTAACAAAAAATAAATGGGAAGCTCTGTCTGTATTCCATAACCCTATATTTTAAGAACGAGATTTTTTGAAGGTTTGAATAAGATTTTTTCTTTTAGTTCGGTTGTTACCTAAGTAGATTTAATTTTTTTAACAGTTATTTCTAATAATTCATTTAAAATATAAAAAAAATAAAATGGTAAAGTTCAGAAATAAATATAAGTATCAAATTTTTGTGACTTTTTTAAAACTAAAAGAATTACAAATGGTAAAGTTCAGAAAATTTATTAAAATTTTGGCCTGGAAATTATTATAGCAAATTTAGATGGAGCAAAGAAAAAAGAATCATGATAGGCTGTAGGACACAGAGCGAAGAAGAAGAAGAAGAAGAATAAGATGAAGATGAAGAAAAAGAATATGAAGATGAAGAAAAAGAAGATGAAGAAGAAGAAAAGGGTGCTCAGGGTGTTAAAATAAAGTCTATAAAGGGGATTAAAAAAGGCGGGTAAGATTAGCAAATAAGGCCATAAGGCCATATCCCGGCAGGGGTGCCTGTGTAACCAAGCTCTTCCTGTTAAGGAAGAGAACAGCGGCTTGTATTTCTATAAGAGTATTTTAAGATTTCTTATTCATCCAAGTCATGAAATGTTTCAATCCTAAAAAAAAAAAAAATGAACCTTTGTAAATAATATTCTAATTTCAGAGAATAAGATCTGTAATGCCCTCGATAAGATAACTATGGTACTGAACCTCTAATTGTTTCCGGAATGTTATTTCTGGTGGTTAAGCTTTACTTGAGAAAATTTTATAATAACCACCCCTAATAAATATCTTGTCACAGTCAGGACTTAAGCAAGTTTTTCTCCATCTTCAGTTTTTTTTAGTTTTGGGCTGTATTTAAGCATCTGCATTCACTTCACCTGTTTGGACCTGGTTCCCAGAGTTTCGTTTAATTTCAAGTATCGGACTAACCTCAGTTTGCACCAACCTTTGGGTCTCAACTGCATTCAGATGAGAATGCCTGACTCCCCCCCCCCCCACCCACACACCTATGTCCCTTTTCTGGTACAAATAATATCCTTATAATTTACTCATCTCATCTGGAACCATGTAATTATAAAATAAGTCCCATGTCCAAATCTTGTGTTAGTATTAAAATCTTTGCAACAAGCCTATGTATACTTTTGCAACTTTTTAATAGACTAGATTAATTAGTCCTTTTCATATTACATGGTGCTGCACGCCAAAAATTCTGCAGCAATTAGATGTCTGAACCAGTGTTAAGAACATAAGAAAAGAAGGAGACTGCAAAAGACCATTCATGGCCTACACTTGGCAGCTCCTGTATCAGTACAAGGGGTGTGATTTATAATCCTCTTTTAATGCCTCTTGAATCTGGCACAATTATCAGTAAGAGACCACCCATTACCTGAAATAATTGCAAATTTGAGATTCTTTTCCCCAACTCACCCATCCATATGGCAACCTCCTTCAAGGGCGTAAGTCACCATAATTAAAATTTTAGCCTATTGTTAAGCTACTTTAAATTAACAAAACCAAACTAAACAAAGAAAAAAACAAACAAGAAGGAAGCAGACTCCAGCATTGGGTGGGGGTTGGGGTGGGCCAGAAACATGTGACCAACAGGAATGAGTCAGATAGTGCACAAGTCTGTGTGCATGAGTCCCTACTGAGTACAAGGGAGAAGTGGTAGCAACCCTCTTCATCCCAGTATTGGGGCAGGTAATGTGAGCAAATATCACCCAGAGTGGGACATTCAACAAAAATGTGCCAAACAGTCTGGGGGAGGACAAGAGAGTGCTCCATCAAATGGCAGTGCATCTCATGAGTGTGCCCAATTTGAAGATGACAGAAAGTGACCTGAAACTGTTGCAACATTGAGGGGTAGGTCTATGTGATTAGTTGCAGTGCAATGGCATGCAAGTCTAAGTTCCCCTTGGCAGTCTCCCATTTTCATGCCAAGTAGTTTATGTGAAGAAAAGCAAAATGCTGGTCTGGTCATCTAGTCCCTCATGAACTCTTTGGCACAGTCATTCCCCACAAGTTCCACATGTCTAGGAACCCAGCAGAAGATAATCTTGACATCCACCTGGCTCACAGCAACCATAGCATCACAGATACCACGAACTAGAGGGTGTGGAAATTCCAAAGACCCAAAAGCACTCAGGGTGCTTTGTGATTTGCTAAAGATCACAGTCTAGTCTCCAAACTGGGCATGATGTGATATCTCCCATACCGAGTGTTGTATTGCAACCAGCTTGAGCATGAATATAGACGCAGAACCTGGTAGAGCTCTGCTGACTTCAGAGAGAATACAGTGTGGAGGCTGCCCCCCTCCCGGGACTCGGAGCTATATGTGTACATCGATATTTATTCAGCATGACATGAATTGTGCAAAAAAAAGATGGATAACAATACTTCCAATGCTGTAGAAACTTTAGGAAAGAGGCGGGACAACAAATAGTCAAAGGTGGTACCCTCCAGGGTGGCATCTCAAGCTCTCAAGGGAGTTTGTTAGCTATAAACTCAAGGGGCTTAGAGTATGACTGGCATGTCTCTATAGCATAGGCACTATCAAAATCAGCTGTGGATGTAGTGAAAGCTGTTGACAAAAGAGGGAGGTGCCTGGCTCATATGTACAGGCACATAATGCCCAGTGCAGAGAGAGTCGTATCTCCCCAGCATCAATGAGTAGGCTCTATATGGGGATGTGTGGAAAGCACCAGTGGCCAGGTGGATACCAGTGTTGGGGATCGAGCCCACCTTCCACAATACATGCTCGGCTGCAGATGTCTAAAACTCATCCGTAGTCAAGCTTCAAACAAATTATCAGTAGCCGTATCCACACTGCAAATGCTGAACGTTGTAGAATGAAGAATGTCTATAGTGCAGGTACAAGAGACACTACAGCTGTGAACATTAGCCTCACAGGTGAGGCATTGGTGTGAATCCACTACTTCCAGGTTAACCCAGTTTAGGAACAAGTCTGGGTCAGGGTGGAGCCATGGATGGTGCAGAAGTGGACTACCTTAGTCTTGACCCCAAAATGAAACCTGTGTAAGTCCTGCTGGGACAGAAAGGGCTTTTTATAGTCTCAAAAGTGCGACCGGATTGCATTATTATACCAAGCTCGGAGGCACCAAACTTTTTTTAATAACACCTAGGCAACAATTGTGAACACTCAAGTGGCAGCCGGCAGGACCTTCCCCTGGGGGTAGCATGTGAGGCCTTTTCTTTTGTTGTTTGCATCCAGTATGTTTATTAGGCCTCTTTTGTATCATTGTTTGGTTTGTGTGTATATAAATTATTGGTTGGTGATAGGATTGTTTTTTTAAGTAACGAGATCTCAAATTTATTTACCCCATATCTCTTGTAAATATTATTGTAATTTTTTTTTAATACAGGACTGTACATCCAATTGTTTCATTCTCCCTCGGGTTTTCACGTCTAATTTAGTGTAGGAAGTGGGTTGGATCGATTGGGAGTTAGAGTATAGATTATCAGCCTGCTATATTTGGCACCTGAATAGGGACGTGAGATCTTGAAACTGGGAGCATTGTTAGGATTGAATTGCAGTCCACACCCAATTAGAGTGACAAGTAGTTTGGTTGGTTTTCCCCCCTTTTTCTATCATTTTTACTAATCCGGGAGAATGGCTTCTGCTGAGCATGGATTGCACGAAGAAGTGGTACAATTGAGGCTGGAATTGAGGAAGGAGGAGGAACAGTGCAAAATGTTAAAGAGCGTGATTTAGAGATTGAGGAGTGATATGATGAGTATGGATGAGAAGATGGACAGGATGAAGAAAGAAATGGATGGAAGACAAAGGCAGATCGACCAAAGGATGCAGGACTTATATGAATTGATGAAGGGGTCAGGACTAGCCCCAGGACCCTCAACCCTAACCCTTGCTCCGACTGAAGGGGATAAGACAAATGGGATGAGTGGAAGTGTATGTGAGTATAGGGAGGATACAGTGAGTGATAAGAAGGATGAGAATGGAAGAGAGTGGAACACAAGAGAGGAAGGAAGACCGGGTCAAAGGAGAAGGATCGGAAGGTGAGAGGGAAGAGTGTGGACTCATTGTACTCGGATGAAGGAGAGAGTGATGGTATGATTGGCATGAGTGAGAGCATCTCAAGTGAGAGTGAAGTGAATGTGGGGAAAAGAATTTTGATTAGGGAAGTCACGAAAGTTGATGGGTTTAAATTGAATGGTAGTAAGAGTGTGGGAGAGTTCTTCGGGGAGTTTGAACGCTATTGCAAGCTAAAATACTCTGAGAATAAAGGATACTGGATGAATGTTTTAGGGGAGTGTTTGGATGGAAAAGTATTAGAATTCTTCCGACTGATAACGAGTGTGTGGGAGTCAAGGTATGAGGTGGTGAAGGAGAGACTGATCGGGCAGATGAAACGAAAGAAAGAGAGTGTGAAGTATAAAAGGCTGAATGAATCTGAGAAGGCTTGCATGGGGAAGAGTGAAAGTGTGAACATGTATGCACATAGGCTTGAGAGTATGGCGAAAAAGAGGTATGGTGATGATGGTGTGAATGAATGTAAGCAATTGATGAGAAAGTTCCTTGATACAGTCCCGTAAAAGATAAGTGAATGGCTGAATGGGAAGAGAAAGGAGAGGATGAGACTGACAGGTGAACGAATGGAGCTTCTGGAAGATGGGCGATTTGATGAGGAGAGTAATTTGGATGAGGATAGATGGTATAGTGTGAATGTTGGTGGTAAGAAGCCCAGGAGCTTTCCTCCACCATAGCAGTTTGTCAGTTATTGGGATGCCCTGAGGGCTGCACCAGCTGGGGTGATGTCGAGCTTCCTGGGCCGGCAGACTGGATGGGCAAATGGAAGGGGACAGATGGCTGGTAAGCGTGTGAATGGGTATATGAGGGAGCAACCAAGGTATGCCCCAGCAAATGAATGGCATGAAAAAGATCGTGGAATGTCTTAGGTGTGGATCGAAGAGGCATATGTTGCCGAAATGTAGGTGGATGTTTGGTGCATGTTTTGGGTGTGGTAAGAAGGGGCATATGATAAAGGATTGCAGAAAGTGTGTTTCAAATGTAAAGAAAGAGGCCACTTGAAGAGAGACTGTCCAAAGTTGAATGGTGGAGTGACTGGTGGGGAAAGTATAAAGTATGCTTGTGGTGATTTTATGAAAGTGAACTGTATGATTGTGCATCCTGTGAGCGATCAGATTGAGAGAAAGATTGGTAAAAATGGGGTGTATAAGTTGTATGTGGGGGAAGATAGTAGTGTTTTGAGGAGTGTGTTTAGCAGTATTGAGGTGACTGCTATGGAGTGTAAGGCTTGTGAAGGGAGAAGGGGTGTCTCTTATAGTGAGTTGGAGTAAGGATGTGAGTTTGAATGTGGGTGAGAACACTGTGATATTGAATGGAAAGGATGTGTATTATATGGTAAGGTATGTTGCTTGTGTGTTTGATCGCCTGATAAGAATGAATGATCCTTTTGTAAGTGTGTAGGCGGACCCCAGAGTGAAAGGGATCCAAGTTGGTGATGTGCTGGGTCACCTCTCCACTGTCAGTGAGGTAGGTATGGATGATAGCATGGATGTAAGGGTAAATGTTGCGAATGAAAAGACGTGTGAATGGACGTATAATGAAGTGGAAAGAACGGTGGAATTGAATGAATGTTTGACTGAGCATGAAAGGGACGATGTGTATCAAATGCTGTTCGAATGAAAGGGGGTCCTCAGTAAGGGCAATCTGGAATTCGGGGTTGCAAAGCTTCCGGAATTCAAGATTATCCTGAAGGACACCCCAATCTATCAGCGGCCGAGACATTTTCCGCATCCAGTTGCTGATGAGATTGAGGAGCAGTGTGTGGAATTAGAACGATTGGGGGTAATTGAAGAAAGTGAGAGTGCATGGAATAGTCTGATTGTGCCTGTACGTAAGCCGGATGGAAGATTGCATCTGTGTGTGGATTATTGAAAGGACTGTGAAAGAAAGATTTCCGATGTGTGTGGTATCTGAGTGTATGTATAGTATGCATGAGATGAAGTGGTTTACAAAGCTGGATCTGGTATTGGGATATTACCAGATGCCATTGCTGAGGAGAGCCAGCCGGTGACTGCCTTTTCCTCTACATAAAGGCATTATGAGTTCCGAAACCCCAGCTTTGGGTTACCTAATGCTCCTGGTGAAATTACGGATAAGTAAATTGGGGAATGGAATGATAGTGGCATGGGAACAGGTTAGTCTGAGAGTGAGTTTGGGCAGTGGTGTGAATGTGAAGCATGACTTTGTGATTCTGAAAGATGAGCAAATGCCATGTTGTTTCTTGCTTGGTGTGGACTTTATGAGATTGAATGATTTGTCTTTGGAAGGTGAATGTGAGGTGATGAGGTTGAATGAGTGTGCGAAGAATGTTGTCAAATTTTGCAGGATGATGAGAATGAGATTTTAAGTGATGATATTCTAGAGATGCAAGAGATGTGTCCTTTTGTTAGTAAGTTGAAGAGGTGTGTAATGATGCGTGTTGATTTAAATGAATGGCCTGAGTGTTTAAGTGATTTTAAAAGGTATGATAAGGATTTTGTGGTTTGTTTGTATGGATGTTGTATATTTTGTGAGGCATATGAAGGATGGGGATGATATGTATGTACGTGATGTCCTTGGTTGGTATGATTGGTCTGGTGAAAGTTGTGCATGATAATTATGGGCATATAGGTGTGTTTATTTTGTGGGAGTGTATGAAGGAGCGTATGTAACATCCATTTCTGAGGACTGTTATGAATGATGTTGCGACTATGTGTGAAAGGTGTCAGAAGCGAAAGGTGCAAGGTGTGCAAGTGAAGCTGCCAATGTTGAAAGTTGATGCAAAAGAGCCGTTTGAATTGGTGGTGATTGATTGTCTTTACTGCATACGAGTGCTGGGAATGTTGGTATGGTTGTGATGGTTGATCATAAAATTAAGTTTGTGAGAGATAAAAGGAGTGTGACTGTTGCAAGTGTGGTTAAGCAGTTGTTTTTTCCTATCTGTGTACGGAAGCCTAGGAGATGTCTGAAGTGATGTATTTGAGCGAATGTTGAGGGAGAATGGTGTGGAGCATATGAGGAAGACTCCGTATGTACTGACTTCGAATGGGTTGGCTGAACGTACAATTAGAACCTTGTGTGAGATGTAGAGAATGAGTACGACTTTGAATGACTGGGATGAATGGTTGAGTAGAGTGTTATGGGTGTATAATTCGATGGTGCATAGCACAACTCGGGTGTCCCGGTGTCAGTTTGTTATGAACTTTGAAAGGCGAGTGAAAGATTGTTATTGTTTGAGTGAAAGTGAGCAATGTATGGTGTGAGGCGCATGAAAGGTTTTGTTCATTTGAAATTGGTGCAAAAGTATTGAAAGTAACAAGTAAAATAAGTAACCTAGAAGACCTTACGGTCCATTCAATGAGGGTACCTTTGGACTAGCTGTCAAGCGGGCACATCCCCGCTCAATTGCCTTACGTCCTCCCTAAACGGCCATTTTTCAAGACTTTGTTTAGTCTTGTCTTGAACTGGTCAACAGAATTGCTGTTGACAACGTCCATCGGAAGTGCATTCCAGCTACCGCAGATAATATACGTGAAAAATTTCCCACACAGATCGTGATTGTAATGCTTCAGCTCAAGTTTGAAGCCGTGATTTCTTGTTCTGCTCTCATTAAGGCTGAAAATATCTTCAATTAACTGACCACGCAGTCTACAGGTTTCCAACGAGAATAGATAATCTATCTTCATAACTTTTTTATGTCTGATAGAGGGAATCAGTTTGGTTGCCCTGGCTTGCACGCGTTCCAATCTTGCGATGTCCTTTCAAAATGAAGGACTCCAAAATTGTACGGCCGGACAATGGAATTGTACAAACAGAGTACTATTTCCTTGTTTTGATATCCAAACTGTCGCTTTATATACCCTAACATCTTTTGGGCTTTCTTCTCCGCCTCAATACACTGCCTCGAGAACTTGAGATCACTAGTTATACTTACACCCAAGTCCTTCTCAGTGTCGGTAGATTCAAGAGCAGTGCCCTTAAGGATATAATGAGATTGGGGGTTTCCCTGGCCAATATGCATCACTTTGCATTTGTTCAGGTTGAAATGCATTTGCCACGTGTCCGACCACTCCCCAATCTTCCCAATATCTTCCTGCAGGCGGGCAGTATTTCCATCCTTTGCAATGTTCATACCAAGCTTGGTATCGTCAGCAAATTTAGAAATCTTGGCAACCATGTCACCGTCCATGTCATTGACATAGATGATGATTAGTAGTGGTCCTAGGAGAGAACCTTGAGGCATCCCGCTAGTAACAGGCACCCACTCAGTAGCCTGTCCATTCAGCACCACCCGTTGCTGTCTGCCACTTAGCCAGTTCTCTATCCAGCTGCTACTTTTCCATCTATGCCCAGCGCTCTCACTTTCCAGAGAAGGCAGCGGTGTGGTACCTTATCAAATTGTAGCCTATAAACAGCGCCACCTACCGTGCGCCCAGAAACTGAAGTGTTACCGAAGATAAATCAATACGGAAAAAAAAATGAAAAAGTTGTTTTTTCATCAGAATTAAGAAGTGAGGCTTGTTAACAATACTGAAATATGGTTTAATCGAGCAATAAACAATGGAAACTTAAGTAACAAGTAATTAAAAAGACTAAATAATGTCAGGCATAGGGTAAGTAGGATATATAGAAAAGAAATAAGGGGAAATAACATCTAAAATAAAAGAAAAACCTAGTTTTGATCAATATAAAAAGCACAAAAAGCTTTGAAACAAATAGAGCTTTCTGATTGGTCAATGATGAAACTGAATACAGATCTGTGATTGGCCAGTGCGATAGCAGAAAAACACTGAAAAGTAGCCCTAAAAATAAGCTAGTCGCATCCAGCCATCCTCGCAACATTTACCCTAAGATGATCATGGGATTTGAATCATTTGGAGGGAGGGGGCTGGGGGATATACAATTGGAAATCGCCATAAACTTTGTCCACATAGATATTAGCTCAGAAAAAGTAGCTAGGAAAACTATCCCAAAATAAGCTAGGACTCGGATCCAGCCATACTCTACACAATTACCCATGCTGGCACTATGGAAATCTCTGGTACTCCCAAGACTGGAGTATTGCTGCCAGCTCTAAGAGTGAATACCATAATAAACAACAGCTTCACTTAAAATAGAGCATGGCTTTTTAACACAATAAGAAACCTGATGGGTATTCCATCGGACACCTTCAAGCACCGGCTAGACAAGTGGCGGTAAATATGTAGATTAGCGGCCCGGCCGAAAAAAAAATTTGTGTGTAAATATTATCGTTCACTCGTGTCGGAATATTGATACGCGTTTGAGTCCTTTTCGAATTATTATTCTATAAACAATTAGGATTATATACTGGAGGGCTGTGCCCCCCAGACCCCCCCCCAATTTAATGAAACTCAGGATCATCGTAGTGTAGTCCCCCATTGTGTTTACCCCCACACGAGCCGTCAACATAAATGTACTCCAAAAATGTGAAACATTTTGGAACACGGACGAAATAGTACGTCCCATCGTTCGCACCGATAATCTACATATTTACCCAAGTGGCTGGCTACTGTGCCTGATCAGCCCTGAATACTAGGTTACCCCAGGGGCAATACAAACTCCGCCCAGTCTTCATGCCAGGAGTCAAGGGAAGCAGAGTTGCTGGCCCACAGTGGAGGCCCACCTTAGCTGCGTCCATTTTTTTTAATTTTTTTTTTATAGAGCCCATCTGGCAACTACCCACTTGGGCATAAGTCGCCGAAAAACACGACAGCCTAGAATTAGGCTACTTTAAAGTTAAAATATGAAAACTTAACAATCAATATAAATTTGAAAAACTTAACAATCGAAGCAATCTCCGGCAGCGGGGGGAGGTCCCCCTCACCCCGGTGCAGGAGAGTGCAATCTAAAACAAAACAATAACAAAAAAAGGAACCTTAAATAAAGGGGAGAAGGCCGGCCTCCCCCAAAAAGTCAATAAGTCCACCAGTCATGGTGCACGCACTCGTCCCGAGTACAAGGGACAGGCGGTAGCGACCCCGCCCATCCCGGTACCGAGACAGGTATCGTGCGCGAAGATCACCCAGACTGGGACATTCGACAAGAATATGCCGAACAGTCTGGGGGACGACGCAGTCGTTGCAATAGGGCACATGCGAGCGCTCCACCAAGTAACGATGCGTCACACGAGTGTGTCCGATTCGAAGACGACAGAAAGCAACCTGAAGCCGCCGCGGCATTGGGGGATAGGTCCATGGGAACAGTCGCGGCGCAATGGCACGCAACTTTAAGTTCCCCTCGACCGTCTCCCATCTTCTTTGCCAAGCAGTCCGAAGAGCTGCCCGTATTCCTGCCATGTAGTCGGTGTGAGGAAGAGCGAAACGCTGGTCCGGTCGCAGAGTCCTCGCGGACTCTTTGGCGCCCTCATCGGCGCGCTCATTCCCCGCAATTCCTACATGTCCAGGAACCCAGCAGAAGATAATCTCGACATCTGCCCGGCTCGCCAAAACCGTGGCGTCACGGATTTCGCGAACCAGGGGATGCGGAGATTCCAATGCCCCGAGAGCACTCAGGGCGCTTTGTGAGTCGCTATAAATCACAATCCGGTCTCCGAACCGGGCACGTCGCGTAATCTCCCGTACCGAGTGGTGTATTGCCACCAGCTCGGCCGTGAAGACAGACGCAGCGCCTGGTAGAGCCCCGCTGACTTCAAACAGAGGGGATACGGCGTGGAAGCCGACCCCCTCTTGGGACTTGGAGCCATCCGTATACACTGGCACGGTACCAGCGTGACACGATGTGTGCTCCAAAAAGATCGAACGCAATACTCCCGGCGCAGTACAAGCTTTGGGAGCAGAGGCGTGGCGACAAATAGCCAAATGTGGTACCCTCCAGGGTGGCGTCCTGGGCAGAACCAGGGGCGCCACCGGCCCGAGAGCTATATCTACCTCTCGAAGGAGTTTCCTGGCCCTAAACCCAAAGGGCTTAGGGTATGACTGGCGTCTCTCGGCGGCATAGGCACCATCGAGATCAGCTGCGGATGCAGTGAGAGCTGTTGGCGACTGGGGGAGGCGCCGGGCTCGCGCGTACAGGCGAGTGATGCACTGCACGCGGCGCAGAGCGAGTGGCATCTCCCCAGCATCGACCAATAGGCTCTCAATGGGGGAAGTGCGGAAGGCACCGGTCGCAAGGCGAAGGCCGGTGTGGTGGATCGAATCCACCTTCCGCAATAAACGCTCGGCTGCGGATGCATAAAACTCGCATCCGTAGTCGAGCTTCGAGCGAACAAAGGATCGATAAAAAAGTAAGGCGGTAGCCCTATCAGCGCCCCAAGCGCTGAACGTCACGGAACGGAGAATGTCCATGGCGCGGGTACAAGAGACCCTAAGGCTGCGAATGTGAGCCTCCCAGGTGAGGCGTCGGTCGAATACAAGACCAAGGAAACGGTGCGACTCAACCACATCCAGGCGCACCCCATTAAGAAACAAATCTGGGTCGGGGTGAAGCCGTGGATGGCGGCAGAAGTGCACCACCTTAGTCTTGGCCAAAGAAAACCGAAACCTGTGCGCTTCGGCATAGCGAGAGACGCGGTTCAATGCCTGTTGGAGTCGGCGCTCCAGAGTTGGCATCTGGGCCGCGCCAAAAGAGATCGAAAGGTCGTCCACGTAGAGCGTAGCGAGAACATCTTCCGGCAGCACCGAGGTGATGCCGTTGATGCTCAGGGCAAAGAGTGTGACACTGAGGACACTTCCCTGCGGGACACCCTCTTCCTGCTTCTTTGGGCCGGAGAGGGCTCCCCCCACCCGTACGCGGAATCGACGATCTCGCAAAAATTCAGATATAAACATTGGGAGGCGTCCCCTCGCCCCCATCGTGTGGAGAGTCTCCATGATACCGTATCGCCATGCGGTATCATAGGCTTTCTCCAGATCAAAAAACACCGTGGCGTAGTGCTGTCTACGAAGGAAAGCCTCGCAGACGGCATTTTCCAGTCGGAGCAGAGCATCCGACGTGGAGTGGAACTTACGGAAGCCGCACTGTGCAGAAGACAGATGGCCTCCGCTGTCCAGGAAATAGGCTAATCTAACATTTACCAATTTCTCCATCAACTTGCACACGCAAGAGGTTAGAGAGATTGGGCGGAAACCGGTCGGAGTAGAGTGATCTCTCCCCGGCTTGCGAAAGGCGAGCACAGTAGCGATTCGCCAGGAGTCTGGGAGGAGACCTTCCACCCAGATCCTGTTGAACAAATCTAATAGAAAGGCCATGCCTCGCTCACCCAGGTGTCGAAGCATGGCGTACGGGACATCGTCCGGACCATGGGCGGTGTCCGCGCACGAAGCGAGAGCGGAACGCAACTCACTCACAGTAAACTTGTCGTTGAAGGGTTCTCCGCCTCTGGAGGTAAAGTCCAGCCGGCGGCCTTCCGCGACATCACGACGTGCATTGAATGCTGGCGGAGCAGCATCACGGCTAGAGAATGCGGAAAAAGCGGTCGCTAAGGATTCCGCCACGGACGCGGGGTCCGAGATTGCGGTCCCATTCTCCTGGAGAACGGGAGGGGGGTCCTGCGAGAACTTGCCCCGAATCCTTTTGACTCGCTTCCACACCTCAGCTAAAGGGGTCTTCCCGTTAAGTGAAGACACGTATGCCCGCCAAGAAGAGCGGCGGGCGTGCTTCGAAATATACCGGAACCTAGCCCTAGCCCGACGAAATTCAGCGACGGTGAAATCGTTCGGGCGGCGCTTATAGCGCATGTAGGCATAACGCTTCTGTTTGAGGGCCGTCTCACACTCGGCCGACCACCATGGGAGTGGTCGGCGTGCAAAACGGCCAGACGTCCTAGGAATAGTAGTCAGGCCCACGGCGATGAGGTTGCCGGAGAAGAACTCGACGGCCTCATCTACCGACCTAAACTCCTTGACTGAGATAGAGAATTCAGTCATTTCCTGAAATGCAGGCCACCGCGCCCGCGCCAAGCACCACCGAGGTGGTCTCTCAGGCGGCAGTTGCCCTGAAAATGATATTTGAATGGGAAAGTGATCACTACCATGGAGGTCATCGACCACCCCCCAATCAAAATCAGGCTGTGCATCCGAAGAGCACAAAGATAGGTCAAGGCAAGAAAATGAAGCGGTTCTCGGACAGTGATGCGTAAACTCATCCACGTTTAGGACACCCATCTCAAGCTCTTCGATCAGATCGGCAAGGACTTGTCCCCTGGGATTTATGGTGTAATCTCCCCAGAGAGGATGCCTGCCGTTCAGATCTCCAAGCAAGAGATAGGGCCTCGGCAACCGTGCCACGACGCCGCGAAAGTCCCCCGCGTCGAAGTCAGCTGACGGTGGAATGTACGCAGAAATGATAGTATACCTCCTATCCAGGTGCAGCTGCACAGCCATTGCCTGAAAGGAGGTATCTAAAGAGAAAGGAAGAACGGAGACATCATGCCGGGTGTAAACCGCGCATCCCCCAGCCCGGCCGTCCCGCGGTGGTTGGGTCGCAAGACCCTTATACCCCGGGAGGGCAGGCAGGGGGCACGCGCCTAGCATGGTCTCCTGCAAAAAAATAGCTAACGGGGAACGGGATGAGGCGAGCCTCCGCAGCTCCTCCCAGTTGGCCAGGAGTCCACGGCAATTCCATTGAAGGAATATGCCCTCCAGGCCTAGCTCGGAGGAGACGCGGGGGCCCTCCTCGAATTGAAGACCCTCACGGGAATGGCCGTACGCTTCCCGGGGGCAGAACCCCGGGCGCTGTTGGCCGGACAAAGCGCTGAAGGCGCTGTCGCCTTCGAGGACTTATTGGGGGAGGTTGGGCTCGCCATGCGAGTCTTTTCCTCCCTCCCCCTCGAAACTTTAGGCGGGCGTTGCGGCTTCGGAGGCGGGGGGCCCTCTTTTCGAGGAACCACCGTCTCCGAGCCACTCGCTCCACCTCGGGGCGTGGGCAAAGGGGCCGAAGCTCCTTTGTTGCTGTCCTCCTTTCGGGGAACAGCTTTAGGAACCCCGGAAGATGGCCTAGCGACCATCTTCAGGGGTGTTGCCTCCTGTGAGTCTAACGACTCGGTGGAGGCGCGTGGCCGTTTCGCTTTACGCGAAACGGTCACGCTGGGGGAAGAGGGGGGAGCCCTGGTTTTAGCCGGGGCAGGGTATGAACCCTTTTTGCCGCCAGCTTTACCAGGGGAGCGCCCAGGTTGGGTAGAGCCCACAGAAGGGCTCCGAATGGGCGCGGAAACAACCGTGCTCGTTGGCCTGGATGGGCCAGGAGCAGAGGGTGCCTTTCTAACTATTGAGGCATATGACGTCCCAGGCAGAGCCGGGCGCGCCAGGACCAAGTCCTTTGCCTCGCGGAATGAGAGTCGATCCTGGGCCTGAACGGCCAGGATTTCTTTCTCAAGGAGATATGCACCACATTGCTTCGAAGAAGCAGGGTGCGGCTCTCCGCAATTGACACACTTGGCCACACACGATTTGGACTTATCGTGTGCGACCTTGGAGCAATTTACACAGACTTCGGGTGACCCCGATTTTGCACGTCTACATGATCGATTCGTATGGCCGAAGCGGTGGCAGTAATAGCACCGCCGCGGCAGTGGCACGAATGCCTTCACGCGGTAGCGGTACCAACCGGCACGCACCGACTCAGGGAGCTTGTCACAGTCGAACGTGACGAAGAGTGTAGGGGTGGGTCTCGAGGCCCCTCCCTGTTTTCTCATCACACGCTCGACCTTGACCGCCCCATGGTCGGCCAGCTCTAGGGTGATGTCCTCAATGGAGTAGTCAACGAGTTCCCTCGCATAAACTACTCCTTTCACAAAGTTCATGGTAGAGTGCGGCGTCACACTCACCGGGGTGCCATGAAGTGTCCGAAGAGCACTTATCTTGGCCGCCTCGGCGGGATTCGCCGCATTCGCCAGAAGGCTCCCGTCCGAGAAACGGGTTACCTTCGGCTCTCTACCAATTGCACTAGCTAATCCTCTCCTCTGATGGATCATGTTGCCCTTGGACAACATGGTGCCATCAGTGGAGCGAATAACGAGGAAGCGTTTGAAGCCAGCGGGCTCGAAAACGCCAGGTAACCTCTGAATCAGGGGCCCCGATGTCATCGAGGCTCCGCCCTGTGCATTCTTGGTCTTAGTCGTAGTCATGGGCTCCGCACACGAGGGGGTAGAGGGGCCGGATGTGCCGATCTTGGCTTGGTCGCCTACCAAAGTGGCAGCAGACCCATCCGTCCCCGCAGCCCCCGCGGATGGAGAGGAGCCCCGAGTCTTCTTCGTCTTTTGAGTCTTTTTAGTCTTTTTCTTTTTAGGAGAGGAGGGCGGGGAATGAACCCGCTTTTCACCTCCGCCGGCAGAAGTCCCCAGGCCAGATGGACCAGCCTCAGCCAGGTCCCTCTCCGAAATGGAGAAGGTCCTGGTTGTCGTAGGGGCACCTGTCGGAGGAGATCCCTCCCCTCCTTCTACTGCCTCGGAGCCCTCAGCCATTTGAGGAGGACCTTGCATAGGGGCGGATTCGGGTTCGGTGCTTGGCGCCGAGCCCGAATTCCCCCCCATGGAAGGCCCTACCGTCTGGGGCTGGGTCTCCTCAAGGACCATGTCTATCACAGGAGGGGCCTCCAGTTGGCCATCCCCTCCCAGGACATCGCAGGTCCCCTTGGCAGTATTGTCACTAGTCAGGTGGTGTGGGGAGGCACAGGCCTTGACCCCAGCAAGGTTCAAAATTCTTGCCAGCAGGTCTTTTGAGGGAAGCGACCGAAGGGGCCTGGCTTCCCTCTCCCCCCTAAGGGGGTTTGCCCTACCGAGCCGCTTGCACAAGGGGCGGTCGGCAATGGGCTGCCTGCTGGCTTTCTTGGCAGTCCCCTTAGAAAGCAAAGGAGGGACTGCCGCTGGAGATAGGGAGGTGCCCGAAAGCACCTCCAGAGAAGGGGGTGAGGGGGAGTCCCCTACACCCGTAGGCGTAGGAGAGGAGTAAGCCTCCTCTCCGGTTAAAGAATTATGGAGGGTCCCTTGCGCAAGCACAAGGGGGGGGACCTCCATTTTCTCGGTGGAGCTGCCCGAGGGCGGCTCCGTAGATGTTTTTGGGGAAGTTGGGGGTTGGGGTTTTTGTTTTTTTTCATACATGGGCATGGTGACCCTCTTTTGATTACGGGACGCAATAGCTCATCACCTCTCGCAGTTGCCCGCACTGCGAGAGGTGCTTACAAGCCCGGCAGAGCCAGGCGCCGCCATTCGGGACCACCCCTCCCGCCTGGTGGCCTGGCAGTCCTTCGGCATGGCGGCTCCACCTTGGACACGGCGTAAAAAATATAGGTTGTGAAGAGGAGAGGAAAAGGGATGTGAGGAAGATGTGGGTAGGGATGAAGCAGGTTGTTAAAAAAAACCCATCCCGAACCGGAGCTGAGGGGTTAGGGAACAATGTCCCCTCCCCCCCTCACCCCCGATCCGGGGTGGTTGGCTTGAGAAGAAGGTCAGCATTCTACCCTGTGAAATTAGAGGCTGACCAGAGAAAGTTGTGGGAGAGGTTGTATGAAAAGCGACGAGGTAGGGGAGAAATCGGGCTATCTGAAGGAAGGAAGAGAGGCTAAGCTGGGGCCGGACGGAGCGCTGGATCCCGTCAGCACGGCGGCCAGGATGGCAAATCGCCGCGCCCCTTACGGGGTTAGCTGCGTCCATAGTCGACAAGATTCTATAAAAGTAAATAGTTTGTCAAATTCTTGAGATAGTTAAGAAGGGGATTTCTGACTATCTAGAGTGGTGTAGGTTAATAACTGATGCCCAGCATGGGTTTAAAAGAGGTAGATAGTGTTTAACAAATTTACTGGATTTTGTGGCTTTTGTCATCCGTGAAATTAGGTTATATTATGTTAAGGAATTCCTATTCTTCAAAATATGAAGTACACTACACGTCACGACAGTTATCATTAGACATATTTTGGTTCGGGCTTAAAACATTTGTTGTGATTCAGTTTCCTTACAAATACCTTCATTTGCTAAAAGATACTTCAAATCTATTTTTTAGTTTTTATTTTAAAATGTTTCTTAAAATTCAAAACACAAATAACTTTATTCTTTTATAATTCATTAACACAAATTAATATTAATGAAGTCAAGTCACCAGTACAACATTACCATTCAATTAAATTAGTAATTATGCAAATTAACGACTCCACTGTTTTTGCAGAAAATTCAATTTCATTATTTTATATGGGCCTATCTGAATTTCCTGTTGCTATTTATTCGGAGAGAAAAACAATATTTTCCGCGTTATTAGCACTTGAAAGAGAGTTTGATCCCGCCGATTCAAGAAATAGCCATACCCCGCGATGATATTTACATTACATTTAGGTAAAAAGTTAGAGGTAGTAGGTTATTTAAACAGGATTAGTTTTGACAAGTCTACGACTATTATTCATGCGAGGACGAAAATATCAATGCTTTAGGAAGCGTTATGAGTCTGGGCCTCATCAGCTATGGTTGGTTATTCCGGAGAATTATATCTGACTCCAATTGAATGTTCGAGGAAATTAGAAAAAGGGCGGGTTTTGTACGTTTATTCTTGGTCTTAGGGTCGGCCACTGCTTCTGGCAAGGGAAATCGCTAGGTTCCAATAGATTTGTCGTATGCTCACGTCCTTGTATTTCTTTCAGTGTTAACTGCCTTTATGTCTTTGTATGAGAGACTGCCACCTTGATATTAATGTGGGTTTCAATCTGTTAGTGACTATTCTGATGGGCTTGCTTGCTTGCATGTTGTGTATAGAAAGAACAGAAAGGGACCGCTTTATACGATACAGGTAGTCAGAGAGGAGCGTTGCGGAAAACATTTACGAAAAGACAGCGAGAGTTGATAGGTCGGTAGCTATACTCCGATGCGTTGTGTTGTTGTGGGGGCATTGGTTATGTGATATTGACTGGACGAGGGTTGGAGGTATATCAGGAGGGGGAGGCTGACTGCTCATCCGGAAACGCGCTATTTATGATGCCTACTGGTTTATGCGAAGAACGGTACGGGTGGTGGGTGTTCGTGGGCCGCAGGATATCGTGGCGCCATCACGTGTAGCGAGGTGTATAGTGGGTATGTCGTGCGTTTGTCGAGTTGTTTTGTGAGTCTGGTGTGAGCGTAAGTGTTGAGAGGAGCGAAGTTTATTGTTGTTATGTAGTGCGTCCATTCTCGAGTACCGCGGCGAACGGCAAGCGCGCTTCAGAGCAGAGTTCTGAATGCGCTGAGCCTTTTGCTTCCACGTGTCACTCGCAGCTACGAGTGACAGTAGGGCGTACGTGAGAATGGAACGCACGAGTGCTTTATATAAGTTTAGTTTTAGTTTTTTGCTCGCAGGGTAGAACCTACCCAGCGATGTGTTTGTACGTGAGGCTCTTACTTGTATTATGTTTTGGTGTAAGTTGAACCTGAAGGACTTGTCAAAAGTTATCCCCAGGATTTTGGTGCGTTGAGTGTATATGAGCCTTGTTGGGTTTTGGTGGATCATGTCTGGTGTGTGTGAGTAGATTTGTAGGTTGTGCATGAAGTGGTCTCTAGCGCCGTAGAGTGTCTTCTGGGGATTCGTGGCAATCAGCCATTTATCCTCATAATCTGTCTTCACGTCTAGTATTCTTTGTGCGTAGAGCGCGATTTCTTCTGGGGCCCGGCCGCTGACGAGACTGGTCTCGTCATCGGCGTAGGCCACTATGTAGGTGTGAACGCAGTTTTCTGGTGGGCGTGGGGTGTCGTTTGTGAACATGATGTAGAGTGTGGGTGCCAGTACGCTTCCTTGGGTAATGCCTGAGCGTGGTGTGAAAGGTCTTATGTATAGTACTCATGGGTCAGGGAAAGAGGTGTTTACTAACATTAGTGTGGATCGGAGGATGATAAAAGGACTAATAGGTGAGTTAAATACTACCAAGGCCTCCGGCCCTGATAATATTCATTCTAGGATACTTAAAGAAGGTGTAGAAAGTATCTCAATAGCTCTGGAGAAGTTATATACTAGGTCACTGGAATATGGAGAAATACCCGATGATTGGAAGAGAGCGAATGTAGTCCCCATTTTCAAGAAGGGTAGTAAAGAGGATCCAAATAACTTTAGACCGGTTAGCCTAACTCCTGTAGTCTGTAAAATTCTTGAGAAAATTGTTAAAAAAGGGATTTGCCAACATCTAGAGAGGGAGGGGTTAATCAGCGATGCTCAGCATGGGTTTAGATCAGGTAGATCATGTTTGACTAACTTACTAGACTTTCTGGAGTTTGTAACAGATCAAGTAGATAAGGGAGAGAATGTAGATATAATTTACTTAGATTTTAGTAAAGCATTTGATAAGGTACCACATAGGAGACTAGTTCATAAATTAAAAATGATTGGGATATGTAGGGGTGTTTCAAATTGGATAGCTGAGTGGCTGAAAGACAGGAAGCAAAGGGTAGTGCTAAATGGTGTAAAGTCAGAGTGGAGGGATGTTATCAGTGGGGTTCCTCAGGAATCAGTTCTCGGTCCATTATTATTTGTCATCTATATAAACGATCTTGGGGAGGCAGTTAATAATAGTGTCAATTTTTTGCGGATGATACCAAATTAGCAGCTGTAGTTAAAGATATTGATGATAATTTTAAAGTGCAGGGGGATTTAAATAAATTGTTATCCTGGGCACATAAGTGGCAAATGACTTTCAACCTTGATAAGTGCAAAGTTATTAACATGGGAAAAGATAATAGAGAATTTAACTATGAAATGGATGGGCATTGGCTGAACTCAGTAGAGGATGAGAAAGATCTAGGAGTAGTAATAGATAAGTCATTAAGGTTTTCTAAGCAGTGTATTGAAGCAAGAAATAGGGCAAATAGAGTGCTGGGTTTCATTAAGAGAAATGTCAGTTACAAAAGTAAGGAGGTTATTCTTAAACTCTATAACTCTTACGTTAGGCCACATCTAGAGTACTGTATACAGGCATGGTCCCCACATTTTAGACACGATATTAATCTTCTCGAGTCAGTGCAACGGAGGGCAACCAAGATTATTCCTTCCCTGAGGCACCTTGAATATATAGATAGACTGAGGGTATTAAATATGTTCTCGTTCGAAAGGAGGTGTGTGAGAGGGGATATGATTGAGCTCTTTAAATTTTTTTCCGGGATAGATAAATTGGATGTTAGCAAGTTTTTTGAGTTAGATGATGGAAATCGGACTAGAGGTCACCACTTGAAAATTAAAAAGCAAGGGTGTAGGTTGGATTTAAGAAAATATTTTTTCACCAATAGAGTGGTAGACTTCTGGAACAAATTGCCGCAGAGGGTAGTAGGTAGTCCAAATCTAAATGTATTTAAGAGTAGGTTGGATGAGTTTATGGGAAGGGAAGGTTGTGATGGTTCCTAAGTTTTGTATATATTAATATTGTTTGTATATATCTATAGCTGCATGATTTAGTTCTTGACAAGCCTTGATTGGTGATACCCTTGTTTCTGGATGCAATCCTCTAGATGTAGTTTTCCTGGGAGTTTGGGTGCCTTAAAAAAGAGGCCGTTTGACTCGGATGACCTATGATGAGCCCTTGTGGCTTTTGTCATCTGTTATATTATATTGTGGGGACTTTGATTTTGTCTCTCCCTGGTGATGGTGCTTTTTGTGGGTGGGTTTTGACAGATGCGGATGACCTTTGATAGGCCCTTGTGGCTTTTGTCATCCGTGTAATTATGTTATGTTATGTTATGTTATGTTGTATTTAATGTGGCAGCTCCGTTCAATGAGTTAGTGCGAGAGGAGCCTTCTGGTGCAGAGAGGTAACTCCGTGTTGTTGGAGAGTTTCCAACGGAGTCCCTCGTGCCACACCCTGTCGAAGGCCTTCTCCACGTCCTTACTGACGGAGAGAGTCTTTTGGTGTATCTGTCGTTTCTTCTGTATTCTGTCGTGAACGATGGTCACGGCCGCCTGAGTGGACCTGCCTCTCCTGAACCCGTATTGATGGGGGTAGAACCTGTCCCTCTCTTCCAGGAACTCCCGTAGGCGGCAGTTGACCATACGTTCAAGTATTTTGCCTAGGTGCTCTAATAGAGCAATAGGCCTGAAGTTATTTGGGTGTTTTGGGTCTTTGTGGTGTTTATGTAGTAGTATGTTGTGAGAGACTTTGAATATTTTGGGGAAGTGGCCTGAGGCTAGTGAGGCGTTGAATAGGTGTGTGAGTGTGGGGTATATGTCTGCGGGGAGGTTGTGTATGAGTGTGGCTGTTAGGCCGGAAGGGCCGGGGGCGCGTTTTGGTGTCGTTTTTATGTAGTGTTTTGTTTCCTCGATGGTGATTGGAGTGGTTAGTGTGGACGTGTAATCGAGCACCTCTATTCTTATCAGAAGGGCAGGCCTTAGCTCGTGAGCGTGAGCCCGACACCACTCCTGGATTTCCTGGAAGTGCTCCTGCGCTTGTGGTTTTGGTGGGTTGTGCGTGTGTACTGTGTTCCAATGGGACCTGAATGCGTCGAGGATGTCGTTAGTGTCTGTGAGTGTGTGGTTGTTTATTTTGAGTGTGATTGGTTTGTATGGTTCAGTGCCCAGCATCCTTTTTACGTGCCGCCAGAAGAAGGAAGGGTCCGTGCAACGGGTGTCGTCCGCAATGCGGACGACCTCACGCCACTGCCGGTTCTTGTCTAGCTGCACGCACTGTAGGATGCGGGCACGTAGTTGATTTATGTTGTGCTGACGTGGGCTTCTAATGTGTCTTTTCCAAGCCCTTTTATCCTATTGAAAGATTGGGGGCGTGGCTCAGCTTCTCCAATCCGATGGCTGGGCAGAGCCTATTTAGCTGCATGGTATGTGCGTAATCTACTATAGACACGTGTATTTAGAAATCTGACAAATATCTGTTCGAGCCATCACTCTTAGTAATTAAAATTCAGTCTTTCGCGGATCCATGTCAAAAGACCATGGGCCAGAATTCCTATCTATCAGATTTATTACTTGTATGAACAGCTGTGTTAATTCTCTCTTTTATCACAGGACGGGTAAAGCAGTCGGCTCGCATCTGTTTTTTAATGTGTGAATGTTTGTGTGTTTACCGTGGGAGCACAACGATTTAATTGCCCAGCGGCTTTGCATTATTTAAAGGGATACAGTTTGCTTTGCATTAATAAATTAATTATTAACTAGCAGTTTTGCATTATTTACAAGTATACAATTTTCTTTGCATTAATAAATTAATTATTAACAAATGACATTATAAATTATTTGGTTTGTGTGCCCATTTCAAGATATCATAGGGACAACGGGGTGCTCAATTTGTGAGGTACCTTATTGACTCTACTCTACCTTGTAATTGGGCACTGCAGCGTCACAAAGAGTAGCCATTTTGAACAGAAGCTAGAATAGGCTTCTCGTTTTGTTCTTTACCAGGGAAAAAAACACAATACCTTATAGATCTAACTAAAAACAAGCCAAAGGAATCGACGCGACAAAACTTAATCTATTCTAAACACAAACCAAAAACTCAACAAACCCACAAAACCCTACCTAACCAATGCATTATTTTGTTGGTTCAAAAGAAGTTATCAAGGCCAAAATGGCTGTCAATCAATTTTTCTTCATAACAGCATAAGTATAAATTTCAGGAGCATAATTAGTTATTGTGTTATATATGTAGTTATTTATGTACACAAAAGTTGTGGACACTCATTTACACGTTTTTTATTTCACTTAGGTATCGCTTAACGACTATGTGAGCTTTATTCACACCTCTTAAACTCTGTCGGCACAGGACCCTATAACCAGTATTTATTGGCCCTCGACCTTTAAAACCAATAATTCTGTTTTTCAATTCCCCTCGAGTCTCTCCGTTAGGCTCACAAGACCCCCCCCCCCCCCGGGACTAATACTATTCATCATCGACGTCAACAACATGGACGGTGACATGGTTGCCAAGATTTCTAAATTTGCCGATGATACCAAGCTTTGTATAAACGTTGCAAAGGATGGAAATACTGCCCGCCTCCAGGAAGATCTTCGGAAGATTGGGAAGTGGTCGGATACGTGGCAAATGCATTTCAACGTGAACAAATGCAAAGTTATGCATATCGGCCACCAAAATCCCCAATCACGCTATATCCTTAATGGCACTGCTCTTGAATCTACCGACAGTGAGAAAGACTTGGGTGTAAGTATAACTAGTGATCTCAAGTTCTCGAGGCAGTGTATTGAGGCGGAGAAGAAAGCCCAAAGGATGCTAGGTTATATAAAGCGACAGTTTGGATATCGGAACAAGGAAACAGTACTGTGTTTGTACAACTTCCTCGTTTGACCGCATCTAGAGTATGCCGTACAATTCAGGAGTCCTTCGTTTAAAAGGACATCGATAAATTGGAACGCGTTCAAGCTAGGGCAACCAAACTGATTCCCTCTATCAAGCATATGAGTTATAATGATAGACTAAGGGAATTAGATATGTTCTCGCTGGAGACCCGGAGACTACGTGGTCAGCTTATCGAAGTCTTGAAAATACTTCGAGGCTTCGACAGATTGAACTACGGGGATATTTTCCAGCTCAGCGAGGGAAGAACAAGAAATCACGGCTACAAACTTGAAACTGAAGCGATACCACCGTAATCTCTGTGAGAAATTCTTTACATACCATATCTGTGGTAGTTGGAACGCACTTCCGACGGAAGTTGTCAACAGTGAATCTGTTGACCAGTTCAAGTCAAGACTAGATAAAGTCTTGCGAAATCACCGTCAAGATCCTCGCGAGTGATCTTCGAGGTTTCGAACGGACACCTTCTAGGATTGCGCCAAAAGTACCCTCCTTGTATGGACCGTAAGGTCATCTAGTGTACTCTTCTTCCTTGTAGCTCTCGCTCTCTCTCTCTCTCTCTCTCTCAAATTCTCGAAGCAGTGCTTACAGGTGGAGAAAAAGGATCAACGCCTGCTAGATTACATCAAGAGGCAATTCAGTTTTCGAACAAAAGAGGTTGTTCTTTCCGTGTACAAATCGCTGGTGCAGCCTCACCTGACGTACGCAGTTCAGTTCTGGTCTCCTCACTATCGAAAAGGCATCGATCGTTTGGAAAAGGTGCAAGCCAGGGCCTACGAAGCTGATCCCATCGCTAAGGCACAAGACATACCTGGAAAGACTGCAAGAGCTCGGTCTCTTTTCCCTAGAGACTCGAAGACTGCGCGGTCGTCTCATAGAGACTTTCAAAATCTTGAAGGGCTTTGAAAATGTCGACTCCAACAAGTACTTTACCCCTAACCGGAATGTGACTCGTAATCACGGATGGAAGGTGGAGTTGCCCAGATTCAATACTATTCCGGTGGGTAAGTCATTCACGTATGACATCTGCGATACGTATAATAGACTGTTAGCGGCAGTTGTTAACAGTAGCAGTGTCGAACAGTTCAAGCGTAGACTTGATAAATTATATTTGAGAACATGATGTGGTGATAGCAAGTGACTAGTGCTTACTACTGGGATAGTTGAATCGAAAATAGCTAAGATTCATAACCAAAAAAGTGCCTCTTCGGAATTGGCCGCAAGGCCTTTTAGGTTCTTCTTTTCTTTAACACACACACGCACTCTCTCTCTCTCTCTCTCTCTTTCTCCCTCCCCCCCCTCTTTCCTCTCTCTCTCTCTCTCTCTCTCTCTCTCTCTCTCTCTCTCGTATTTAGAGTCAAACCTGCTACTGAGGAGTTCCCAGCACGGCTTTCGAAGGCAACTGTCATGCCTGACGAACCTTGTGGAATTCTTCCACTTCGTTTTCAGTGAGCACGATCGGGACAAAGCGGTGGATGTGGTCTACTTAGACTTTCAGAAAGCCTTTGATAAGGTACCACACCGCCGCCTTCTCCGGAATTGCGATCGCTAGGCATAAACGGCAAAGTAGACGGCTGGATAGAGAACTGGCTAAATGGTAGATAGCAACGGGTGGTACTGAATGGACAGGCTTCTGAGTGGGTGCCCGTTACTAGCAGGGTGCCTCAAGGTTTTGTTCTGGGACCACTATTATTCATCATCGACGTCAACGACATGGACGGTGACATGGTTGCCAAGATTTCTAAATTTGCCGACGATACCAAGCTTGGTATGAACGTTGCAAAGGATGAAAATACTGCCCGCCTGCAGGAAGATCTTGGGAAGATTGGGGAGTGGTCGGACACGTGGCAAATGCCTTTTAACGTGAACAAATGCAAAGTGATGGATATCGGCCACAGAAACCCCCCAATCTAAGTATATCCTTAAGGGCACTGCTATTGAATCCACCGACACTGAGAAGGACTTGGGTGTAACAATCACTAGTGACCTCAAATTCTCGAAACAGTGCATTGAGGCGTAGAAAAGGCCCAAAGGATGCTAGGCTATATTAAGCGCCAGTTTGGTTATCGGAACCAGGAGATTGTACTGTGCATGTACAACTCACTTGTCCGACCCCACTTGGAGTATGCCGTACAATTTTGGAGTCCTTCATTGCGAAAGGACATCGCAAGGTTGGAACACGTACAAGCTAGGGCAACCAAACTGATTCCCTCTATCAGACATAAAAGTTATGAGGATAGACTAAGGGAATTAGATATGTTCTCGCTGGAAACCCGTAGACTGCGTGGTTAGCTCATCGAAGTTTTCAAAATACTTCGAGGGTTCGACAATGTTGACTACCGGGATATTTTCACACTGAGTGAGAACAGAACGCGCAATCGCGGCTTCAAACTTGAACTGAAGCGTTACAACCGCAATCTGTGTAGAAATTTTTTCACCTACAGTATCTGCGGTAAGTGGAACGCACTTCCAATGGAAGTTCTTAACAGTGAATCTGTTGACCAGTTCAAGTCAAGACTAGACAAAGTCTTGAAAAGTGGCCGTTTATGGACTCAAAACAATTGAGCAGCCATGTGCCTACTCGATTGGTAGTCCAAAGGTACCCTCTTTGAATGGACCGTAAGGTCTCCTAGGGTACTTTCTTTCCTTGTAACACTCTCTCTCTCTCTCTCTCTCTCTCTCTCTCTCTCTTTCTCTCTCTCTCTCTCTCTCTCTCTCTCTCTCTCTCTCTCTCTCTCTCTCTCCAGCAAAAGGGTGGCAAAGCGTGCCGAGGAGCTCCGAGTGGCGAGACTTTGCAAGAAGAATCCCAAGGAGTTCTTTGGTTATGTAAACAGCCGTAAACCAATCCATCGCATGATTGGCCCTTTAATGAATGAGGAGTGGAGGGGGGGGGGGCATTAAATCACTCAGCTGCAGAAAATGCTTACCTTCTGAACGACTACTTCTCTTCAGTGTTTACTGAAGAGTGTGATCCCATCTCCCAGCCCACGGATACTTACTTGGCGGAAAAGCTAGAGGAAATTGATTTCACCCAAGGAGAAATAGGAAAAAAGATCACTGATCTAAAGACGAATAAGTCCCTTGACCCGAACGGGTTTTAACCTAAAGTTTTGAAAGAAGTGCCCGATAAAGTGTCACGATATCTGAGCACAATCTTCCACATGTCAATCCGGACCGAATGGGTTCCTAGAGACTGGCGTGAAGCGGAGGTGACTCCTATCTTCAAGAAAAGAGACTCGAGCCAGCCGTCGAACTAACGACCTATTAGCTTAAACTCAATAGTCGGTAAACTCATGATAAACATCATGGTGGACACAATGACATCATATTTAGAGTCCAACTTGCGATTAAGGAGTTCCCAGCATGGGTTCCGAAGGCAACGGCCTTGCCTAACGAATCTTGTGGAATTCTTTCACTTCGTTTTCAGTGAGCACGACTGGGATAAGGGGGTGAATGTTATCAACTTAGACTTTCAAAAAGCCTTCGATAAGGCACCACATCGCCGCCGCCTCCGGAAAGTGCGTGCGCTGGGCATAGACGGAAATGTAGCAAGTTTGATAGAGAACTGGCTAAGTGGCAGACGTCAACGGGTTGTGTTGAATGGGCAGGCTTCTGAATGGGTGCCCGTTATTAGCGGTGTTCCTCAAGGTTCTGTCCTGGGACCACTACTGTTCACCATCTACGTCAACGACATGAACGGTGACATGGTTGCCAAGATTTCTAAATTTGCCGATGAACGTCACAAAGGAAGGAAATAATGCCCGCCTTCAAGATTATCTTCGGTATATTGGCGAATGGTTGGACACGTGGCAAATGCCTTTTAACGTGAACAAAGGCAAAGTGATTGATATCGGCCACCAAAATCCCCAATCTCAGTATATCCTTAAGGGCAATGCTCTTAAATCCACCGACACTGAGAAGCACTTGGGTGTAACTATCGCTAGTGATCTCAAGTTCTCGAGGCAGTGTATTAAGGTGGAGAAGAAAGCCCACAGGATGTTAGGTTATATAAAGCGAAAGTTTGGATGTCGGAACAATAAGATAGTACTGTGTTTGTATAACTCCCTTGTCCGACCGCACCTGGAGTATGCCGTACAATTCAGGAGTCCTTCGCTTCGAAAGGATATCGCAAGATTAGAACGTGTGCAAGCCAGAGCAACCAAACTGAATCCCTCTATCAGACACAAGAGTTATGAAGATAGATTATGGGAATTAGACTGGTTCTCGCTGAAGACCCGGAAACTGCGTGGTCAGCTTATCGAAGTGTTCAAAATACTTAGAAGCTTTGACATTATAGACTACAGGAAATTTTTCTAACACTTTTTTCATCAACCATTATAAAAAATTGTAAGTGAAAGTTGATGAAACTTTTATAGTAATATGAAAATAAATGTTGGCAAGTGAGGATAAAATTTCATAAAATTTTAATCGGTATAAAGGCTCGGCAAATCACACAAAAAAAATTCCAGTGCTGATCAGGAAAAGATTTATGCGGATTATGCCGGTGCCGATACATCACTAATATATATATATATATATATATATATATATATATATATATTAGAGCGGCTACGAGAACTGGGGATGTTCTCGCCGGTTAAGAGGCCAGTTGATTGAAACTTTAAGATAATACGAGGAGTTGAAAACGTAGATCACAGGAGGCTGTTCACGTTAAACGCAAAGGCTAAACGTAACCAAAGGTTACAAACTGGAATTACCGCAATTCCACACTAGCATTTGCGGCAACTTCTCGTACAAAATCTGCGGACCGTGGAACCGTGGCGAATAGTTCAAATCTCGACTTGACCTAGATGGTACCACCTTGATATAGATTATAGTATGCGTATAGTTTAAAAGCAAGTAGATAGGTTTCAACTTTTCTAAAAAAATTTCATGATTTTCATCTTTTTTTCACAGCACAATCAGGTATCTTTTCTGCTTTCTGGCCTGCAAAAGCGGGTTGGAGAGGTGGGTGGGAGAGTTTTCATATATGCTACGCTTTCCCAAATTAATACCTCCACGGTATCGTCAGTAATGTCTTTTGAAGTACTACTTTTCATTGTGACTCCTTGTGACTTCCTCGCTCTCTCTCTCTCTCTCTCTCTCTCTCTCTCTCTCTCTCTCTCTCTCTCTCTAACGTTAGAATTTGGTATTTAATATCTTCTGTAAGCGGACTGGCCTTGAGCGGATCTTAGGGTCTTTGCTGGTCCTTGTTTCTGTAGTTCTGTAGTTATCTCTCTCCTGTTCGCGCTCACTTTCCCTACACATGTAAAAGAGACATTATATGTTCATGAACTCAGATCAGCATTAGAAACAATCGAGGACACTTCTTCATTGTTGTGATCCGTTCCACTTTGGTGGATGGATTCACCAAGCTCCAGCTCTTCATTCCGAAATGAAGTTACTTCTATCAAGTTGTTTATAAAAATCATAGCTGGGCGCGCCTTAATTTTTTCACGGTGCGACTTTGCCGCCGGATCCAGTGCGACTGCAACTTTGCGTGTCTATTTTTGCCCCCTCCCCCCCGTTCCCCAGTGTGACTTGCGACTGCGACTTTTTTTATCCTGGTGTGACTCCGCTAAATTACAAAGTAAACTTTAGCGCGATAACAGAAACATGCTTTTATAAGGCAGAAAAACACATATTCATTATTTTTTTAAATTTTTTAGTTAAAACACAGCCTAAACTAATATCTACAAGTTATCCTCTTCCTCCTCCTCCATGTCCTCCTGGCCCATCTTTTCCTGCAGGAGGTCTATGTTTCCTTTGAGGAACACAAGCTCCTCAAAGTTGACCTCATCCAGGGTGGACCTCTTGGCCCAGAAGACGTCTTCGGCCGTGCTGAATAGTCTCTCCACAGCTGCAGAGCTGGGGAGTGGGGTATTGTACTTAATGAATAACTCCACCCCCACCTCTCTGTGCCTTTAGGGAAAGAAGGACCAGGCCAGCTTGCTTTTAGAGGGCACTCATTCTTCCATGGACTTCCTCATGGCCTCCCTCACATCCTGCTGCTAGTTGGCCGGGCCTCTAACAAACAACTTGTTGCAGAGGCGGGCGTCCAAGTCCTGGGGTTCCTGCACTTCTGGCTGGCAGGGCTGACGCTGCTGCTGCTGCTCCTTCTGCTCCTTCTGCTCCTATTGTTTAATTTTAGGCATGTTAAAGGTAGAAAATGCTGTTAGATTTTAATTACTTCTTACACTTCACAGTATTTTTTTCGTCTTAGCCACACGAAAAGTATAAGAACATATTAAAATACGAGAAAATGAGATTATGTAATTCGCACGATGAACGCCACAAGGCATAACCCGTTCTCGAACGTTTTTAACTGCAAAGAGAGGTTTAAAACTTGGCTCACGCCTGAAAAGTGTATGTAATTTTACTAATTTATAATAAAATTCAGAGTGACAAACTTTTTTGGGTACGTTTAGGTAGTTTCATGTAACGTCAGTCTCATATAATGTTTAGAATTTACTTTATTGTAAAAGTAAAGTTAAAAAATTAGATAAAAATAGTTAGCTGTCACCAACTCTAATTTGACATTTTTAGCCAAATCGGACTTTAAAACTGGTTTAAAACAGCCGCGGCAATTTCTTTCAAAGTCGCGGAAAATTGGCGGTGCGACTTTGCTTCGTCCGACTTTTTCAACACGTTTGCGACTTCGAAATTCATAGTGCGGCAAAGTCGCAACTCGTTGCCGCAACGCCCAGCTCTGATAAAAATCCAAGTACGAACTTATTTGCTCGGACATCCACAAGAAAGAACATACCCCTCTCACTACAAGTGGTGACGCTGGAGTGACATTAAAATTAAAAAATCATCATCATCGATCGGAGTGACTCTCATAATCATACGAAACCATCTCATCCAATTTCTGGAGTCTTATCGAATTCTTTCAACGTAACTAAGTACAACCATAGACTCCATACAACCTTTCTTCATGAAGCTACATTTATCTCACCAAATACCAACTCGACTCAACGGGACGCTCAACGTCCGCGACGCGCAACTCTCACCGATTCACCAACTCGACTCAACAGAACACTCAACGTCCGCAACGCGCAACTCTCCCACTTTAAATCACAACACTCTTCAGTAAGTGACTCAAATTCGACAATTTAACTTAAGCTGCAGATATGGTCGCAAAACCCCTTTCTAGCCGATTTGCTAGATCGTTGAATTATTCGTGTGCCTCACCTAGTATTAATTCATTATAATTTATTCATTCACACTCACATAATTTATTTACTCACATTCACATAATGATATGGCAACGTGCCATCAATTTATTCGTCCTGCATAGTACTATGGTAACGCGCCATCGATACTCTTTAGCATTCACATAATGCTATACGCAACGCGTATAGTTTTTTTTAATTTTATTTCAATCTAGATTTGCAAGTTTGCTCGACTATTTCTTTTATCAAATTATCTGTTTAGGTTAACTAATTATTTTTAAAATTCAATATATTGATGTTTACTCTCATTGTATTATTAAGAGAAAATGTCTGCACTCAATCCCCATTTTTGTTCCTTCTATGTACTTCCACAACTGTAATGACACACGCGCGTTCATGTGATCTACAGCTAGACAAAAATTACCTCCTGACCACCGAGTTTCAAAGTTTATCGCTTGAGATTTCAGAGTGCATCATTTGTATGGGCTTCATCGTGTAAATGTCCACTTAATTATTATCATTCACCTTGTACAAATTTGAGCTCAATATTCTGTATAAATATTTTAATCATCATTCTACTTTAATAATGTTTGATGTGTCGAATTGATATTTAGTTCACAAGAACTAATATAATTTATACTCATGTATTATTTTAACCAACGAATTAGTGTTATCATGTAAATACTGACTTAATTGTTATTACGCACTCTGTACCAATTTGACATAAATATTCTCTATAAATATTTTAATCATCATTTTACTTAAATGATATTTGATGTAATGAATTAGCATTTTGTTCACAAGAACTAATGTCATTTGTACCATGGATCTTTTAACCAGCGAATTATTGTACATCTTACCTTATACTTTTATTATTCTATTTCCCATGCCATTGAATCTTCATTATTGTATTTTTAGCTTAGTGAATAATTCCGATTGAATTATCATTGTTTTGATTCGGATGTTCTTAATTATTGCTATTTTCAACTTATTTCATAATTTCTATATATTGAATGTACCGCATATATGTAACTATATTTGCTAAATCAGAAGGTTGGGTGTTCTTTGTAGTGATCTATGTACACAAAAGTTGTGCACATTCATATACACGTTCTTTCTTAAACTTAGGTATCGCCTAACGACTATGTGAGCTTCATTCATCTTCTCTTAAACTCCGTCGGCAAAGTACTCTATAACCAGTATTTATTGGCCCTTGACCTTTAACACCAATAATTTTGTTTTTTAATTCCCCTCGAATCTGCGTTAGGTTCACAAGACCCCCCCCCCTCTCTCTTTCTCTCTCTCTCTCTCTCTCTCTCTCTCTCTCTATTATTCATCATCTACATCAACGATATAGATGAAGGACTGGTGAGTCGTCTAGCGAAATTTGCCGATAACACCAAACTTGGAGCTAATGTAGCCAATCCCGAAAACATCGAGATGTTGAGGGATGACCTATGGATGATCGGCGAGTGGGTTGACAAGTGGCAGATGCCTTTCAACTTAGACAAGTGTAAGGTGATGCACATCGGGTATGCGAACCCCCGGTCAGGCTACGAGCTACAAGGTATGCGTCTTGAGTCTACTGATGTCGAGAAGGACTTAGGTGTGCTGATTAGCAGCGATCTCAAATTCTCGAAGCTTGTTGGGTTACATCAAGAGGCAATTCATCTTTCGAACAAAAGAGGTTGTTTTGCCTTTGTACAACTCGCTGGTGAGGCCTCACCTACAGTTCGCTGTTCAGTTCTGGTCTCCTCATTATCGAAAAGACATCGAGTGTCTGGAAAAGGTGCAAGCCAGGGCCACGAAACTGATCCTAACGCTAAGGAACAAGTCATACCAAGAAAGACTGCAAGAGCTCGATCTCTATTCGTTAGAGACTCGAAGACTGCGCGGTCGTCTAATAGAGACTTTTAAAATCTTGAAAGGATTTGAAAATGTCGACTCCACCAAATTCTTTACCCTCAACCGGAATATGACTCGAAATCACGGGTGGAAGGTGGAGCTGCCCAGATTGAATACCATTCCGGTGGGTAAGTCATTCACATATGACATTTGAGACACATGGAACAAACTACCAGCGGGGGTTGTTGAGAGTAGCAGTGTTGAACAGTTCAAGAGTAGACTTGAAAAATTATATTTGAAAAGTTGATGATCTCATAGCAAGTAATCAGTACATGCTAAGAATCGAAACCGCAAAAAGAGCCTCCTCGATATGGGCCGCAAGGCCTTTGAGGTACTTCTTTTCCTTGTAACTTCTTGTAACTCTCTCTCTCTCTCTCCTGTTCGCGCCCACTTTCCCTAGACATATAAAAAGAGTCATTATATGCTCATAAACTCAGATCAGCATTAGAAACAATCGAGGACACTTCTTCATCGTTGTGATCCGCTGACCTTCGGTGGATGGATTCACCAAGCTCCAGCTCTTCATTAGAAAACCTCAAATTTTGAATTGAAGTTACTATTATCAACTCCTTTATAAAAATCCAAGTACGAACTTCTTTTGGTCAGACATCCACAAGAAAGAACATACCCCTCTCGCTATATATATATATATATATATATATATATATATATATATATATATATATATATATATATATATATATATATATATATTTATATATATTCGAGGGGCAAGCAATAAGTTTTGCAATTCGGATATAAGGAAACGAGATATGAGGAAAAGTTTTTTTATTATTTTTCAATATAACTACCCTCGACTTCAATGCACTTGCGCCACTTGTCCCTGAGGCTTCGAATTCCCGACAGCCAGAAATCTCCCGACTGCTGTTCAATCCACTCCTTTACGGCGAGCTGGACATCTTCATCCTCCCCAAATCGGCGTCCACGCAGTGCAGCCTTGAGCTGGCGGAATAAAAAGTAGTCGCTAGGGCAAGATCTGGAATGTAGGGGAGGTGGTTGAGCTCCTCGAATCCGCACTCGCGCAGGGCAGCTTGTGCAACTCTGGCCTTGTGGACTTTGACGACGTTGAAGTCGATCATGGGGCGTGAGGTTTCTAGGGACCCCACGGGCAGAGACCTTGGTCATGGCCAAATTGTCGTGGATGATGTTGATAACACTTCCATGTGATATTCCAAGTTCTCGCTCGATTTCTTCGACCTTCAACTTTCGATTTTCGAGGATCATCCTCTCCACACAGGCTGCATTGTCCTTGTTTGTCACGTCTGAAGGGCGTCCTGGACGGGGGTCATCTTCAAGGGACTCACGACCATGGCGGAGCTCCCTATTCCAGCGAGCAATAGTTGCATAGGAAGGGACGGTGTCGGTGTACACTGCAACCATGCGTTCATGGATCTCTTTTGCATTCTTGCCTTCCTTAGTCAAAAATTTAATCACTGCGCGGTGCTCAACCTTCTCTATTGTTGAAAAATTTGTGACTTACGATCTGCGATCAGCTACTGCTTCTTAAATAGACGAGGTAGGAGCGTGCGGCTGCAGGTTCTGACTTGTTACAACTTGTCCTAACACCCCCACAAACAGCCATCCTCCTTCCTCTGTTTTGCCCTAGCGATTCGCAAAACTTATTAACCGCTCCTCGTATATATATATATATATATATATATATATATATATATATATATATATATATATATATATATATATATATATATATATATATATATATTCACAGGGTAGATGAGGACCTTCTTCTCAGCCAACTACCCAGGATCGGGGCTGAAGGGGGAGGGGGGCGGCAACGTTCCCTAACCCCTGAGCTCCGGTTTGAGATGCTGTTTTTTTTAACAACCTGCATCATCCCGACCCATACCTTCCTCACATCCTCTTTCCTTCTCACTTCACTATCAATTTTTTTGCGCTTTGCGCCGTGTCCAAGGTGGAGCCGCCATGCCGAAGGCCTGCCAGGTCACCAGGTGGGAGGGGTGATCTAAAATGGCAGCACCTGGCTCTGCCAGCCCCGTACGCACTCCTCGCAGAGCGGGCTACTGCGTATATTACGCTACCGTGGGCCATGTGTGTTTTTTTCTACCTCAGCATGAATTTCTTCGATGCTGTGCCTCCAAACCCAAGGATCGAGGTGGCGAAAGACAATACTGCGGTGATTCTTTATCTGAGGTGGCGTGTGTGGCTTGAGGTTAATTTGCTTTAAGCATTCTGACGCTTTTTGAGAGGTGAGGACTTCACAGTCACTCTCCTTTTGGCAGATAGCTGAATATCCGTTGTACGTGTCAATAAGTCGTACCAGGGTCGTACTAGTTCCCCATGAGTTTTAGAGAAGACCTCCCCGGTTTGGCTTGGAGCCATCGGAGAGGGTCCTCAGCGGTATCCGACGGGTCTCCCTCATTTACCTCTCCCTATCCTCATGTACAAGGACTGGAGAAATAAACTTAATCTGAAGACTCGGAGTGATTGTCTGTATTTGGAAGTGTGAGTGTGTGTGGTTTTGTAAGAGTTTTTTTCACCAGTTAAGAGAGAAGAACAGAATTGGTTTGAAGGAAGTGTCCCCGTCCAAAATAAATACCTTGCAATAAGCACTTTACCTTCTTTGTAGGTGCTTTTCAAAAGCCTGCAGGTTCTTTTGTCCACCCCAAAGAGAGTTCGATAAGGAGTTTGGAGGGAGAAGTAGGGAAGCACATTCACACCTCGTTACTGGCGCACGAAGCGAGTGAAAAAATTCACAGTCTTTGTTGACACAATTCGTGAAATGAAATTTTACTACATAAAACTGCGAGAATAACTCGAACTCGAGATTCACCAACGTGCGGTATAACGCTCACTGAAAACTTTGTGCGAAAACAAATTTGGCTGTATATTATTTTCACGGAGTAGAGAGAACTCAGACCAACTCAGGCAACCAAAGCAGTCACGCTTCCGTAGGCAGAAATCCGGGTGCTGTTGCCCTGACAATGCGCTGAAGGCTCTGTCGCCTTCGAGGAATAATCGAGGGAGGTTGGGCTCACCATGCGAGTCTTTTCCTCCCTCCAGTTTCGCCTTATGCGAAACGGCCACGGTGGGGTAACGGAGGGGAGCTCTGATTTTAGCCGGGGCTGGGTGTGGACCCTTTGTGTCACCAGCTTTATCAGGGGAGCGCCCGGGGTGGGTAGAACCCGTAGTAGGGTTCCAAATGGGCGCGGAAATGACCGTGCTCAGTGCCTGGATGGGCCATGATCAGAGAGTGACTTTCTTACTATTGAGGCATAGGATCTTACAGGCAGCGCTGAGCGTGCCAAGACAAAGTCCTTAGCCTCTCGGAAGGAGAGACGATCCTGTGCCTGAACGGCCAGGATTTCTTTCTCAAGGAGATAAGCACCCCATTGCTGAGAATGAACCCGCTTCTCCCCTCCGCCGGCACGAGACCCCAGGCCAGATGAACCGGCCTCAGCAAGGTCCTTCTCCGAGATGGAGAAGGTCCCAGCGGTCGCAAGGTCACCAGCCGGAGGAGGAGATCCCTCCTTGTACTGCCTTGGAGACCCGAGCCGTCTGAGGAGGACCTTGCACAGTAGCGAACTCGGGTTCGGTGTTTGGTGCCGAGCCCAGATTCGCCCCCATATAATGTCCTACTGTCTGGGGCTAGGTTGCTTCAAACACCATATCTATTTCGGGGAGGGCCTCCATATGCCCCCTCACCCAGGACATCACAGGTCCCTTTGGTAGCAGTTTCTCTAATTGGGTTAGATAATGTGGCACGTGCCTTAACCCCGGCTAAGGTAAGTATCCGAGCCAGCAGGTCTTTTGAGGAAAGCGGCAGATGCGCCCTGTCTTCCCTCTACCCCCTAAGGGGGTTTGACCTACCGAGCCGCTTCAACGGGGAGCGGTCGGTTATGAGCTTTCTTGGTAGTCCCATTGGAAAATAAAGGGGGGGGGCTGCCACCTGCAAGGAAGGGGCGGTGTCGGTGTACACTGCAACCATGCGTTCATGGATCTCTTTTGCATTCTTGCCTTCCTTGGTCAAAAGTTTTATCACTGCGCGGTGAGACCTTCTCCATTTTTGAAAAATTTGTGACTGACGATCTGCGATCAGTTACTGCTTTTTAAATAGACGAGGCAAAAGCGTGCGGCTGCAAGTCCTGACTTGTCATAACTTGTCCTAACACCCCCACAAACAACCACCCCCCTTCCTCTGTTTTGCCCTACTGATTCGAAAAACTTATTGACCGCCCCTCGTAGGTGGATGCGAGAACGAAAATATGTATCACGATAACCGATAAATCGATAACGATAACCTTATCGGTGATAATCGATAACTGGCGATGAATTTATCGCCCGATAAGGTGATAACCGATAAATCGATAAATCTAAAATTATAATACAATATTGATTATTGACTATATATAGCGTTGTTTTATATTACAATAGTAAGTATATTTGAATACTGTTTCTTAGTTCCTTACCTGGTGAGGCTCTCCTTCATCTCCTCATAGGTTTTGAGGATCCTTCTTCCCAGCTTGGACCTTCCTATTTCTGCCTACAAGGCATGCGCGGCTCAACCCTGTGCTAAACTGGAACCAAAAACTGAAATTATCGATTATCGCTAGTTTGGAACCAAAAGTATCGGCAACTCAGAAATGGCGGTAAAGGCCACGGAAGGAGGTATGCTCCTTTTTAACGTTCGTATCTGCCATGAGCAGATCGAACGTGAGGAGTTTATCGACCTCCAGATGTGCTTCAAATGCTACAAGTATAAGGAGCACACCACGGCCAACTGCCCCAGGGAAAATGTGCTTTTGTGTTATATTTGCGCGACGGACACGCATTCTTGGAGGAGCTGTAAGAGCGCCTCCATGAAGTGTCTGAATTGCGCTGGAGAACATAAGACGCTTTCCATGGCTTTTCCGATTAAGAAGAAAATCCTGAAGGAAAAGGCAAACCAAAAGAAACAAGAAGAAGAAATAAAGGCAAATACCACCTACGCCAAGGTTGCTAAAGCTGCTGTAGCGGAGTCCAAGGGAAACCCTACATTTCTCCACGTCGAGAATGAGAACTCGACAAAAATTATGTGTTGCATATATTATGCTCATATTGAAAATCTCTCCTCTCCGGGGTGCTTTGCAGATGAACTCAATAAAATGCTGACGCCTAATGGTATGGAGAAAATAAAGTTTTCCCCCAATCCACGGTCGGAAGAGATCCTGAAGGTTAGTCTCAAATCCCAGTGCGAGTCTAGCTGTCAGAAGCTCCCAACCCCCAGCAGTGCCACAACCCCCAGCTCCCTCCAGGGACCCCAGGATCCAGGCTGAAAAAGCACGCACCGATAAACAAAACAAACCGCAAACTCCAGAGAACACGAACACAAAACTCACACACACACGCAGGTTGACAATGAGGCTACGGAGACCGAGACTGTATCATGGCGACGGTATTATGGAGACTCTCCACATGATGGGGACGAGGGGACGCCTTCCAATCTTTATATCTGGATTTTTGCGAGATCGTCGGTTCCGCGTGTGGGTGGGGGAGCCCTCTCCTGCCCAATGGAGCAGGAAGAGGGTGTCCCACATGGAAGTGTCCTCAGTGTCACACTCTTTGCCCTGAGCATCAACGGCATCACCTAGGTGATGCCGGAAGATGTTTGCGCTACGCTATCCGTGGATAACCTTTCGATCTCTTTTGGCGCGGCCCAGATGCCAACTCTGGAGCGTCGACTTCAACAGGCATTGAGCCACGTATCTCGCTATGCCGAAGCGCACAGGTTTCGGTTTTCCTTGGCCAAGACTAAGGTAGTGCATTTATGCCGCCATCCACGGCTCCACCCTGATCTTGACCTGTTTCTCAATGGGGTACGCCTGGAAGTGGTTGAATAGTACCGTTTACTTGGTCTTGTATTTGACCAACGCCTCACCTGGGAGGCTCATATTCGCAGCGTTAGGGTCACTTGTACCCGCGCCATGGATATTCTTTGTTCCATGACGTTCAGCGCTTGTGGCGCTGATATGGCTACTGCCTTTTTTTATCAATCCTTTGTTTGTTCGAAGCTCGACTATGGATGTAAGTCTGATGTGTGTATTGTGCAAGGTGGACTTGTTCCACCATAACGGCCTGCGCCTAGCGACCGGTGCCTTCCGCACTTCCCCCATTGAGAGCCTACTTGTCGATGCGGGGCAGATGCCACTCACTCTACTCCGTGCACAGTGCATTATTCACCCGTACCCGCGAGCCCGGCGCCTTCCTCAGTTGCCAACAGCTCTCACTGCATCCGCAGCTGATTTCGACGGTGCCTATGCCGCCGAGAGACGCCAGTCATACCCTAAGCCCTTTGGGTTTAGGGCTAGGAAACTCCTTCGAGAACTAGGTATAGCTCTCGGGCCAGTGCACTTTTCCCTGGTTCTGCCCAGGACGCCACCCTGGAGAGTATCACCTATGGCTATTTGTCGCCACGCCTCTGTCCCAAAGTTTCTAAAGCGCCGGGAATATTGCGTTCGACCTTTTTGGAGCACACATCGTGTTACGGTGGAACCGTGACACTGTATACGGATGGCTCCAAGTCCGAATAGGGGGTCGGCTTCCACGCCGTATCCCCTCTGTTTGAAGTTAGCAGGACTCTGTCATGCGCTGCCTCTGTCTTTACGGTCGAGCTGGTTGTAATACACCACTTGGTACGGGAGATTACGCGACGTGCCCGGTTTGAAGACCGGATTGTGATTTATAGCGTCTCACAAAGCACCCTGAGTGTTCTTGGGGCATTGGAATCTCCGCATCCCCTTGTTCGCAATATCCGTGTCGCCACGGTTTTGGCATGCCAGGCGGATGTTGAGATTATCTTCTGCTGGGTTCCTGGACATGTAGGAATTGCGGGTAATGAGCGCGCCGATAAGGGTGCCAAAGAGTCCGCGAGGCCTGGCCGACCGGACCAGCGTTTAGCTCTTCCTCACACCGACTACATGGCAGGAATACGAGCAACTCTCAGGGCTGCTTGGCAAAGGAGATCGGATACGGTCGAGGGTAAATTAAATTTGCGTGCGATTGCGCCGCGACTGTTTCCACGGACCTACCCCCCTCCCTCAATGCCGCGATGGCTTCAGGTTGCTTTCTGTCGTCTTCGAATTGGACACACTTGTGGGATGCACCGCCATTCTATGGAGCTCTCGCTTGCATCCTACTGGAAAGACTGCGTTGTCTCCGAGACTGTTTGACGCATTCTTGTTGAATATCCCTGTCTGGGCGATCTTCGCGCACGTTACCTGTCCCGGTACCGGGACGAGCGGGGTCACTACCGCTTATCCCTTCCACTCAGGACGGGTTCCTGCACATTGTCTTGTGGACTTAATGACATTTTGGAGGAGGCCGGCCTTCTCCTCTTTATTTAACTATTTTTTTGTCGCTTCCTTCGTAGGTCGCACGTTCCTGCGCCGGTGGGAGGCAGACCTCCTCCCGACGCCGGAGTTCGCTTCCTGCTTATTGCCCTTCTCCTTTTTCTTTTTTTATTATTATTGTTGTTTTTTTGCTTTGCATATTGTTGTAAAATAGCCTACTCCTAGGCTGTCGTGATTGCGGTGACTTATGCTCAAGTACGCTGTCGCCAGACGGGCTCCTAAAATTACAAAAATACAAAAATGTAGGATTATGCGTAGATAAAATTAACCTTACGAGGATGGATGATTATATAAGTGAATTAAGTAAATAGCAGTGATATTTTCTTAAGATTTACTAAGGAATTGAATATACTAAACACATGGGATGTTATAATGACTTTATAGACTGAATTTAATGGACACACGAGAAGGAAATTGAGATTCAGACAATGACTACAAGAAAACACGTTTGAGATAAATTTACGCTGATGAATGGAGACCAAGGGGTAGAAATTTACAAATTGAATTTATGCGAAAAACGCATACAGAAATACAGGAATAATGGTGGATACTGAAAAAATTAACAGAGATCAGGAATGGCAAAATAAATAGGTGTGAATGGCGAAATTATATAACATGAGTGATGTAGATAGAGTGATGTAAGAAAAGGGGCTAAGAATAAATAAAAAAAAATTAAATACATGGGCGAGTTGCGAACAGCTTTCCGCATCGCTGGACCACTCGTGGCGAGAGCCTATTGACTGAGCCATCCCGAGTCTTAAAAAGACCCATTCAAACGAAACTTTTAAACAACTCATTCGCATTTCTCGGCACACTATACTAGGGACGAAAATATACTACGTTAGGGAAGTAAATAGTAAAATCCGTGCTGAGCACATAAAAAAGCAAATTACTGGGGGAAGATCTTAAATAGGAAAATCTAGTAGTGAGGGAAGATGCAACATAATATATAATCGGTCGTTGAAAATTTTGCTTTGTTCACAAAACATTCAATGCACAATATCAATCAAACTTCTTCAAGAAAGTCACACACAAAAAGCGTGCCTTGTACACACCTCGACACGAGGTCGAAACAGGACTGCCAACCTTGACGAATCCCGCCTCCCGCCAATCCTCCTAAATAATAATGCAATCCAAATTAGTCACGTCACAGAAACTTTCGGGTCTTTTCACTACTCGCCCAGATCGAGATCGAATGAAAGATGGCTTAACTAGAGTGGTAGGAAATGAAATCTAAGCGATGTCTTCAGAGGCGGTGAGTGATAGGCCGACGGAACAGACTTCCAAGTACAAAGATTGTGGGCTGAGAACTGCAGGTACCTATCTTTTCTTCCGACTGCTGCCGGGGACTAGGCGACCGGCAAAAGAGGATCAGGCAACAACACATGGATAGAAAGAATGAGGGGGTAGGGGAGTGGGATAGTTAGCGAAGTATAAACGACAGGGTATCCAACTCTTCTGGACCACTCGGTTCATTAGTCAAAGAAACGAGGAGGGGCTGTGCCAGGGTAAGAGCGTCAATGAAAGCTGGTTTCAAACAATTTAAAGAGACAGTACCTTTGTGGTGCCTCATTAGAGGACAAATAACTTTGGCCTACGGAAAACGGCGAAAAAGTGTCTGTCATAAACAGAATGTAACGGAGAACGGGTCGAGCCGCTACAGACGAAAACATGTGAATTCGATGCTAATTCCTTTGGAACAAGAGCAGCTTGATTATCGTGCATTCTTAGAGAGCTAGGTCAATCCTCAACCATCGCCCGTACCAAATTATGTACGCACGGAAACTGGTCTTGCTTTGAAGGTGAAGGACGGTCAATAGAAGAAAATAATTGACAAGGAAGACGAGGGTATGTATCCTATACCAGCTCAGCGGCAGAACACGAAATGTCTTCTTTCACAGCATAACAAAACCCGGGAAAATCATTGGTAACTTGTCCTTCCATGTACTAGGCGCATGCGTGAAGCAGAGATACACTGGTACCTTCCGATAAGAGCAATCAGACAGAGAACTATCTAACAGAGTTCCTGTAACTCGAATTCAAGAAGATTTGGTTGAGACAAATGAGGCAACGAATGCGTTTTTATGTCCTTCTCGTGAGCAAGCGGTATGGTCTCAAGATAGATGGGTAAAAAATATTGCGAACCCGAGATTGATGATATGCGAGAGAGTACGACCGATACGATGTTTGTGGAACTCGGAACATTGCGGATCTCTGTCGTGAGCTGAAAAATGAAATGTATATGACTCGCAATGACTTCTGAGTGTACCTAAGTGCTACAAGTGGAAATGGCACAGATAAAAGGCTTGTATAAGTGAAACTATGAAAATTACGTCCTTCCAAATACTGACGGAGATGGCGGGATGCAAGGTACGATCCAATCAGTTGCCAAGAGAAAGTTCTTTATCTCTTTTGTGAATTCGAAAAATATCGGGTGTATAAAACAAGGTTTTGCCAAAAATTATCCATCATCTGCTATAGCGCAGCAACTACTTGTTAAATGACGCGTCTGAGTCAACGATAATGGGTTAAAAGGCCAATCATAATTCAGGCAAACGCTGAAGACAATTCCCTCTTAAATATGAAAAAAGATTCGCACTCCTCACAAGAAAACTGGAGTGAATCTTTTATTTTAGTTATCTGAAGCAGACTGTTTAGGTTGGATGATCCAATCACAATCAAGAATAAATATCTATTAGAAATTAACCATCGCACAGAAACTAGTTGAGGAAAATCTCATATGGAATCAATTTTAACTCGAGAGCACGAATTCCGTCAGGCGAAGAATGGTGTCCTATAAAACACAACCAAGAGAAATCATAAGGAACTTTTGATTAATTGATTAAAAGAGACCTAACGAAGATCTAGTTCATCTGAAGACGAGGCACTATCACGATGTCGTCAGTGTAGCAAAATACTAACTGAACACCTCTCAGAACGTGAGCCATCAAATGTTGAAAGTTCTGACCACTTAAACGATGCCTATACGGCATACAAAGCATTTCAAAATAATGTTGTGGGAGTGCCGATATCAGTCTTTTGGACATTATCCGGATGAGCAGGGATCTGGTTTAATACACGAACCAAATAGCGACAAGATATTAAACATACAAAGAAAGACGAAGTGAACTCGGATAGATATGGTAAGAGATAACTATTCCAGATAGTACGACATTTCAACGCCTGGCAATCACCTACATCCCTATGCAGTGAAGAGACCCAGCTTCTAATATATAATCAAACTCATTACGCATTACCACGAGGACATCTGAACTATAGACGTCTAGGATGAACGAAAAAAGGTCATCCTGTCATCTATATCTGATGAACCGCACCCCGTTTAATCGGCCTGTCCTTCAAAGGAGGTGGGTAAGATCGGGAAACTCCTGGAGCATGCGTTCGAAGTGATATTCAGTTGAAGGGAGACGGAATGATAGGATAGAAGTCTTAAAGGCATTGAAAGAACCAGATACCATTATAGAATTGATGCAGTATGCCAGCTTGCGGTAAAGAGAATCTACCAGAAAGTCATTGGCAGAAAGAAAATCGAGGCCCAATATCGGACAATCAACCACATCAACGACCAAAGCTTATCGAAAAACACGGTGGAGGTTGAGAGAGATTGAAGAAGACACCTTCCATCCTTTCATATATGTGAATTGTTTGCATTTTCAGTGATAAAGGAGGTAGACTGGCAAGGTTTCTCAGAAGCAGAAACATGGAAAAAAGTGGCAATTAGCTCCATTTTCGACAACAAAAGAAAGTCTTGAAAGAGAGCATAAAAATTCGGAAAGTTGAACAACCTGAAGGTGAGAAGAGATGACAGTAGTGATCGACCCCTTAGTCATTTGCTTTCTAGTTTAAAAGTCGAGATGAAGATGATGATGAAGACCAAGATAAAGGCGAGTCAAAGAGGAAATAACTGCATGGTTGTTTATACGTTGAAACCCTGTTACCGAGCTCTATATGGTACCATTGTAATAGTTAGGTTGTTCTCCTCCCTTCCTATTTCTAATCCCTTTCTTCTTTTTCAGAATGTGTGTGGATCGCGTGATCACCGTCATTGCTTTGTGTGGGAGGACTCGATAGACCTCTATCGGGCTCTCCCATTTATCTCAATTTTCTTTTTAGGCGGATTCTTTCAGCTTACAAATAATTCTTAAAGTCTGTGTTCGTTAATAGTTCGAACGCCAATAATTGTGTCTGAGAAAGGAAGAGCCGCCTGGACGGAAAATAGGTGAGTGAAAATTGTGTGAGAGTGGGTGTGAATGTTTAGGTGGGAAGATGTTTGAGTGTGGCAGTGAATCAGTGACTGAATGTACCTTCTCTTTTTCAGCTCTGTGGTACCAATAAGTCGATAGACCTATGTTTTTTTGGAGACTACAGAAGCCAGTCCTGACCTCCGCGCGTGCGCCTACCTTAGAGTGTTGTCATTGGGGCTAGCGCCTCACCTACTGCAACACAGCAGCTGGGACTAACAAGTGTCCCAGGTCCCTAAAGTCCTTGGCTTTGCCGAGTCCCGGACCCCGCAGAATCCCGTAGAAAGTGAGCCACCTCCTGTTTCTTTGACGCGCATTATTGAATATAGCTATTCTTTTGCGTGGCCGAGATCCATTTGTAAGGCCTTTTGTGCAAATATATACGTGTGGTTTTTGGCCAAGGTAATATTGTGAGTCCAACTATATATATATATATATATATATATATATATATATATATATATATATATTAAGTTATTTGGGGTTTAGGTTGAGAGCTGTACATATTGTATTTTGTAAATATTTTGGTTAATTGTTTGCATTTTATTATTTACTAGAGTTGTAGTGGATCGCCATTATTTACTGTTATTAAATCAAATTAAAAAATAGACTATCCTGAATACCCTTTCCTTGAACCACCGAGCGTCCTTGTTTGGGCGGCGGAAAGAATTGGTGAGGGTGTCGCGACCCCGCCGCCACACCATCATAGGTCAGGTTGAGCAGAATAGTGAACACAACAATTGCTATTCCTTAATATGGACGAGGAGTTGCTTCGTCTTTGGTCGTCGCTCTGCGGCACCTTCGCACCCGCAAGCCTCCTTGCAACCTAAATTCACGGATATCCAGTATAACCTCCGTCTTGATGCAATTGCTCGACGAGGGAGGCGTCCGAACTAATTTACACCTCGATCGAGTTGCAGGAAGTTCCGATGACCATGGGCATGTGAGCATATACAATATAAATTTGGGTTGATGTGATTATTATCTGATGACTGGTTATAATAATGCCTCTCGCGAAACAATTTGTTGGCTAGCTCTGTCATATCCCAAACAACCCGCGGCCTAACAACAGTTAATAGAGGACGGATATTTTCATGAAAGTCCTGAGGAATATTCACCTAAGAAGGTCTCCGTTCACATATGACTTCTGTGGAAAGGATTTCCTGGACCTTTTCGATCTGAGTTCTCACAATTTCCTACAGACTACCTGAAAAGGTTTCTTCCTTAATAACACCATATAAAAAGAAATTAGGGGAAATGATCCTGTTCTCCGTAGCGTCGAACGCACATTAACACGGCCACCATATGCAGCCGAGCAATTGACTTGTCTTGATCAAACAGTGGGAGATAACAAGAGAGTGGGAGATCACGTGTGGAAACCTCGAAACATAAATTCGGACGCACTTGTAGATATTCGATGGCCCGAAACTGCGCAGGTAGACAGAGTTCTTAAAACAGGGAAGTGTGTTAGTGAGAATACAACAGAATTATGTAATAAGTACTTATATTTTTTTTTATTTGCTCATAAAAAAATTAAAAGAATAGCAACTAACATTTTGAAGTGGTGTACCCCGCCAATACGGATTCCAGTACTGAACATGAGGCTGTGATCTCTTTTCTTTCCTGAAGCAAGCGGAGATTCAAGGCAGCCTAATTAGTGCTCTACAGCCCCCCTAGATCCTAAAATATCAAAGCCTAAAAACAGATAATCCTACATCTACAAAGCTAATAATACTAGGCTTTGAATCGCACAGTCTGTTCGAGAAACCGACCAGGCCTAGTTCTTAGACAGGAAGGCCTAGGAGATGCTGACGAAGAACAACCAGCCTGAGGTGGAAGCGCGACAATTTCGTCATCAGGGCATGAGACGGGAAAGTTAATGTGAGGAGACGGCGATGTCACAGGATACCGGGTATACTAAGTGTAGCAAAATTCGATAGGTTGGCTATTTTATGAAGATGCGGTTGCCAAGTATGATGTAGGGAATGACTATTGCTTAATTACTAACGTTTGTGAATGGGCTCTCTGGTTGGGCAGGATGGGGAAGAAGAGCCTCAGTTGACCCCTCCCAATCTCCCGCCACCCTACTACCCAGGATCCCACAATGTTTGGTTGGCTGGAATCAAAACCACGACGCATACTTATCTTTTTCCATTCCATTTTTTACTTGTTGCTCTACTAGTTGTAATCGCAACTTCTGTAAAGTTGTCGGGTGATCTGACTATTATCTATAATAACTTTTTCTTTTTTCAGTCGTGTGCGTTTTGGAGCATGCACGCCGCTATGAGTGCGTGATGTTTAGTTCCTACTCAGTTGTGTATGTATTAGATGTTTGTTCATATGTACTGTGTCGTATGTATTCTGAAGGTTTCTTAAGTATTACACTCGAACCCTTTTTTTTGTTTCACTACATTCTAGTAGATTTGTGTTGCTCTGATTTTTTTCTCCCTTTTTTGTCACTATAGTACACTTATTTCAATTTATACTTCCTATACTGTTTCACTTCGGTTATTCACATTTTAGGGTTTTTTGATCACTTTAGATCAGTCTCTATTGGTGAATCACTTTCTTGGGGGATTTATAAGGTCATTTTTTTTAGTGTTTGGTTAGGTTTTCGAGTCTCCTCCACATTTTTTTCACTCTGTGTATTTCTGATGATGTCCTTTAGCGGTTCGATCTTAGATTCTCTATGTTTGGCTCTCTGTGTTCTTCTCTCTCTTCTTTTTATGATGGTGATTAGATACAGGGATTTGTTTTGAACTTTCTGGAATTTCTGTTTTCTTGTTTTTGTTAAGGTGTTTGAGGAGATTGGAGGGTACATGAGCACCACAATCCCTAGAGCTAGATAGATTTTTCTTTTGATCTTGACGCTTAAGACTCTTAGTGCAAATATGAGGGTTAGTGGGTTAATACATGAGTAGTTTTTGTCTTTCTTTCGGCTACGTGTAGTCTATTGGGGTTATCTCTAGTCCCAGTACTTTGCCTTCGAGATGGTATCGGTAAAGCTGTTCTATTGTGATTTCTCGTATATATATATATATATATATATATATATATATATATATATAAAAAATATATATATATATATATATATATATATATATATATATATATATATATATATATATAAATATATATATATATATAGTATATAGGAACCAGCTTAACACCTCCATCCATCGATCAAAATTAAATTTGAATGGGAAAAAGACAATTGTTTACCTTTTCTTGATGTAAAAATCTTAAGAATTAACGATAGAGCATATTTTACTGTGTCTTAAGCCTACTAATTCTTATTCATATATTCACTTTTTTTATGTCACGATGTTAAAAGATAAAGAATCCGTTGTTATATATATGGCTTTAAGTGCGTTTTGAATTTGTGACCCATGTTTTCTTCAATATGAAATTACCTATATAACCTGCACGTTTATATAACTAAAATATCCATTATATTTTATTGATGAAAGCTAATATAAAACGAGGTCAATATTCTACTGGCACAACAAAAAATCTTAGATGCAAAAAAGAATTGTTTTTTCCTTTCCATATCCTCTCCTACTTAAAGGATTAAACTCGATTGTGTATCTCAACCTGACGACATTCAAATATCCTTCAGCTATCAGGAAATCTTTCCCTTCCATCAAACCCCAAGCAAAGAACAAAGATGCTGGTGTATACCTAATCCCGTGCAAAGGAACTAACTCTCCTTAATTCTACATTGGAGAAACGGGGAGGTCCTTAGATAAGCGCATTTATGAACATAGGAGAGCAAGCAAATGCATCAGTCTTTTTAATCAATGTCAAAGACGCTAACCATGTTATAGATTTTCGTGCCCAAATCTATATATATTTCCGAAAGTCTGCTTGTATATATATATATATATATATATATATATATATATATATATATATATATATATATATATATATATATATAACCGCTAGAGGCCAGTTAAAGCAATCTTGAAGGCCAACAAAGGTCACTGTAGGGAAGTCGAAACCCACCATAATAACAAATGCCTCGTTCGGGTACCACAACGTCCTGGCGCTAGGCTGTGTAACCCGATTACTTAACCCTCCCCCTCTCTTCCCTCGGCCTGCTGGCCGCCCGACACCTCCTCAAACCACGAGAAGTACGAATCAACAAATTTCTCTGCCAGCGAGCATAACAATACGAAGGGGAGGTGACCAGGTGCAATAACAATGGTTAAACAGGCACTATTTCCCCTAAGATTTGAAATCAAGTTTCGTGTAATAGACGAAATTACAGGAGCTGCAACTAAAAGCCAGAAGATCTCTTTAAGGCTAAGTGAAAGACGCTCGGAGAAGAGTCGTTAAAGGAGATGGGTAATACATAAGCCCTCACCCTCCCCCCTTACCCTAACCCCAGGGGGTCGGTGAAGAATATAGGCGGATAACTGGAGAAGAAAAAAAAGATCGAGTTAGAGATCAACACGACGAAGTCCGGCGTCAGCACGGCACTCAAAGAACGGAACAAAGAAGAAGCTCATTCTGAGCCAGTTCCTGGTGGTCATACCGAAAATTAGCCCCTTTTGTATTGAGGATCAGTCTCATACATTTCTCGTCAGCGAAACCCCCTATCTCGGTTTGCAACAAAAACCAGAGATAGTCCTAGCCATTGAGGAATACCCAAAGTGAACTCCCTGACCCCACCTACCCCAGTCGTCAAAGGATTCACTTTTTGCTCATCGCTCGTCAGTGCGAACCATCTCAAGATTAACCCGAAGATTGGAAAAAGCATGCATTCATGGTCCCGTTGTCTAAGTCATCTGACTAAGACAACGTGCTTAACGCCATCCATCGCCCTCACTGAAATCACCGGTTGCTCCAAGTCCGTTTCCTCGTCAGACAAAGGGCTGGGCGTCTGAGAACATGCCCACGCGCCTAACCGCAAAACCATTTTTTTTCTCTACATAAGATCCAAAGCCAAGGTCATTCTTCCATCGGATTCACGTGTGTTTTTTTTTAAAGGTAAAGAAATTCAATTATTTTTGTGTGTCGATTAGCGTCGAATTTTAAAGTGAGCGTGGGGGTCAACCATTACTTTATATTCATTTGATTTAAATTAGTAATTCTAACATAGACTTGTTTATTCATAGCTGTATAGTTTGTTTTTAAGATTTCACCTTTTTATGTTGTAATTAAAGATATATTTTTTTCTAGAAGTATTTAATTTAATCCTCGAAACGCTGCACATGACACTGGAAATCCCCAAAGATTAAATAACGTAAAATAATATAGCACTCTTAGAGAAAACGTAATCAAGGAGTTATTCAAATACGTAACAAACCTACGTACATCAACTCTGCCCTCACAATTGCTCGACAGTCACCGTTGGGGTAACTTGACCTAAGGAGTAACATAGGCTACTCAGATTAGGCAAAAGTGGCACACCTGGTTGTTAGGTTAGCTTAGGTTAAGCTCGAATTTTTACACTTTCTAGTTTGTTTTTTTTTGGTAGAGGGGGTGGGGTAAGTAATCGCGGCTATGAGTTGCAATTAAAACATTAACATTTCTCTTGGAAAAATTAAGGTTTGCCAGACCAATTATGCGATAAACGCGATAATACCTATTATCAGCATGACCGAGACTCGAATAATTTAGATATTTAGTTAAAATTCGCGCCCATCTGCTCGCGGCGCACTTTAAAGTCTGTGGCTTCCACCCACGTACTCACCTTTGCCTGCCCGCCCGCTTACCCATCCACCCGCTTACTCGCCCTTCCGCACTACTGGAATGTGAAAATCGTTCTCTGTTAGTCTTTCATGATACACTACTCCATTACTCAAAATTAAAATAAACCTTATATTTTCTACCTATCAACTTTTATTTGCGTAATTTAAATCAAGCAGGGAATTTAATTTGTTCAAGACCGTTTTTTATGCCCGGACAACATCGTGTATCTTTGCTATTAATTTATAAGTGTAACACTTTTAATAAAAGGAAAATTTATTGACTCATCTTTAATTTAATAAATTCTGCGTTTCAATCTGTCAAGAGGGCAGTTAAATGTATCCCCATTGTGTTAAACCTAATCCGAAAATATGTTAATGACCTTAAAACTGCTATCCTAACCCCAGCACTTCGCAACGCAGCCAAAGAATTGAAAGAAAACCCTGACATCACCATCCGTCGAGTAGTCAAATCTTTCTTCTATGTCATCTTAGACAAAGAGGAATACTTCTCTAAGATGGCTACAATCCTCAATGTCAGAGTGAAATTTAAGAAAATAACAAAAAAAATACTACAAACGACCTTAAGTTAAAACTAAACAAACTTATCCGACGGCATAATGTCCTCTCGCACCTAAAAATACCACTCAACGACGGCGACTACAAACTCAGATATGCTTATGGAAACGTTAAAACCAATAAGCATGGAAACGTCCTTCGTCCTATCATCATTCAGGCGCCAACTGTGACTTACGAACTTGCGAAATTCCCCTACTTTATTTTCACTCCCTACGTCCCATCTTCCTATAACTTACGCTCATCCGAGGATTTCCTCAACATTCTTGATGTTGAATTGCCTTTCAATAACGTTCCAGTGGATGAAACTGTAAACCTTATCTGCAGAAAAAATTATCACACTGAATATAGCACCTCTTCCCATCCAAGAATCAACTCTACGGAAATTACTAAAGGCGTGCACCAAAGAGGTTCCTTTCCATGGCCCTGGCGGATATATGTACGTCTAGATCGACGGTATAGTCATGGGTTCCCCACTTGGCGATCTATTTTCCAATTTTTACGTGGGACCCGTAGAAAATGCCATTTTTGAAAATAACTCAACCCTCAAACCTTCCATCTATATCCGCTAAATAGACGATATTTTCTTGGACATGAAGAACCCCGAAACCTACCTATGCTCATCCAGAACCTCAGAGATAATTCATCACCCAACTTTACCGACGAAAATGAAGAGTAGTATGCACTCCCATTCCTTGATGTTCTCGGTCGTTCTTCTCAAGAGAGCTTCGTGACCAAAGTGTACATCGAGGCTACACATTTTGTTTTTTGCATGAATGGTTTCTCAGAGTGTCCCGATACGTAAAAAAGATCGGTGATCAGTGCCCTCGTAAACAGAGCATTCTCACACTCCTCCAATTGGACAATGATTGATGCTGAGTAAATCAGCTCCTCGTGAACAATATAATTGACTCAACAGTTAAACGTAAGATGATCTCTGTCATCCTTCCGAAGGACAACCCAGAAAACCATGCATTGATAGACATATTTTACCAAACAACAATGGACACAGGCTACAAGGAAGACGAGAAGATTCTCAAAGCCATTATCCACCACAACATTTTCCCAGCCAACCCCGACCACAAAATAAATTTGGTCGTATATTACAAGACCAGAAAAACACGAGCAATTTAAATTAAACAATGCAGCCCTAGCAGTGGATTTTAATGAATCCTACATAAAAAATGGCCTACTTCATATTATATATATATATATATATATATATATATATATATATATATATATATATATTAGAGAGAGAGAGAGAGAGAGAGAGAGAGAGAGCTACAAGGAACTACGAGGAAGAAGCGTACTCTAGAAGACCTTACGGTCCATACAAGGAGGGTACTTTTGGCGCAATCCTCAAAGGTGTCCGTTCGCAACCTCGAAGATCACTCGCGAGGATCTTAACGGTGATTTCGCGAGACTTTATCTAGTCTTGACTTGAACTGGTCAACAGATTCACTGTTGACAACTTCCGTCGGAAGTGCGTTCCAACTACCACAGGTACTGTATGGGAAGAATTTTCTACACAGGCCAGGGTGGTATCGCTTGAGTTCAAGTTTGTAGCCGTGATTTCTTGTTCTCCCCTCGCTGAGCTGGAAAATATCCCCATAGTCCAGTCTGTCGAAGCATCGAAGTATTTTAAACACTTCGATAAGCTGACCACGTAGTCTCCGGGTCTCCAGCGAGAACATATCTAATTCCCTTAGTCTATCATTATAACTCATATGCCTGATAGAGGGAATCAGTTTGGTTGCCCTGGCTTGGATGCGTTCCAATCTCGCGATGTCCTTTCGTAACGAAGGACTTCAAAATTGTACGACATGCTTAAGGTGCGGTCGGACGAGGGAGTTGTACAGACAGAGTACTATCTCCTTGTTCGGATATCCAAACTGTCGCTTTATATACCCTAATATCCTTTGGGCTTTCTTCTCCACCTCAATACACTGTTTCGAGAACTTGAGGTCACTGGTGATAGTTACACCCAAGTCCTCAGTGTCGGTGGATTCAAGAGCAGTGAAATTAAGTATATAGGGTGATTGGGGAGTTCGGTGGCTGATATGCATCGCTTTGCATTTGTTCACGTTGAAAAGCATTTGCCACGTATCCGACCACTCCCCAATCTTCCGAAGATCATCTTGCAGGAGGCAGTATTTCCATCCTTTGCAACGTTCATACCAAGCTTGGTATCGTCAGCAAATTCAGAAATCTTGGCAACCATGTCACCGTCCATGTCTTTGACGTTGATGATGAATAGTAGTGGTCCCAGGACAGAACCTTGAGGCACCCCGCTAGTAACGGGCACTCACTCAGAAGCCTGTCCATTCAGTACCACCCGTTGCCGTCTGCCATTTAGCCAGTTCTCTATCCAGCCTGCTACTTTGATATTTATGCCTAGCGATCGCAATTCCGGATAAGGCGGCGGTGTGGTACCTTATCAAAGGCTTTCTGAAAGTCTAAGTAGACCACATCTACCGCTTTGTCCCGATCGTGCTCACTGAAAACGAAGTGGAAGAATTCCACAAGGTTCGTCAGGCATGACCGTTGCCTTCGGAAGCGGTGCTGGGAACTCCTCAGTAGCAGGTTTGACTCTAAATACGACGTCATTTTGTACACCATCATACTTTCCATGAGTTTACTGACTATAGAAGTCAGACTGATAGGTCGGTAGTTTGACGGTTGGCTACGGTCTCCTTTCTTGAAGATAGGAGTCACCTCCGCTTCACGCCAGTCTCTAGGAACGCATTTGGTCCGGATTGACATGTTGAAGATTGCACTCAGGTGTCGTGACACTTGATCGCGCACTTCTTTCAACACCTTAGGTAGAATCCCATCCGGGCTTCAGCTTCTTCGAAATAATGTGAAATGGAGAGATTAGATAATAATAAAGACGAAGAAAAAGTGAAGTTTGTATGTAGATCATGCAATGGCGAAATCTCAGCGGCGAGCAATGCTACTTCTAATCTACGAATTCATTTGAAGGTAAGAATTTATTAATTGAATTGACAAGTTTCACTATTTCTTATTTAAAAAATGGGAAAATTGCTAGCAGCTAACGATAATGTTAAGTAGCGTAGGTTTACCATGCACGAACTTACCTGCTTCCTTTTGCAACACCTTTATTTATAGTATATGCTGATTGAATTTAAGGTGAATTATGGTAACATGAAGCAAATGTCCTTCAATTATCTGATCATGTACATTTATCAACAGATAAAGCATCCTGCTGTGGTGCAAAAAGAGGATAACTACGTGACAGCTTAAAGAAAAGATTCGAAAGAAAAAGGTTCAGTATTAGACGATGGTCCTTCATGCAGTGGTGTTAAAGTAAAGACATTACCGGAGTGTTTTGCAGTGAATACTAAAAAGGTCAAACAATCTGTTGTTGATAAGCTGATTGCAGATTTTATCTTACAAGGTGTGCATCCCTTTTCAACCATGGAGCAACCAGCTTTTGTGAGATTAATTAAAGGTGAGTTCTGAGTTACAAATGTTGTTTACAATTATATTACTAGTAGTACAAGTTAAGCTCTTATAACGACCGAATACTAAAGCGTTCGGATCATTGGTCACTACGTAGGCTATATTATGAAGTTAAATAAATGAAGACATATACAAACAATAATTTCATGAGAATCCACATGCATATATTCTTAAAACGCGCTATCATTTACTTGAAGATATTATTGACTAAAAATTTTTCAGGAAGAACTAGTACAATTATTGATCGATTATATGTAGTTATTAGATGAATTCCTATAACGATGTATTTCGTTATAGTAGCAATACCTGTATATCATTATGTCAAAACTAGCATGCCCGCCCGTCAAAAATGTAGGAAATAAAGCTTGATAATGTATATATTCCTAACAATACTGAAAGTCAATATTTTACTATGTAATTCTGAATATGAAGGACTAATAATATATTTATGAATTAATATACCAGTCCTATATAGCTATAGGATATTCATATAGCTACATTTTATATATAAAATTTTATATGCATACCATATATTCACAGTTCATTGCATTTAGGGTATATTTGAGCCTGTCCTTGGTGCTTTTATGATGAGTGTTGGCTTTTTTTGCCCTTCCTGCCACACCTGAACATCTTTAATGCTGTGTAACTAAGAACTATTCCTACTTTATATCTGGTTTGAAACGGGGTGCCCTGTGCATAGAGGAGCAACACGTCCTCCCGACCCCCAGTGCCTTAAGATAAACTGGTGCTCCGTCTCGGGATGTCTGTCGCAGCTAAAAAGAAAAAATAGGCCTGAATAAAACGATGCAAAAAGTAGGCCATTTCAGTGCTATTAATGGGTAACCTTTTATTGATCTCAGGATTTTGTTTCAGTCAAAAGTGAGTAGATGAGCAGATTATTTTTTTCCGGGCACGAGGAGGGGGATTTGATTAGGGTGAACATCACTACAGTGATAACTACTGAGTATTGGTACAATATAATCCGGAAACATGAACAGCAAAATTCAACCTCAAGGGAGATACAAACATGATCTTAATGATGAAGGTTTATTGGCTGCAGTAGCCAATAATCCAAGAACACCCGTTGGATAACTAGCTGAAAACTTTGGCGCTTCAGCAGCTACCATATCACAATGATAGGGATGTTAAACAATCGGAAAAGTTGGTCTACATGAATTGAATGAAACCCAGAAATTGCGACGTCTTGATTATATGTTGGTCGAATGTTGTGAAACAGAAAAAAAGATCCACTTTTGAAGGGAATTGCGACCTGTGATGAAAAGTAGGTCTTCTACCAATACATGAAGAAGTCAAGTGAATGGTTAGACAAAAGTGAAAAACTAAGTCATATGACAAAATGTTATAATTGGTGGAATATACTCTATTTTCTATTTAGGGAACCAAGTGAAACAATCACAGACCAGTCGTATTGTCGACAGAGTGCTGAAATGCAGGCAAAATCGGTCACCAAACAGCCTGCATTGGTCAATAAATCAATACTGCTTCATGATAATGATAGGTCCCCAGACCACAGCTGGCTGCGTCTAAGCTTGGAGAAGTGAGATATGAAGTTTGGCAGCATCATTTACATTCACCTGATATTTCCACTACTGATTAACATCCTTTCATGCACTAAAGGTGTTAATAATAAACAATACATAATTCTTGTTTTTACTGAATTTGTTACCAATGAACCTAAATTGTTTGATAAATGTACAATATTGATGCATATGTGTAGATATTTTATTAAATACTTTATCATTTTCTAAATATAAAAATTTTATGTGAACAACCTAATAGTATGTTGAAAATTGATCTCATATTTTTAGTGTTGCTAATTCATTTGTTTTCAATTCAAGGAGTTAGTGAAGCAAGGTGATGGTGAGTGAAAAAAAGTTATTTTAATCAAATTTATAAAAAAAATCATTTTTCTTTAATTTAGATTTATAAAAGAAGGCTGAAGTGAAATTTTTAGTCGTTTCTTTATTTGCTTAGGTTTCAGCTTAAAATAAGATTATAATGAACTAAGAACTTTATTTAATGTATGATGCATGCATAAAATTTGACAGTAGTAAACGAGTTGAAATAAGTTAATTATATTTATCCAACAAGAGGATTATGCTGTCCAAGGTCCGATTTATTTGCTCCAAATTCTCTTTTGCACTCCTGTCTTTGGGGCTATGATTGGCGACCTTTCCCCTTTTAAGCTTGATAGCAATTAAGAATTTAGCAAATCGATCCATCATGTAATCAACCACTTCATAATCATTAGGCTGGGCGGATAAATCTTTCTTAATTCGGGTGAAGGTGTTGCAAATAATCGCAATGAGCACTTGCAAAACGACCCAGTTCATGATGAGAGCAAAGATAAAATAGAATATAGGGCCAACGATCGGAGAAACTCGGGTGACTTCGTGAAACTTTTTTGTGATTTCGAAAATGCTCGTCTCAGCCGCTCGAATGAATGTCGAGAATTCAACGCTCGCTGTGATGGCCTCGATGTGAAAAACTGTGACGAAACTGATCAGAGTGACAACGAAGAGAATTGCAAAACCAAAAATATCTGAAGAGGCAGCTTTTAGGGTCTCGGAAAGGAATCCAATTTTTTTATTGAATCGGAGCAGTTTTAGTAATTTGATTGTTGCTATGAATAGCAGAAATCCTATAATATTGGTCAGATTTTCATCAAACACAGCTAATGATTGCATTCGAATGTATTTTTTTCCCCTGGTTGACGTCAACTGATCGATAAGATAGAGAGAATATATGGTCTTAATCGTATAAAACACAATTGTAGCGATAGAAAGGAAAATTACTATAATTTCCATCCAGTTCCACGCCGTCCTAAAATACTTCTTCCCTTCATTCTTCCATATTTGGTGTTCTCGGCGAATGAAGAAAACAGTAAATATAACAAAGGTGAGTTCAGAAACTAGCATAAAGATTCCAGCTCCTGAGTGGTAACGGAGAAGGTTCAATCCGTGGAATTTGAAGCTGGTTTGAAGTCCTCCTCCGGGGATGAACTCTGCCGCACACATGATAACCCCAAAAAGATTCACCTGGAAGAGAAAAAAATCTCGTTTATTCATAGTTTACACAGTGAATATATACGAGGGGCGGTGAATAAGTTTTGCGAATCGGTAGGGCAAAACAGAAGAAGGGGGATGGCTGTTTGTGGGGGGGTTAGGGCAAGTTATGAGAAGTCAGGACCTGCAGTCGCACGCTCCTACCTCGTCTATTTAAGAAGCAGTAGCTGATCGCAGATCATCAGTCACAAATTCTTCAACAATGGAGAAGGTTGAGCACCGCGCAGTGATCAAACTTTTGACCAATGAAGGCAAGAATACAAAAGAGATCCATAAACGCATGGTTGCAGTGTACACCGACACCGCCCCTTCCTATGCAACCATTGCTCGCTGGAATAAGGAGTTCCGCCATGGTCGTGAGTCCCTTGAAGATGGCTCCCATCCAGGACGCCCGTCAAACGGGACCAACGAGGACAATGTGGCCCGTGTGGAGAGGATGATCCTCGAAAATCGATGGGTGAAGGTCGAAGAAATCGAGCGAGAACTTGGAATATCACATGGAAGTGTTATCAACATCATCCACGACAATTTGGCCGTGACCAAGGTCTCTGCCCGTTGGGTCCCTAGAAACCTCACGCCCCATGATCGACTTCAACGTCGTCAAAGTCCACAAGGCCAGAGTTGCACAAGCTGCTCTGTGCGAGTGCGGATTCACGGAGCTCAACCATCCGCCCTACAGTCCAGATCTGGCCCCTAGCGACTACTTTTTATTCCGCCAGCTCAAGGCTGCACTACGTGGACACCGGTTTGGGGATGATGAATATGTCCAGTTCGCCGTCCAGGAGTGGATTGAACAGGAGACAGGAGATTTCTGGTTGTCGGGAATTCGAAGCCTCAGGGACAAGTGGCGCAAGTGCATTGAAGTCGAGGGTAGTTATATTGAAAAATAATAAAACACTTTTCCTCATATCTCGTTTCCTTATATCCGCATTGCAAAACTTATTGACCGCCCCTTGTATATATATATATATATATATATATATATATATATATATATATATATATATATATATATATATATATATATATATATATATATATATATATATATACGGTGGGGCGTAAAATGTTTATACAAGACACTGTTAGAAATGCAAATTTACATACCTTTAGTTAACGCTAGTTGATGAGATTTACAACGCACGTGGAACTTTATGTAATATATATAATTTAATGATTATAGAAACGACATGGTGAACAGGAAAAATTTATTAAGGACAATAATGAAGTTTGACAACGCAAAAGTTTACAACACATTTATATCAACATGGTTTTAGTCTTTGGTTGCATGACCATTTGTATCAATTACAGCTTGCGGGCGCTTTGAGAATTCTCCTACGATTTTTCTACAGATGTTTAGACTTATTTTGTTCTATTCTTTCAAACATATTTTCTTCATATCAGATAAGTTACGCGGAACTCGTTTCTGGAACATTAGTTTCAATTCCCTCCACACAGATTTTTGATGGGATTCAGGTCAGGAGATTGAATTGGCCATTCCTAAAGATTAACTCTACCTGTATGGAGCCAAATCTCAGTTTGTTTGCTCTATGTTTGGGGTCATTGTCTTGCTGAAATGACCATCTTGGTTTCAAGTTCAGAAAGCCAACGTGAGATAAATTTCTTTCCAAAATTCTCCTTTACATTTTGCCTTTCATTCTTCCTTTAACTTCCTCCATTCTTTCAACCCTTGATGAGCAAACACAACCCCATATCATGATTGATCCACCACCGAATTTGACTGTAGGGATCGTATTCTTTGGCGCGTAAGCTTCACACCTTTTTTTTATCCGCCATGTTGATGGAATTTCCACCGAAAAATTGTATTATCGTTTCATCTGACGAAAAAATTTGTTCCTAGAACGTTTTCGGTTTATTTAAATGTTCATTAGGAAACGCCAAGCGAGTTTTACAGTGAATTTCCTTAAGGAGTGCGTTCTTTCTTGGAGTACAAGAAAAGAGAACATAACGACACAGCGTTCTACTCATTGTATCTTTGCTAACTTCAACTCAACTTGTTTCCGGATCTTCCTTCAACTCTCTAAGAGTAGTCTTTGGTTTATAACGTACTGTTCTAGCAAGTTTTCGAGCTGCACGTTCAGTTAACATCCGAGGGCGACCTGAATTACGAGACTTCCAGTTGCGTATTATGGTACCAACTGAATATCAAGTACTTTAAGCTGTAGAGAGATCTTTCTGTGGCCGGGCCACTCTTATGTAGGACTACAATGCGTTCACGAAGATATTGACTGATTTGTTTGTTTTTCCCCTCGATGAAGATGTTGAGGGTACGATTATCTTGTAAGGAATGACGTAGTAGCCTTACATGATGAAAAAAGAAATCCCGCATTTAATTTATAGAATATTCTATGTAGAGATGCGGGAACAAATGAGGATTAGTTTTTAATGTGACATTTTGCAGCTGTAACCTATTTATATGAATATGTTGTACTCTTTTTTCGTGGTCAGATTTCATTACAATTTTTATATATTTTTTTCCCCTTCATCACTTTGCTTTTCTGATTATTAAATTCTTTATTACATAAAGTTCTACGTGCGTTGTAAATTTCATTAACCTGCGTTAACTAAAAGTATGTAAATTTGATATATATATATGGGGAAGAATCCAAGACAAATTGTTACCGTTAATGTATTGCAAAATTAGACAACTGACTCTGCTTTAGGTTCAGAGGGACAACCCCAGTCCTCGATATGGTGTAGCACACTCAAGGAGTCCGTCTAATGTACCTAAAGAGATACATTTCAATATATCTCCTCTATGTTAGTCTAGTTTACCTTCGCAGAAAACTGAAAAGTTGTTAAACATTTCAGCGTTATCTTTGCCAAAATACATTTTAGAAATGGAAAAAAAATTCCAATTGCAATGCATTAACCGTACCAATTTGACTTGGAATTATTTCGCTCTTTAACTCCCTGTTTATCCTTTTGTATATAAGAAATAAAGATATGGTAAATATGTAGATTAGCGGCCCGGCCGAAAAAAATTTTGGGGTGTAAATATTATCGTTCACCCTTGTCGGAATATTCATGCGCGTTTGAGTTCTTTTCGAATTATAGCTGGCGCAATTTTTGTTTATTCTATAAACAATTAGGATTATATACTGGGGGGCTGTGCCCCCCAGACCCACCCCAATTTAATGAAACTCAGGATCATCGTGGTGTGGTCTCCCCATTGTGTTTACCCCCACCCGAGCCGTCCCTTAAATTTACTCCAAAAACGTGAAACATTTTGGAACACATACGAAATAGTACGTCCCATCGTTCGCGCCAATAATCTACATATTTACCAAAGATATACTCTATATGTTATAGGAAAACTTGCCAAGAGTCAATTAACTTACCTGTGCATTATAGATAGCCACCTCGGCGAAAAAGGCCCGCGTATACTTGTCAATCCAGTTATTCTCCTTCAAGTCTTCGATCAGAGCCATTGCTTTAGGTTTCCGGTTCGGGATTTTCACAAAGTATCCTCCACCACCATACCTGGTAATGATATTATCCTGTATGCTTTAATTATGGTGGAAATATTTATGCTTCACTTAAATAACAAGAGTGGAACCCTTCGCTGGGTTACGTGCCGTTGTTATGGGTGAAAATGTAGATTTGAATTGTATATAGTTAATTCTCTCGCTACGCTCATTGCATAGGCTCTGCTCATTACATAGGCTCCGCAGACTGTCTAAACAGTGAATGTGTGCTAGCACACATATAGCAGTATATAGGTTCTGTATAAATGTCTGGTGACAAAATTAGAACTTTTATCTGACGTCTAGTAGCAAGAAATAAACTATGGAAATGTAACCATGTTTTAGACTCTAATTAACAATTAATTGCCAAATTATTCACTAAACACTGCGCTAAATATAATAGCATCATTGCATTAATTAAAGAACTGGTTGTTAAGAGACTATTTTAAAATTAATACGTTCAACCGTTTGGTTTCTTATAGTGAAAAAAACAAAGATACTTCTCTTATATGTATATAGGATAGCTACTTAAAATACCCCGACTGAAGAAGTTGGTATCTCTTAACGAGAGGTTTCTTTAGGGTTTTATTTGGGTTTGGCCCCGATCAACGAATTTCATTGTTACGGAAGATAAAATTACTGAGAGCATTCCTACTTTTGTGTTGTATGAGTATAGTGAATTCCACCACGAGATTGTAGCGGCAAGTTAGCTGTAAGAGTGGCTGTGCTATTTGTTCCTGCAGCCACTGGAAATACTTAACCCCAGAATTTATGACTGATGAGCTCTTCCATAGCAATCCTTGCCACCATTGACCATCATTATTCCCTCGCATTTATTTTTTCTTGTCTCCTTTTGTATACCTTTCTCCCACTCATTTTTCACACTGAAGCAACTTTTCCTCGCTGAATTGCCTCTGTTTATTCTTAAACAGGACTAAAAAGAAAGGAAAATTCACTTGAGAACAATGAACCTACGTATCAAGAGTCCCACTGAATGGAATGCCTTGGACACTCATTGGCGAGCGATAAGTAAACGATGGATCCGGTTCACTGGTGTTTTTTTCCCATCTTTTACCAAAGATATCCTCGTGTTCTTGGTAGAAACCACTAAAACCATTACATTCTTTGACCAGGTGCTCTTTTATCCACGGATGCATTACGCAGTTGTCTGAAAAGAAGATTTAAGCCGGTTTCAATTGTCACATAAATAATCAATTCATTGAATCGGGTTTACAAATCCCTGAAATATGGCATACTGGCTTCAAAGATCTGGGTGCTCCCGCTTTCATTAATATATACACGCGAGTGATGAAGAGGAAATGACCAAAATCAGCCTTAAACTATTTCCCAAAGTTCTTAATACGCATATTTTTGGGTTAGATATCTAATGGAATATCACATTTTCAAGCAAATCTAAATCTATTTTATCACTCAACGAAAAAATATATAAAGTGCAGAGTAGAATAAGCATTTGTAATTAAATAAGATGCCAATCAGGATATTTGATCGATGTTCCAACCTAAGACGTAGAATACTTGCTTGGTATAACCCTGATCTGCCTGAAGACAGCATTGCCAAGAAGATAAGAAGTTCGATCATTAAGCGTTGTTTTCATTTGATCTCCAATCTCGGGGTCATAGATGCTCATTCCATTATACAAGTGTTCATCAAGAATGGCTGGAACAAACGTTTGTTGATTCCAACACCAAATGTCGTCTGTTGTTTTCATCTGTAAATCATGTTAAGAAAAGATATTATTGACCTACACGCTATCTGTCCTATTAGTTAGTTGGAAGTAATGTCTTGCAAATGATATTCAATCGGATAAAATAGCCTACTTAATGCATGTACATACTAGACATGAATGTGTTTAATATAGGGCAGCAAAATAATGGAGTTCCTTAAATTGCAAACAAAATTTCAGGATATAAATATTCACGACAACTGTAAAACATTCGATAATTTAAGAAGCAAACCTTTAAAAATGATGGGCAATTTCTTGATGATGGTTTAGCAAACAAGTTTGAAAAGTGCATTTTCATAAAGATAATCCATGGATCTCTTGAACCATAACTGATTGCAAGAATAACAGAAAGGAAAAGAAGGTATGTGACAATTTCCTTAATCAACATATTCATGGCTACTTCTTTTTCTCGTTTTTGCCTGACAGCTTGAAGTTCCTCCTGGCTCAAAGGAGAACCAACAGTGAGTTTTTTTCTTTGGCTTCGCGAGGGATCTGGAAAGCAGAGAGAATTCAACCGATAACGATAGCCTCGACCAAACTTCTATTTGTACAAAGAATCCGATTGCAGCAAATACAACTCGCAACGGAACGCAAATTGATAGAAATGAATGGAATTGTCCCACAATGACTATGAAATTAAAATCACACGATGTTTCTTTCCCTCAAAATTGAAAGCATAAACCAACGAGGGTGCCTTTTGCACAAAGTTGGTAAGGAGAGATCTGTAAAGAAAGTGGTGGGGATAGAGGAAGGGAAAATGATACAAAGCGCGTTGAAAACAAAGACGGCAGTAATCTAACAGCCCACCGTGAAAAATGCAGGGTCCCAAAAGATTGATTATAAACTTTTAAAAAAACAACTTATTTCCAGACCCTTAAAATTACGAAAAATTCCACCTAGATCAAACACTCCAACATTAGAGCCTTAAAGTGCGAGCTCTTGTAATGGGAACTTATGTAAACAATAGCCTAAAAAAATATTTATTTTTCTTATCCTTAAGGGAGTGAGGAATAGCTTTGATTGCTTGTGTCCATACTCTAAAAAAGGGAAAGTTTACCGATTGAAGACGCTTTTCTAGATGTCCGTTTAACTTAAAGAATTATTCTAATGTTTTATTACGAAGAGGAAATCTTAGTATGGGTTTCTGTATTGAAAACACAGATTTGTCGATATGTGAAAGTATGTTTGTATTTGTAAGTTGGTACATCACTGCTTTATCGTCATTTTGGCACCTGACACGTAAATATAAACATTCAACTTCCTTTTTGCGTGTGTGTGTGTATGTGTGTGTGTGGCCACTTTTCATTTTCCTGAGTAATTAAGGCGACACGCCCATTCAGGGTTCTGTTCAGTAATTTTGTTCCATCTAGTTATTAATTTTCTCATTTATACCCTGGGATCCTCTCTATTAGCAGTTGCCGTGTTATTATTATTCTCCTTAGTAATTCAAGCCAACTTACCTTTATTATGAAGGAGTTCTTCATCGTATTCCAACTCCATAAGTTCTTCATCATCGTCATAATCTTCTTTATCATTCAATGGTTTCCTCAGGATCATTGACAAGATGACAGCCATCAAGTAGATCTGTTCAAAGCGTAAAAACCTTTTAAAGAATAAAAAAAAGCTTTTGATTTTCTCTACCAATAAAACAGAACATCCATTTGCCACTTCATATAGTCGAAATGAACAAACCCTCTTCTAAACACGCCACGGAAATCTGCCGTAAGCACAAATTCATAAGAGCTCATTTGACTACTTAGATAAGAAAGGATAGAAAATGAATCATCTTGGAATTATCTGAAGACTTAGATCGAGGGATTATCTTGTACCTTTCATACATTTGGGATGACTATTTCCATTCATGCTACTACTACTACTACTACTACTACTACTACTAACAACAACAACTGTATATAGGTAAAGTATTTTATTTTTAATAATATAACTAAAACCAACGATAGTAAATCGGTCAGTATCTTTTTTTCAAAAAAAGAAAAGGTTCGCAAAGAAGGTGTAGAAGTTAGAGGAAGTTTAAATGTGTGAAAGATACATAGAATAGCTTCCTCGAAACCTTAGGGGTCCTTGGGACCGGGATTGTGCACTAATCTCCTGAATTATCCCGCTATCGTGACGAAGCCAGATCCCTTCACTGGAAAGGTGAAAAGTAGGAGTTTTGAGTGGATGTTTCTAAATCTGTTTAAGGACAATAAAAAAAAGCAAATGGATTGTCTCAGAATCCCCACAGAATGCATTAACCACCAAACCATCTCAGTTGGATAAGTTGATTATTGTAGCTCTTGAAATTTCAAGACCTTTTGGCTTCCTGTCACCTCCTATCTTTTTTCCCCAGCATCTATCTACCCTCCTCTATCCCGGCTTTGTCTTCCTTGGCTAGCTCCGGCCTGACTCTTAACTTAGTGAGTGCATAATGACCATCATAACACACAAGGAGGTCCCTTTCTAGAATCTTCTACCTGCCAATGTTATTGAAGCGACTACGATTCAAAAATAAATTGTATAAATACAAGATAAAACGCCATATCATATCGACGAGGTAAAATTCCTGAAGGAAAAAGAAAAAAAAACTTAGAAGGGTGGACAACCTGGATAATGGACCAAATGGTTTGTGTTGTACTTCAATTTCTATAATCCTATTATTACCGGAACTTTTGCTTACTTTAATGGGCTGTGTGATGAACATAGAACACACGATAGATACGACGAGGGACGTTAACCACCGCTGAACTTTGGCGTCTCCGAACTGGATGCCGTAGGCCCAGAGGAAGAAGACGGACGTCCCAATCGAGACTATGACCAGGATCCAGGCAATGATACGACACCACCAAGGAAGTCGGAACCTTTTCTTCTTCTTAATTTCCTAAGGTGACATCAGCAATTAAATTACATCCTAATTGTGGAAAGATTTATTGTAAAATGCCAGGATATTACAATCTAACCTACAACCAACATTACATCCGAGCGCTAGGGAAAGAGCGATCGTATTCATAGTAGATGATACAGAAATGCATTAAGACCAGCATACAGGAACTAGAACGACCCCTTCGTGTCAAGGAAAATTTCGAATACCATCACTGTAAGTGGATGGAATTTTCGATTCCAACAATAAAAGAATAAACAAAGACAAACGCAAATTTTGTCTGTGTCTCACCAAGTATTTTTTCTTTGTGCTTTCGGTACTCGATGAAGAATAGATGCGGCTGTAAGAACGCGAAGCCTCTTCTCCCGCCAAATTATTTTCATCGGCAAATATTAGCGATGGAGCGAGGGATTGGGTACAGGAATCTCCTTTTACTTTTACTTTCTCTCCTTTCATTCCTGAATGGTATGGAAGAAAACTATTTTTTATCTACTCTAGAGAGAGTTATATTTTTCTTAAAATTGTCGATGCAAATCAGTTCAACACAATGGCCACTCGCTGGATTTGGTTTACTTTCAATGTTAGGAATAAAATCAGACAGAAGTCATTGTTGAATGATACTAATTGATTGTTGATTATTATGAGTAAAATTCTAACAGCGAATGATATTTTATCGAAGTTTCAGATCATTCTGAGGGATTAAAATAATAAATAATAGCATTTATAAATACGCCATATGTAAAGATATATTTATTTGATTTTCTCTTGTAAGGCAATGCTCTCTCATACAGTGTGTGCTATATTCAAAGCCTCCGAGATCTGTACTCTGAAGAATTCATTACATAAAGAGAAAACCCAACGAGGGCATCTCCCAACGAAAGGTTGTAAGGAGAGATCTATAAAGAATACAATGAAGTAAGAGGAAGTAAAAATGTTTTGAAGATATATAACCACAGATCCTCCTACAGGTATGGAAGCTGGTAGGTCACGCCATCCTTCATATGATAGGTGCAGCATGCTGGCCAATTCTGCATTTGAAACCCTCTTGCAGGGTACACACTGGCGCCGAAAGGATGTGCCATTCCTCCGGGTTTCGAGTGTAGGAGGGAGGGTTTTTACCCTTGCGCCACTGGTGATCCACCGCCTTGTGAGCTCTGAAGCATTTGGGCTTCTCTCGATTTTGCGATTGGTTCTAATTCTGCGTCTCCAGTTTCGAGTACGTCGACCGTTCCAGAGACCTTCCCTCTCAGAGCTTCTTTAAGAAGGCAAAGTTTTAGATAAGCACATGACAAATCCCTTGGAAAGCTTCATGCCATTCTTCAGTGCCATAATTCCATGATGGTATAAAAAAATCTGGATGCTGTGTAGGTTAGCATCTGTAGAAGTATTCGGAGATCTTCTTCTTCGATATATCTTTCCCCAAGTCTTAGCAGTTAACCTCTATCCATACGCTCTATCCTAAATGGTAGTCTACCCTTAGAACCTTTTGATTCCTAGCCACAGAGAGTTTCAATTTTGCCCCTGACCCAAACCTGGCTAAGAGATGATATACCAAAAGATGCATTCTGCAGCACGGGGGTGGGGGGGTGTTTGGGGTTGGGGGTCGAGCATTTTAAAACTGCATGGAGTATAGTTTTTTTTACTTTTTTATGAGCGCATTTCTCAATACAGTTTTTATCATTTTCATGACGTTATAATTTACTAAAATATCCAGGTCAGATTTTATCTCGCATGGCCATGTAATGGTACTTTGTGTAGCTTGGTCCTTTTTATGGATTATCCATTTATACATGACCTCGATTGCAAAATAATATCCCAAATAGTCCTTCAGCCATACACTCTAAATGCTAGGAATTTAGTTGAGATGTTTCGTTCGTTTTAAGTAGATGAGCTATAAGTTAGATTTAAAAGTTTCTCTGCACATTGAGAAAAAAACACAAGAAAACTATTTTATTCCTATTTTAATATTTTAATTGAAAATGTTTGCTGAAAATGATCTTTAAAGTGACTAAAATATCATTCGGTGTTAATGTTACGCTCCAAAATTTATCTTCTGTTAATTGGTAGCGATCAAACTTAATTCGGCCAACCACTGTAGAACTTTTTATACTGAGAGATTTTAAACTGTAGTAGCAATATATATGTAAACATAATTAACTGGTGAATTCCATTCCTCCATTATGAAGTTTGATATATAAAAAGAAGCAGATCAATTATTGAAAACTCGGAACTGTATATTCATAAAGATTTCTAATAGAAACCCGCTGAATGAGGGTTACAGAATCTCTAGGTATCCAGCACCCGGGTAGTTTCCTCTTTTCTCTAATCTATATATGTACTTTCCACATTTTAACATTCTCGAACGTGACCATTTCATTTACATGCCTATTTTTAAAAAATAAGGAATATGTCTCCTTTGATTTTCGTATATTTAAAAAAATATTCTGATGGAATATATTTTCTTAGTTCTCGGACAATGTATAAAGCACATCCGAAGATTCAGACTATAACCTGTTGTAAATAAATCAGAAAAATTTTGCATTATCTGTTTTCGTAATCTCTTTTCGAAGTGCTCTCACCCCCATGGCCAGAGGCTGAGCGCTGTCTGTACAAGGCTTCTTTAATCCGCGATGGCTTAGTTTGCCGCGGGCGAGACTTGCGGAAGAAGAATACAATGATGAAGGAAGGCAAGAATACTATAAAGTTGCTCATCACTCCAACACTCATAGCTTGCGGAGACAAACTAAAGGGACCAACTGTTAGACCTCCATCATTCGGATTGTCAGGAACCTGAAAGAGATATATACAAGTGTTGATATAACAAGAAAGTTCTAAAATGATACTCTACGGGCATTTGACAATCTTATAGTTCTAGAAATCCGGAGGAGGAATTTTCATTTGGATTAATTGAAGGTTAATTGTTTTTTTTTATCCAATCCACCTTTCATATGTTTGACAATACAAAATGTATCCCGGTGTGCAATAAACTGCTTGTTTTAGTATGTTTTTAATTGGAAATGTATCCCTCACTCTCTTAAAATTCCACTCCGCTATCTACCCGAGATGTCGATCTGATGTAGATCGAGAGGATTACTTGGTTAAGGAGACAATATTTCAATACAATGATGTCAGAAACACTACTCCATCTTGGTGAAGATGCACAAATCATTGTCAGATTGTTGTTGGAGTGGATTTGACACCGTTCTTTTTTAAATGGATCTTCTTGGAAAATGTGTGGTATCTGTGATGGTTTTTATCTCCATTTATTTCCGCCTGTTTCAATGGGGACCAATTGTTTAAATAAGGGACCCAAACGACGGGTTAGTATATCATATGGTAGCTGTCACAGTGATGACCCGAGTCAAATTGACTACCCATCCGACAACTAATCGTACTCAATCCGAGTTGACTTTGCTCTTGTTGGGAAGCAATGTTTCAACTAGGCTATTTTGTAACCCTTTTTTGGAAATAAATGTGAACCCACTAACTCATTTACATGGCAATTAGCCCCATAGAGTATGGTAAAAGGACGCTTTACTGTTGGTTCAATGTAAGAGTCTCCATGTATTGTTTCTATTTCCTTCTTCGGACGGTACAAACACAACTGCTAAACAGTGAAAGGACGCTTCATCAAAACCCTTTTACGGAAACTAGGACAAAAAGTGTTGCGATAAGTTTGAACAGCAATTGCAGCTTGTCCGCTAAAGGGGGCTTTGAAAATATTAATGCTGTAGGTGGAAACCTGAGTGTTGATTTACCTTGTCGTAAAACATGGCATTGACGAGCATCGAGAGGAAGAGAAGGGCGACAACAGCTCCTAGCCGCTGGACTCGGGTAAACCTTGAGCGCGGAGGTCTCATGAACAGGCTGATCCATAAGTGGTCATCACTCAAGTTCCTTTCAACCGTCATCCCAAACACGTGAGAGAAGTCCTTCATCTCAGCATCCCCTGCCACGGGCACGATTCGGTCGATCTGAACAAACACATTCTTAAGAAATTGAATTGTTGTTCGTGAATCCACCTTTTACTAATATTAACAAAAGTACCTATTTTACCTACCTTGTAGTACTTACTCTGTCTAACAAAATTTAACTTTTTGTCGACTACAAAGATTAGAATAATATTTTTTAATGTAGTTTTATGTGTAGATTTAAAAAATGGAAGTCATTTTTTATCGAAATGACTCCAGGTTTTTGTAAGTTGCCAATTATATTTTTGTCAAATTTTGAAGATTTTAACGAATTTCATTCTTATTTCTTATTTTCAGGTTATTTAACTAAATAAAATTTTAAATATAAGCAACAATTTTAACTAAAATGCTAAGAGGACAGTGTAAAAATAGCTCAGATAAATTCTGCTACATATGTGATTCAGTAACATATAAAAAAAAATCAAAGAAAAATTTCTTCTCTAGTTAAAACCCTATATTATTTGTATTTTGGATGTAAAATTGGCGACCAAGATAAACCATGTCCACCACATATTTGTTGCACGACATGCTTTAATTCTTTATTAAAATGGTCTAAAGGAAAAATAAAAAGCCTTCAACATGGTGTTCCAATGGTATGGCGAGAGCCCCAAGATCATGCCACTGACTGCTATTTCTGTTTGGTAGACATACAAAGTAAGTAATTGTTTATTGTCCACTGTACCTATATTTTGAAGTAGTATACTGTAATATTATTTAAAAAAAAAATATAAAATTAATCAAGTTTAGAACCACTTTATTGTAATTACACATATGTACATACATAACTATAAATTAAGTTTTATGCATATAATTTCCATACTTTTAGGTAAAAGAACGAAGTGCGCTTCAGCTGTGGTATATCCCAACCTTAGATCTGCTATTCGGCCTATACCTCACTCAAAAGACATTCCAGTACCTGAACGACCTGCAGAAATTGTTTTGTCTAACTCTGATGAATCAGATATGGAATCATGTGAACCAGAGACTGAAATTTATGTTCCTGAAACTGTTGATACTATTCCAAAATCTTTCTCACAACTTGATCTAGATGATCTTGTAAGAGATCTAAACTTAACAAAGCAACAAAGTGAATTACTAGCCTCGAGACTGAAAGAAAGAAATTTAGTAGCAGAAGATGTTCGAATTACTAAGTTTCGCATTCGAGCAAACAATTTACAAGACAAATTTTCATTTGACAACAATTCATGCTACTGTAATAATATTCCACGTCTCTTTGAAGAATTAGATATACATTATGAACCCAGTCAATGGAGACTTTTCATTGACGCTTCTTTATATAGTAGTAAAGTCGTGCTTCTGCATAATGGAAATAAACTACCACCGATACCAGTAGCTCACTCTGTTGTTTTGAAAGAAACTTATGAGAATTTAGATTTCATTTTAAAAAGCCTTAAATACAGTGAACATGAATGGTTGATTTGTGCTGACCTTAAGGTAGTAGCCATTTTAAATGGCTTGCAGTCAGGCTACATAAAATTCATGTGTTTTGGGGGACAGTGGGAGAGTAGAGCTCGGGAAGAACATTAGATACGCTCAGAATGGCCTTTAAGAGAAGAAACAAAAGTAGGTTGTCATAATGTCATACGTGAACCATTGGTTCCTAAGGAAAACATAATTTTGCCACCACTTCACATGAAATTAGGTTTAATGAAACAATTTGTGAAAGCCTTAAAGCATGGCCAACCATCCTTTTTATAATGGGTTGGGGAATAAGTTCTTGCGGTTTTATCAAATTTATTCATTACCATTAACAATTTTAGAAAAACTTCATTTTTAATTGATAACAATATGCAATTTAATCAATAATGTATTCTCCGTTGTTATTTACGACTTCTTCCCAACGTTCAACTAGTTCTTCGATGCCTCTGCAATAAAAATCTCTGGATTTTGACTCGAAGAATTCGTCTAACCAAGTTCTTAATTTCACATCAGTATTGAACAAAACGCCGCGCAAATTGTTGGAGAGCGATCGGAACAGATGGAAATCTGATGGAGTTAAGTCTGGCGAATATGGAGGATGCGGCAGGATTACCCAATTAGGCGTTTGGATGGCGTCTTTTGTCATATTGGCAGTGTGAGGACGAGCATTGTCGTGTTGCAGAAGGACTCCATAACGTCGATCAAGTCACTTTTAACAAATAGCTTCGGCGAGTCGATGCATTTGTTGAACGTAGAGTTCTGCATTGACAATCTCGTTGTTCGCAAGGGCTCATAAAGAATGATGCATTCACAATCCCATCACAGACACAGCATCGTCTTTCGTGGATGAAGTCCTTGCTTTAATCGCAGAAGGGTTTTTTTTTTTATTCGGGCTAAGCCATTGTTTTTGATGGCCTTATATCCACGAGTAGCCTTGTGACGAGCAAGCAAACCTGCGGCAATCGTGGAGCGTTGAAGTTTTTTTTGCTTTCCCTCAAAGCGTGCGGAATCCATGCACCGAGTTTTTGAACTTTCCCCCTTCGAATGAAGGTGATTCACTACAGTTTTCTGATCACACGCCAATTGTCCAGCCACTTCTCTAGTCGATTGACGATGATTTTCATGAAGAAGGTCGTTCAATCGATCTTCATCCAACTTAATAGGGCGACTAGAACGTTATTCGTCATTAAGATTGAAATGACCGTTTTTGAAACGTGAAAACCACCATTTAGATGTCCTTTCTGATAAAGCATTTTCTCCGTACACAGCACAAATATCGCGACGAGCTTTGGCTGCGTTTGCATTGTTCCCGTCTCGATTGAAAATGAATAACAACAAGTGTCAAAATGCGCCTTTCTTTCAACTTGACATTCCAGTTTGAGGGTACAGAACAAAAATTAAATTAATACAACTTTTAAATAAACCCCAATGACTTATTACTCAACTTCAAGACGTAGCCTAAGCAAAAGCCTAATAGTCTATGCTGTTAAGAGACGTAGCCTAACCTTTGCAAATTTTGCTCTCATTATTTATTATTGTTTCTTAATATGTGCACAAATCACATCAACAAAACTTAAATCAACACAACATAAAAAAAACGCAAGAACTTATTGCTCAACCTAATATTTAAAACAAAATTTCTTTAGATTAGTGATGCTAAAATTAAAGAAGGAATCTTTGTTGAGCCTCAGATTCGACAACCTATGGTAGATAGTGAGTTTGAGGCAAAATGGAGCCAGCCAGAATTTGAGGCCTGGCATAGTTTCAAAGGTATATGTAATGGTCTTTTTGGAAGGCACAAATCAGAAAATTACCACATTCTTGTTCATAATTTGATTAGGTCTTATAATGAGTTGGGATGTAGTATGTCACTAAAAGTGCATTTTTTGCATTGCCATCTGTCTTTATTTCCAGAGAATCCAGCAGACGTCAGCGATGAGCATGGTGAAAGATTCCACCAAGATATTGCTACTATAGAAAATCGTTATAAAGGAAAATGGAGTCCTGCAATGCTTGCTGACTTCTGCTGGACTCTTCACAGAGACAAACAAGATGTACATAAAAAGAAGCCTAAATATTCTACAAATATATGACTATTGTATAGATTTCCAACAATTTTGAAAAAATCTAAAATCTTAATTATTTTTTTAAATATATTTTTATAATGCCACACTCTGAAATGTATTAAAGGACTTATTTATTTATTTTGATGAATAAGCTTTTTGTTTCCACTTATCTTTGTACTTTTTGTCAAATAAAATAAAAATAATAACAAATATTTCATACCTCTATATACTGAATAATTTAATATTAATAAAAAATTAGATGTGCTGATTTTCAAAAAACTGAAGTCATTTTGTGAAAAATAAAGGTCATTTTCGTAATCTACGCAAAAAACTACAATAGAAAACTACCTTCTCATTTCTGTCCCAAAATCATTGTTGGACAGTGTTTGTCGAGGAATAGGTCACCTCTCCAGACAATACGTCTATATATACTTGTACATATATGTATCTATTAGTTAGGAGGAAAAAGATAAAAGCCACGAGAATATGTATATATACAGTTATATACACATATATCCTCTAATGTACGTACGCGTCCTTCGCTACGTACAAGTAGGTTCACTTCGTAAAAGTAATCCGTTGATTACGAAATATAAGAGTGCGATTTTAATACAGGGGCTGATAGCGTTTAAAGAGTTTACCAAGTTGCAGTTCAAGGATATATTTAAAGAGTGCAAACAAAAAATATATTTTTAATAGTCACTAGTTAACATATATATATATATATATATATATATATATATATATATATATATATATATATATATATATGAATACAGGAAATATAGGAAATGTAAATAAGGATAATACTGACAGACTAGAAAATTGGCAATCGGGTAACGTTAATTACTTGTTAATTAGCATTTAAATGGGATACTATAAATCAGTTATACAGAAGGAATATTTAAAAGTCGGAAAGAGGTTCGATTAACGAGAGATGTAATCAGGGGTCGTTTTACCTTAAAGGGGGTCCTCGGGGAAGGGGACTCCTTTAACCAGTTAGCGTGGGGGAATGGAGACGGAAAATGGTTGTGATTTTCGGCCGAATATCCTGATGGTGACGAGGATGAAGAGGGGTGGGGACCAGAAGACGAGTTCACGATCCTCCTTGAAGACCGACGATGACACCTCTGCTCCAGAGAAGTGCAACCTCCAAAAATCGAGACTCTGACGTGGCTCGGCGCGAAATCTCACACGGCAAACTGGAGATCCTTGAGGGGGGCGGGTTACAGATGAGACGAGAGGAATCTCGGCCAGTCCTTCGGGGACGAAACGATGATTCGAAGCTTGCTCTGAACAAAGTAAGCCTTCACAGAAGATATGGATTTGCCTGGTGAGATTTAACTTCGATGGTATACGCGAATACCGGGGACTTGGGGAAACAGACACACGATCTGAACCGAATGCGACGAGATCTCAAACTCAATATGCCCATCTTCGAAAAAGCTAGGGTATTTATATGGCTGCCATTTTTAGGGTGCTCGATCGCTGAAAGGCACAGATGCCTGTGAGAAAGTTTCCAACGCCTAGAGGGATTAGCTTTTCTCGCCCGACACAGGTCTTAATCGTCTCCAACGATGTGGGTGGGAACTTTCGGCTATATTTTCCCGATTATGGAGATTATCGTTTCATCGGCGAGGTGAAAGCTTTTAGCGCCTAGCTTAACCGATATTCAAATTCTTTCTTCTTTTATTTTTCTTCTTGGATACAGAACTTACTCCACGTGGAGTTATACTTAGGATACATAGGGATGGAAGGAATTCAAGGAACAAATGTGTAGCTATTCTTCTTGGCGTCCCTTTTCCTTACACACCTTTCCTTGAAAGATGGAGTTTTCCCCGACACGAAGGGGGAGGAAAAAGGGTATCTTGACCAAAACCCATCAAGATTAAAAATCTCACCTGACATTGCGGCCATCAAGGTACAGACAGGATTTGCTCTGATTGATCCCAACGATGTGAGTAGGAACTTTCGGCTATCTTTTACCCGACTACGGAGATTAGCGTTTCATCGGCGAGGTGAAAGCTTTTAGTGCCCAGCTTAACCGATATTCAAATTCTTTCTTCTTTTATTTTTCTCCTTTGATACAGAACTTACTCCACGTGGAGTTATACTTAGGAGACATAGGGAGGGAATGGATTCAAGAAAAAAATGAAGTGGGTATTCTTCTTGGCGTCCTTTTTCTTTACAGTGTTATTAATCAGTAATTTTGAAAGACAAAAAGGTTATAGATGGCCATTTTGAACTAATAGACCAAAATGATTTTTCTAAAAGTGAATTGAAAACTTTTTAATCATTATTATAATTATACCTATCTGTAGTGGTATATAAACTTATCCTCACCTGACCATCTCCTTCTTCGACTGCCAACCACTGGTTACAAATAAACTGGAATTCCTCCCCGGTCTGGATATCTCGAACCACCATGTAACTGAAGAACCAAGACGCCTTTGACCCTTTGGCAGAATTATCATGCCATATGCGGAGGTACTGAAGTGGCCCCAGCGGTCTGTGGAACCACAAATACTGTGTAAATAATATACATATCCCTATTCGGTAACAGAAGAATCATGCTAGCCTAAGAGGACCTAATGCACAAGGAGGTGTAAAGGAACTGATTAATTAATTAAATCAAATGATGCTTGGGTAATCATTTAATGGCGGGGGAATTAGAGAACAGAAGAGATAAAAGGTGAATGAATGAATGTGAGTGAAATAAAGTGTAAAAATGAATCAAGTGGCAGGGATTGTTATAAATGAAACCTTCCTGGACATAAATATGGAGATTAGAAAACCAAATTTAACCCTCTCTAGTAAGTTCGCATAAAAAGACAAAAATACTCAAAAGTATTAACTCGATTAGAGAAATAGATTTGCCTTTATCATTTGTATGATTGACTAAGGCAATGCAGAAATGTTGCTTTAGATGAGTTATTGACCACTGTAATTCATTCTTTATTGGCTTTCTAGAATATATATACATCGCTACACATTACGTACCTCACTGTGACAAAATGCATGGTTAAATTAATGCCTAATCTAATTGACAACCCCGAAAATAGCTAAACATGCTTTACTTTCTCACTGCTTGTGGTGGAGGTGTAGAATTTGACTGTCCTCAGCTGCAGGTCGTATAAGAGAACTAAATTTGACCACACCCATGCTTGAAAATGCCTAGCTTAGGAAACAACCTGTTCTAGTTCTCTAGTAATTCCACGAATGAATTAAATTACTATTGATAAGGTGGTGGGGCTCACCCGCCTGCTTTAAATTAGTCTATTCTCTTTCATGCTCTCGATCCCAATTCTAGCTACATTTTTTTTCTTCTTACGGCATTGGTGCATACGAATACCCAGCCTGTGATGACTACTACATCTAAAGAACAATCAATACTGCAAATCAAGGGTGTAAATCTAGTTAATTAAGTCCATACTTCCTGTAACAGAAGTACCACTTACAGTTCACTGGCCATAACAAAGTGATCATGTCCCCCGCGGCCTAATGCATCCCGTGACGAGTCCGCCAGCTCTCGCACTCCGGTCTCGTCCCATTCGCCATTGAGACTGAAAAACACCTATGGGAAAATCGAGTTTTCAGATGTCATAGCCAAAAATCTTGAAGCCAATTGGATCTTATCGCAAAATTATAGGAATTCGTGGGTCGGTAACGTACTGGTTGAACTAGGCGTTTAACTAAGCCGCGCGCAATTAACTAATGCAAGGTTCCTAGTCATAGTACAACTCTAAAGAGTAGATAACACATTTTGGTAGGAGGAGTAACAGAATAAACCATTATAGTGTCGGCTTCGCGTCGTAGAAGGTGATTACTTGTGAATATACCAATGCGTGGAATGGACAAAATAGCTTCCTTGTATAATAATCACAAATGCTAATTTTGGATCGGGGTGGAGGCTACCTCATGACCTGATTTAAATTGACCTATTTTATCTCCTGCTTCTTTCATTTAGAGTTGTGATCCCTCCTCGATCCTCGGTGCAGAGCTCCCTACGTAGTCTTCTTCCCAGACTATTCGGTCTTGGTACCCTTTGCTTATTTATTTTGAGTTAATAATAATAATAACATTAGCAATATTAACAACAGCAATAATAATGAATTTGTATGACGCTGTTCAACGCTACGGACCTTCACAAAGTACCAGTCTGGCAAATAATCTATGGCATTGCCGCCTGCTAAGCCTAATCATTGTGTGTGCGAGATAGATAGATAGAGGGAGAGAGAAATGGGGCATGTTGAGATGGTGGGTTGGAAGACGAATCGAGATAACGTACATTCGAGCGGGTGCCAGAGCCAGGGTAGAGTCCCGTATGCACGAAAATATCATACAAATATTTATCTCCGGGGTCATTATCGGGTAAAGGCGTAGCTCCAACTTTTTTCTTGTCTCGAATATCCTGGAAAATATAATAAATTACAAACGTGACACACACACAGACACACACACCACTGAGTTGGGGTGAAATCTAAATGCTTGCATGGTGGAATTGAGATGGCGGAAAATTAGAATACACACAATGGCTGTTCAGAATTAATGGTAACGTAGATATTAATTAGTTGAGAGGAAAAATGACATTCAACAAAACACATTCTTTTGTTTTACTTTATTTTAAAGCGCAATAGCAACGAGGCAGTAACACGCAGGACTCTGTAAAGTGGCGAAGGTAGATGAAGCGAAAATAGCGGAAGAGATATAGCTTCAGGCCCTCCTGCGGGAAGTGGGGCCGGAAGGGCGGGCGTCTCTTCAGGTTTCAGTTGTAGCGGGGGCACTACCCCGTTTCCCCCGCTCCCCCTTACGGAAACAAGATGCAAAAAGTAGAGCCAAGGAGTTTCGACGACGGATTTTACAACCAATCCGCAGTTTGGGGTCCGAACCTTGGGGCACTCTTGCATGATACAGTAAATGCAAGGTCGATGTGAATCAGGACACCATCCGCGGACTAATCCCCCACCCCCGATTTTGCTTAACGCTGTTTTTTTCTTAGAAGTGCCCCCACTCAGCTAGGCCGCGCCCCCACACAAATAACTATACAGGGAATAAAATTTATGGAAAAAATACATTTGTGTGTGTAGGGGGAGTAAAAGGGAGCTTAATAATAGGGTATATAACCCCCCCTCCCCCCGACACGCAGACCTGATTCAGTGGATCCACATATAAATAAGGCGTCTAAAGAGGAAAGGTGTAACAAGGAAAAAAAAAGGCCCGTTGGAAAATAAAGAATCGGCGTCGCGGTGGAGAGACGCGAGCAATCTCAGATCAACACATAGCTTATAAGTTCCTCGCTTCATACTCGCTATGCTACGGACCAATGTATATCGCACCCTATGCTGTAAGAAACAACATGAGGCATCGACTAGCAGCTAGAATCTAACTCGTGTGTGAACAAAAAATATTGCCCATTTTGACCTACCATAAAACGAGCACATACGAAGCCGATGATGGCGAAGGAAACCATAATTATGAGGGTTAAGTAAATGGTCAAGTTATCGGTGAAATCGGCATTGGCGAACACGTAGGAGAAGTCAATTGCATTCGGAGCTACGATCAATCCAGACCCGAAAGATGTCAGGTGGTTACAGACGCAAGTTGTCGTAGTTAAGTTAGCATTAATGACCTAGGGGGAGGGGGAGAAAACCACCGATTAATATTTCAATAACGCTGATATTATCGCAAGAATGAAAGTATGGCGTCCAGTTTATGGGGATTGGTGCCCGCAATCCTGCTGCAGCTGATATCTAGAGGAGTACGTACCTCCTAGGCTCCAGCGTTGGTTTTGCAGGTATATACATATTCCCTATCCATTTTTCACTTCGTACTTACAAACCTTTTTGGTAGATATACCATCGTTGGTTTTCCATTTTTAGTTTTAAATAAATAATAATAATTCTTTACCTTGCATCCTTCGTTGCTCCATGAGATTTTTTCCTTGTCGAAGAAGAGACATGATGAAACGAATGTAAGAAGCGTGTAATTGGTTTCAAAGGTGTCTTCCAATTCGGATACAAATTGCATCGTGGCATTATTCGAATCGGTTGAGTTCTCCTCGTAAGTGGAGTAATTAAAAACTTGGCCACTATTGGTAAATGAGCCATTTTTCTGCATAAATTCATCATTTATAAACACACTGGCTTCGTAATCGTGAAAAAAACTAGAAGAAGGAATAGTTGGTTGTACAAAAGGACCGTCATTAATCGCATATTTTGAGTTCCATGGTTCAGAAGTTAGGATTTCTCCGGGAAATTCACTCATTCTAAGGTTTTCTTCAGTTTCATTTGTCTGTAGAGAAAACAATTTATTTTTTGCTTTAGAATGTTCATTACTTATATCATGATAAAAATGAAGAAACCTATTCTGAAAACAGAAACTTCTAGGAAAATTGTATTTAGGTAGGAGAACGTTGAAAATTCTACTTGTAATCAATTTAGCTGATATTATTATCTCTTTTCATGTTTATCATAATGATATCTTTGTTCAATTCTCTTTTTATGGCTCTTTAGTTTGGCAGAAACATGGACTTACTTGGCTGACATTTCTTCGGGCGATTCCTAAGTACCGAGGACCAATTCTATCTCCCACTTTTTCAGAACTGATGAACAAACCGTAAAATCCAATTTCTAAAATAAATACATATATATTTAATACTCTTCTAAACTATTACTTTTTATTATAAATTAGAACAAATATAATTTTAAAAAAATGAGTATTAAATAGCAATTTAATATATGTGAAGACTTTAAATAAAAAATAAAACACTGAAATGAATTTTTGGTTTAGCCATAGGGACATGAAAGGATTCTATTCACCCTTTGGACGCTCGGGGATAAAAAAAATTATTATACAGGATGCAGGTCATAGTCGCTATATACGGGGGAAGTTTGCACTTCGCTACTAAAATTAAAATTTAAAATCTAAAAAAAAGTAGACATGGTTAAATTTTTATAAATTTTCTAAACTTCGCCAATTATAATAATTTAAAAAAGAAACTCTAAACTAAATTTGCCCTTTTCAAAGTATCACGTTGCTAAAATATAGTTATAGAAGAAGATATATAAAAATAAATTTTCTGAACTTCACCATTTGTAATTCTTTTGGTTTTAAAAATTTCACAAAATTTCGATACTTATATTTTTTTCTGAACTTCACCATTTTGTTTTTTGATATTATAAAAGAATTATTAGAAATAACTTTGATACAGAAAAAAATAAGTCATTACCAAACTAAGATGAAATTATTATTCAATTACTCAAAAAATCCCCTTCTTAAAATATAGAGTTAGTGATGATGAAGTGATGATGATGATTAAAAGTTAAAGAATAAATGCACTAATGGCTAATAATCTCTAATTTTATTTGGATTTTCCCCTCTCCTTGTACATACATGACGCTCAAGAAGCAATGAAAAATATCTTTCCAAAACGAGCCAAAATATTGTATACTCCGACAGAGAGGAAGTTATAGACGATTAAATATGCTTACATGGAAACATAATATCTTAAATTAAGACCCATTATATATATATATATATATATATATATATATATATATATATATATATATATATATATATATATATATATATATATATATATTAAAAATTATCAATCGAGTTATCTTACAAAAGACCCAGGATCAATAGGTCTCTGGGAGCTTAAAGTGGTGTATTAAATAACAAATCAACCCTATAACAGGATAATAGAGAGTATTTAATTGAAGCAGAAATCCCATCTTTTAAGATTAATGGCCAAGCGAACGGTCAGAATAAGAGATGAAAATGATCGGTAAAAGCGTGAATAACTAATCTAAAAGTTAGATGGTTGTTTACGGCAGGAAGAGTGCCCAGGAAGAATTTAAAGCGCATTCACCCCACTTGGAAATATTACAAAAAAAGGATGAAATTATCACCATAATACAACAAACCAATTGGGGTGACTCTTGAACGGATGGTACAAACAAGTGAGTTCCACAAAGGGACTTAAAGTGGCCGGAGAAGCATGAATATTCTGATACAGATATTCTCAATAGGGTACTTGTGCCTTCTTTGTCTTCCATTATAGCCTAGTTTTCCGCTGAATTCGGGTTCTTTAAGTTGCCTCTTGCTGGCCCCTTGTTACTTATTTAGTCCCATCGTTGCCACAAATCTGTACATTAAAATTTCTTATTCCAAATTAGTACTCCCGTGGTCTCCGCCTAATCCCATCTTTGCTATTTGGGCATAACTTTGGTCAAAAGTGTCTTGTTTGGAGGTCAGGAGAGAGAGAGTAGAGTCTCGTTTTAGTCATTTCTATTCCCCAATATTGGATGAGGTAAGAAGGAGGAAAATGATGCATATACTATTATTAATTCGATTGTTATTGTTTTATATTTATGGAAATCTGCTCTTTATGAAAAGGATTTGTTCTGAGTTGGAGTTTCCTGATCTGCACAGGCTGAGATATAAGACTGCGTACGCAAGACAAACGAATTATTATGTACTCAAGAATTTAATGTCATTTTTTTTAAGTAAATAAAAGAGGTTTTAATAAGCAAAAAAAAACAAACAAAAAAACATTCATTCAGCAAAGGAGTTTCCATCATTATTGACAAAGTTCTTACATCGTTTAAGTAAGCAGTGAATTCCTTTCTTAAAAGTGACCTGGACATTAGTACATTTATCTTTAATTAAAACATCTTGCAGCAAATTGGGAAAAATTTAAACAACCTAAATATATTAGCTTGTGATTCATTTTGAAATTGAGGCAAATTCATTTCTAAAGAATGATCAAACTAAGCGCATTTTGATCATACTAATTTCATATTTATGAAATAATTACAAGGTACATTTATTCAAAGGGAAACACTTCTTTTCATTATGCGAAGTTGACCCAGAGTTTGTCTGGTTAATTGTAGGATGAGACAGAGTGGGGTTGACTTTGTGGCGATTACTGTATATTGAAGAGGCCCCTGGTTCAGAACCCACATTAAACTGTAGCTCCTCAATAAGTTTTGTATTCAGCGGCCGTCAGATGCAAGTAGAGGGTGAAAAACGTAATATATATATATATATATATATATATATATATATATATATATATATATATATATATATATATATATATATAATTTATATGGTTATTTTCGGTATCTAAAACAATGATGTATTCAGTACCTTCAAAATACTTTAGATCCTTCAAATAATAAACTGAGAAGTTATAAGTGTTATAGGGCGGAAGAGAAGACCATGTCAGAATCCATTCATAGCCATAGCCGGTGATATTCTCCTCAAATCGCAGGAATATGTTGACACCGAGTCGTGGGCTTGCAATGTTGATTTTGTGTGCCATGAACTTTTGCATTGGCATCATGTCCGGCACTAAAAAAACACAAATGTATTTGTAGAGTAATAAGGAAAAATACCACAATCTATCACGAGATGACATAAATGTCAGAATTTCTAGTGACGATATTTACTGTAGGAATAAGAAGCTTAAAGATTCAATGGCGAATCGTTTGGTCGTTTCAACTCTACTTCATAAAATCCGCATTGGAGATTAGGGGGTTATTATATATTTAAGAATCTTTGTATGCTTTCTATACATACACCTTTATGAGTATTTGTAAATCCAATATCCTGACCCCAGCACTTAGTGTTAGGGCAGTTTTCGCCCGTTTCCTTTGTTCAATGACCTTTTTCACCGCAATAATTTCTTTACAACTTTCTTGATTATAATTTGGCTTCTTATTTTGTATTTTCTACAAACTAAAATAGCTCTGATGGCAATTAATACTCCACGCCCTCTGTGTGAAAGAGCATCAAACAAATGTAAAAGGAAGGGGATAAAAGGATCATTCCTCAATATCCTTTGAATTAGATAAATATAACTAAACTTTACCTCAACGGTTTCCTGTGAACAATTCTTTAAATACAAGCTTTTCTTTAATATCGAAACATAATTTATTTCAGTTTTTAATGGTATATATGATTATTCAGCTTATTAACATTCACGATATTTTCCCTCATTTCGCTTTGCCCTTTTAATAGCTTTCAATTGGATGATTGTGCAGTTTTCTTCTTCTCTAAGTACAAGAGGCCTAACCTTGTCACTCTTTAATGAGGCCTATAAATAAACATAAAAGAAACTAACCTATTAAAGTAGGTTCGGGAATATCCGATGTCTGCCTTGGAATATGTATAATAATATCTCCCAGAGAATTGTTTACAGGGATAGGATTCATCCATGTATCCACTAAACTTAATTGGACAGTAGACGATTCATCACTTAGTAAATCCTTGCCTTCACCAAAGCCGTATACTTGATTTGCCCATTTAGCCATCTGCAAAAATGTAATAGGAATTAATTAATGATAATTAAAGAAAATCCTGATAAAAAAAACATTGTTAGCTTTGAAAAGTGACTCCAGGTAGTGGGGTATAATTGTTCACATAGGAGGGAGGGAAGTATCCGCGCAATAGGCGGACATCGCATGACGCCGATGAAAGTTTTGCGTCCGCGTTCGTTGGGATTGAACCCCTGTGAACTCCTGCCTCGACGTCAGAAATCCAACGCCGTATCTACTAGGCTAGCGAAATACATACTCGAATTCCAACTGATATAGATTTATTCACGAGGCATGATCGACTCTCCCGAAACAGATCGCAATAATGAGGAAACACATAGATTGCGCCATCTACGTCGATACGTTTCCCTTCCAATTCAGAGGCGTCGAAAAACCCTGAGAGAAACAATGCGTTATTCCATTTGAGTTATTAAAAGAAAAGTAAAGAAGAGTTTAATAAGTTTATCAATAAATTCTCGCCAAATTCTGAGCTGATCTTTCAATTTGGAGGTATTAACAGTTCCATTTCACTGCTATAACTATCAAATTGTAGTTGTTTGTGATGAAAGATATGCTAATGATCTATGGCCTACCGACAGCTGTTGTAACTATTCCGTCTGATTTCATGACTGCTGCCTCTTCTCCCACAACAGATGATTGAAAAATACCCAGCTGTGAGTTTTCAATCGCATTCATCAGAGATTCCACCTTGGAAATGAGAGAAAACCACGTGTCAATGAAAATTCGGTTAAGCAATCCTCAATTTGTTGTGCCAATTCGAAAAATATATTAAAATGAAAATGAAGATCAATGAGGATTCAAGGTTTATTCACATTCTTTGATATTACTAATAGTATTACCTTTTCTTTTTTATCAGCATCGCTTCCACAATTTTGATAGGAAGGGGTTTCTGTCGTCCGGTGATTATAGATGCCAGACTGGTTTTCTTGCATCTCATTCACCCCCTAAGAAAGAATGGCGTGATAGAGTGAAGGATATCCAACTACCACTTAATAAATTCACCTCAATTTCACTGATCAGGGCAGAATTTGAAATTGTTTTTGGAAGATGTCCAAAAATAATTAATACCACCTACTACGAAGGTGTGTTACAAAGGTAACACAAGAAATTGTCCACCTTTCCTTCACAAAGCCCATCCCGGGATAAGGTATCAAATATCATAAAGTTTCAAGCCCATTTGTAGATGACTTGTGAGAAAAGCCCTCTATTTTTCGTTGTGAATTTTTATATTATCAATCTTGTTTTAAATACCTTTAATTTATTAGTATTATTATAGTCTTAAATGTGAAGAAGGGCGTATATGTGCCCCACCTTTCAAGATACATAAAAAAAAGGTCAAAAGAGTAGTTAAAACAGCACCTTGTTCCCCAAACTTACAGCTTTGGAGCAGAGCTTTTGGAATCTTACTTACTGTACGTTAGATGGACTTTACATATGAAATTCCATGTCACTACCTCATATTCTTAGCTTTATCATAAGTATCATAAAACTTTGTAATATGTTTTTATTTACATAAGTGAAACGAGTGATTGACCACAGTAAGAAAGCAGAAAATGAAGCATTTTAACAAAAGATGAATGAAGGTTATAATGGGAACAGGAAAGTATTCTGAAAGGTAACAGGAAAGGTGAGAAACCAAGAGGACAATAGCTGTATTAAAATAAAAGACGAATGGCAGGGTACCTAGAAGCAATGAAGAGGTCAAAAGTAGATAACGAGAGTACTTTGACGTGTTGTATCATGTGGGTATGGAAGATGAAGCGAATGTGAATATGATTGGCTTCGAAGGTGGAAACCGGATACTCCATCAACATATGCAATCAATAAGCAGGCAAGAGGTTAATAGTCCTTTGAGAAGTCTAAAATGGTTTTGGTGGTTGTGTGGTAAAGAATTCGAAGGGAGAAGAGTACCTGAAGAATGGAAGAAAGCTGTGATAGTACTGTTGTATAAAGGGAGAAAGGTGAATGCAAGGACTACATGGAGATACTCGTAAGTCTGTTGAGTGTTATAGGCAAGGTGTATGGAAAATTTCTGAGTGAGTGTATAGGAAGGATAACAGGGAATGATATGGGATGAGCAAGGTTGGTTTAAAACAAGTAGGTGTGGGTATGGATAAAGTATTAAACCGAGACAACTAGCTGAAACAACATGGAATAAGAAGATTAAAGTATATGCTGGGTTCCTCTGGAGAAAGTGTATGCCAAGTGGATAGGGAATAACGATAGCAGATTGTAAGAATTTATAGAGGGGTATTAAAGTGTTGGATGGGGTGAAGAGTATTTTTGTTGTAAGTAAAGGTACGTTCGGATGAAAAATGACCGGAGTAAGTGGTTGGTTATAGGCGAGGAGCGGGGTAAGGTCATAAAGCAAAGGCGAGTGATGTCATAATGTTCGTTTCATATATTTATGGAACGGAATACCAAGATAAGAACGAATGGAAAAGAAAGAGAAGGTATATAAGAATGATTAGAAATGATGAGGGATGAGTTCTACTTATGTTTGTATATGCTGATAACCTGGTGTTAGTGGCTGAAAATGAGAGACATGTGTAGATGTTGATCAAAGTGTTTGACATGGTGTATGTGATGAGAGGACTAAAAGTAAATGGAGAAAAAGTAAGGCGATGGGGTTTGGTGGTGAGTATGGGGTAGACTATATTAAAATTCGTGGTGTTACCATTGAAGAAGTGTGAGGTTTTAAGTATCTAGGATGTATCGTGAATGACAGTGGTACAAATGAAGAAGTTTGCGATCCAAAGGGTTCGAAAGTGAAGCAAGTCTCAAGAGCGATCAGAGCACTAGGGAATTCCAAAGATTTGAGTGAGGAATGTTCCAGGAAGGTGCATGAGAATATGCTGGAGCCAAAGTTGGTGTATGGGAGTGATACCATAGTGTGGAATAAGGAAATGTATGAAGTGAAACTCAAGCATATGGACAATTTGAGAGAGATGCTTGGTGTGAAGGAGGTTATGAACCTAATATACTCGCGAGTAAGAATTGAGATGTGAGAATGGTTGGAAGATCACGTAATGGTGGGTTTAATTATTATTTATGTGCATGGGTGTTTGAGATGGAAAGGGCTGAGGAAGAAGCAAGCTGATGGTAGTGTATATGGTATATCATGGGATGGCAATAAAAATAAGAAGTTAAATTTTTGTAATTTCTATGTATGGAGCTATCTGAGAAAATAGTACGGTGAAATCTTAGATAATTAAGATACTTAGAAGCGTATAAAATTAATTACACTTTCACTATCTATAGATTTATACTTTATATACTATTCTATCTGCATTTTTTTGTTCAATAAAGCTCATTTAATCCTTGGGGCATATGCGAAGAATTCCTTTACGGCCTTGAAAATATTTCGGAGGTTATTGCTATGGAATTGTAGAACTCTCATCAAAACCCATTTCTCTTTTAAGTCCTTTTAAGGTGTCATATGGCAGGTGAATTTAATCTAAATAAGTGCAAAGTAATGCACATCGTGTCTCGCAATGGAAACTTTGATTATACGTTAGGCGGTCCTTGATTAGAAAACGCGTCGGAAGAATATGATATCGGTCTATTAATTTCGAGCGACTTCGAATTTTCGAAACAATGCGTCCAAATAGCTAAAGAAGCTGCGATAAATTTTGAATATAAGAATAGAGAAATAGTAGTTCCATTGTTTAAATTAATCGTGCGTCATTAGATGGAATATACAGGTCAGTTCTGGTCTCTTTTTCTGCAAAAAGATATCGTTCTATTGGAGAGAGTATTAGAGCGAGGAGCTGCAAATCTCATCGCAGAGCTGCGAAACAGATCTGACAAAGAATTAAAGTTGCTCTCGCTTGAAGATAGGCGCCTTTGAGGCCAATTGATCGAAGTCTTCATGATTCTAAAAGGCTACAGTAATATAAACTTGGAATCAGTATTTAAACAGGCTGAAAACAAAAAGCGAACAAATGGTCACAAATCGAAATTAAAGCGTTATTAGATGAATATCGTGTGGTACATTTTCGCTTATAAAATCGTTTTATCTTGGAATGCTCTTCACACCAATGTATTTCAAAGTACGTAAATTAACATATTTAAAAATAAATTAGACAATCACCTATTTAATTATTAATACAACCATATTAATCACACGTAAGGCTAGCCATAGATTAACGTGCTACTTGCACATATCTTTGTATCTATCCATCTATTTATTTACGATTATATGATAAAAGGGGATTGTAATAAATGCTGCGTTGAATGAGGAGTAAAACATTTTGAATGCCTTTAAATCATCAACAATTTCATGATTACCAAGTCATGTTAAATAAAAAAATGACATAACTCATTGCTAAAATTTATAACTAGCGGCAATTGAAAAGTCTTACTTTCAATAATGATACCACTGTGCCGAGAGAATTAGTAGCGAACTCTTTCTGCAAGTTGGGCGAAGCTCCTTGGCCACTGTTTTTGTTTGCTAGCGACAACAGGAATCCGATCGCTTTGTCCTAGAATATATTAAATCAAAATTACGTTAATGGATTGAAATCCGAACTCAATTCAAAATCACACATTATTAGATATTTGGAAAAGAATCCAACCGCTCATCGTTCCAGCTAAAACTAGTTATATCTGATCAATTATTTATAAAGTAGGTGCAGCAGTTAAAGCGGTTCGGATACCTTATTACACCTCTCCATAACATATGAAATAGAGGGAATAAAAATGAGTTATACGAAAAAAAAAAAAATTCAGCAAAGAAATCGAGAGAGAGAGAGAAGAAAACGCACTTGCCAAATTAGCAACGAAATTAGTGATAGCTTCCATAATGAAATTTGCTGAAAATTAATTGAATAAAATATAATATTTTCAATTTGATATTATTTCGGGAGATATATTGTAGATTTTCATTAATTCAAACATGGCTACCAAACTTGGCGACATTAGGCAACTCGTAGCGAAAGATGGAATGAGTGAAAATCGGCAAGGATATTTACCTTGATTGGTTTAAGTGAATATTTTGGGCGTTCTCTCTCCTCTTTGCCTTGATTATATATTGCAGTTTTCTGTCGCTTACGTCTTTCCTTGATAATGAACTTGATATAAAGTTAGAAAGTACTTGGAATCTTCATTTTATTTTCCTTATGGGCCTTGTTGCATTTATTGCTTACTCACGTGATACTTTGAGTTTTCCACACACACACACACACACACACATATATATATATATATATATATATATATATATATATATATATATATATATATATATATATATAATTGCTCTAAGCATTTATTTGCCGGACGTTTCAGACCTCAATTACGATCATCATCAGCGACTAATTAGAAAGGGAAATATTAACAGTAACAGTTAAAGAGTTAAAAAAATACATTATATAATGCCTAAAAAGCGGGGGAAGGCAGGGTAAATATGTGGAGAACATGGCCCTGGCACTAGAGTTGCATCAGCAAAGTGTCTCGCAAGAATAGTAGGAATTGTAACAAATATCCACGCGTATATATATATATATATATATATATATATATATATATATATATATATATATATATATATATATATATATATAAAGTAAGCCCTCGATATAACGAACCTCAAAAATAACGAATTTCGGATATAACGAACCAAATTTCCTAGCCGAACTCCATCGGGTTTAACAGGCAATCGTTACGACCAGCCTGAGTGAGTGTTGCTGTGTCACATGTCTCCTACAGTGCAAGGTTCGTATCAATACTATGTTGTGTAGTCCACTTAACTTTATTAGCAATTACATACGTATTACATATCCATAACGAACTTGGTTCGTTATTTCCATTGTTTTTAACGCCCATCGGGTTTACAGCCCCCCCCCCCGCGTCATATAGTTCGTTATATCGAGGGTTTACGGTATATATATATATATATATATATATATATATATATATATATATATATATATATATATATATATATATACATATATTTATATATATATATATATATATATATATATATATATATATATATATATATATATATATATATATATATATATATATATATATATATATATATATGTAAACCGGTCAAGGAATTAAGCGGGAAGGAGAGAATTCAGATAGCAGTAAAATTTGGCGACATTTTATTAATAAAAACGAACATTCCCTGTCTGGAAATGTAATTAGTCCGAGAAAGTTGTCTTCGTCTCAGAAATAACAAAATTATATCGAAAAAGTGAAAAATCGTGGGCGCCATAAATTGATTAGCTTCGGAGACAATGGGATGAGAAAATCCCGCCCAGTGGGCGGAGCTAAAACATTGTGTATCTCAGAGGCGAAAAGACGCCACGCCTCCTGTACTATTCATAGAAGATAAATGGAGAACTCGATACTTGAATAGACAGTTCAGTCAGACAGACGGAGAGATACCGTAATATCGATAGTAAGAACTAATTACGGTTCGTTTAGCGTCACGAGTCCCCCGTTGTACTCGCCTAAGTCATATTCCCGCAACACTCGTTTTCCTGACCGGTAGTGAAATATTCCTGAACGTATCGCGTAAACGCGAGCCTCCATTTTGCTTTGTTTGTTTTGTTTGTTGGAATTAAACATATATTTTTGTTTACGTGATTCCTCTCAGTCCTTTCTCGATCATAAAGCCTTTGGTAAGCCCAGCCTTAATTCGAAATATTATTTGACTATCTTTGGAATCAGATACGAGATTAACGCCACCCATCACCTCAATCGCGGGACTTGAGGGACGTCTCCAAAATATTCGTGACATTAATTTACCTTTATAATCCGGGTGAGTCAATAATAATATACATCAGCCAGTCGCATCTTACCCCTATAAACAAGGCACCTAACGCAAACATAACCCACATAAATCAATAAAATTGACAAATATTGAGAGGTATGTAAAAACAAAAATAACATTATGTAGAATTATTAAACAATATCCAGTGTAATTTTGAAAAATATGGGAAAGAAGTGCCATTTTGCAAATGCATGGTAAGTCGACGAGATAAGGATGTGGTTGTCATTCCAATGTATTTATTCGAATAATGAAGCTTGCAGTCTTCATGAGGGCAGTTAAATTCATAAATTACATTGGATGCTTTCATTCCTTTCGTTTTGTCATTTCTAATTTTCTTGTTTTTGTAGTACTTATTTTATTATTCTTTCGTCCGTTTTATATGAATCACTCATTTGGTATTTATAGAAGACATTTATTAACTGTTTTGTATTTATTATCTTTTTTATTCATATGTAAATTTTGCAAAAATGTTTTGATCTCTTTGTCTACCAAAGTATTGGAATAACCATTGTTAATTAATACTTGTTTTATTCTTTGAATGTCTTTATGGAATAATGCACATGAGGAACTGTATTTGTATGCACGTCTGATGTATGTTCGTATGACATTAATTTTGTATCTTGTTGGACATTTCCCTTCTCCATTAAGACACTTCCAGAATTTGTTGGTTCAGTATATACTTGGGTTTTGTACTTATTTTCACATGTTATTATTTCAACATCAAAGAAAGATAATATTCCGTTATAGTTTAATTCATGAGTAAATTTTAATATAGATTGTTCTTCTATCCTCTTTTTTTAATGTAAATTTAAATATTAAGAAACTTGGAAGATAGGGTATTTGAGAATTATATGTGAACGAAATTGAGGGGGGGAAGGATGTTGTAAATTGAATTGATGATCTTGGATGAATTGAATAAAGGGATACTAGGCTAGGAATGAAATAAATTGAGGTGGGAGGGAAGATGTTGTAAATTGAATTGATGATCTTGAATGAAGTGAATAAAGGGACACTAGGCTAGGAATGAGATAAATCGATGAGGTGAGAGTTATGATAAACAATAGAATAATTAAATACTTGAAAATGGAAATTTAGGGTGGTAGTGACTAAGGTTATATAGTACGCATGTATTTATGTAATATGGATGTACTTGAGGTAACGATTTAATAATGAGGTGTGGGGTCGTAAATGTGAGGTACGAGTATGTAATAATGTAGAATATGTACAATGCAGGAATGGAATAATAGATAAAGTGGTCTGAAATGGGAAATGCATGAATTAAATGCGGTACTTACAATCTTATAAGGGTTTCTTTATCATTTTAAAGTGCACTGTGTAAAACAAATATGTCAGTATGGGACGTTGGGTTCGAAAGGAAATGTGCCTATTGAAAAGGACCATGTTAAGGAAGAGTGTTGACAGATTAGAGGAAAAATGTATGACTCTAAGGTGAGATTCTGATGACCAAGATGTGATTTTAGGTTTGTAGGGATTACAAAATGCTTTAAGAGTGAGTGTAATCTACTACAAATGTTTGGAGCTCAGAGCCAGTCAGATCTAGGCTTCAAATTACGGAGACGACAGTGCTCAGATCATTTAGCCTACTTCTGCCAGAAATTAGTGTTGTCTGCTGACTTTAATGTGGAAAAAGTACCATTATATTTTTTTATTTTTTTTTTAGTTTCTCATGTTTCTAATGAACACATGGTTTGTAATTTCGAGGCCGTTGGGAACGCGCATGTCCTTATCGGGGCGCAATTCTTCCATGTGAATTATTATAGCCTCCTTGAATTCACCAAGAGGAATGGAGGCATCTAAGGGATTTGAAAGTGTGGACTGAAGACGGATGGAGGACCTGTATAATGCCTATGCTGGTGATGTACTAGACTCCTCGTTAATTTGAAAACAGTAGATAAGAAACACCCATGGTAATTTATTATACCAATGATCAGGTGGGGAACCTGCAAGCAGGGAGCGTTTAAGCGTAGCATGAAACAACTTGACTACATTATCTCCCCGTTCGGATTCCAAGGAAAAATAAAAACATGGTGAATGCCAAGAGTCCTAGTGAATTCAGAGAATAGGTTAGAGCGAAAGTGAGTCCCATTGTCGCATATGAGCCTTTGGGGCACCCGGTATCGCGCAACCCATAGGCAATCGCTTCAATAGAATCTGCAGCAAATAAATCGCGCAACTTCTACCTATTTGGTATATGAAACCACGATAGATAATAGGTAGTTAACCCCATGGGTTTTGGCGTATGGCCCAGTGATGTCTTTGTGAACCACATTTAGCTTTTAGTCAGGCAGCGAAAATTGACTGAATCGAGGTTTGGTTAATTTGTTGGTGCACGTTTGCTGATAAGAAACGCAAGTACGAACAAAGTTTTTTGCCACCTTTGCGCATTTGAGACCACACAAAGTGTTTTAAAATTAGAAAGAGTGTGCCTATAACACCATAGTGTTATAGGCCAAAAATTTGTTGTTCAAATGTTTTTGGTACGAGAACCCTTAGCCTATTCAGGTAGGAGTCCACAAGAATTTGCGGTCCGTGTTCGGCAGGCAGAGTGATGATAATTCACTGGTCAACAACCAAAATGCTTCCGAGACCAGAGTAGCAATTTCTAACTAATTTTAGGTCGCTGATAATGAATATCATGGTTAGAATTGTTTGTTAGCTCTACTTTTCAAGATACACCTACGTGTCACAACAGGTTCCAACAGGCTTGCAGAAGTGTGTTTCTTACCACACTCACAGTCTCACTGCCGTTCAGTATTGTTCCAGCAGTCATAGAAGGTTGTGTTGTGCAAGTGTACATTTTGAGGTGAAAGATAAGTGATTTTCCTAGTCAAGCACTTTTAAACTTATAATTAATATTAATGAGCAAGCTATTGATTTGCATGTGAGGCATTTTATATTAATTTTATTTTCTTACTGAATGATATAAATACTTCTGCTAGGCTGTCATGCTCTGTATTATAATTATAAATTTATGAATAAATTTTCCGTTTATCTTCTATTTGTTTGTTGTTTTCTTCTTTCAGATGCTTCGTAGTTGTGTGAATAAGAAAGACAACTTCTGCTGTATTTGTGGTAGGGTGACCTTTGCATCACAGAAACGCCATATAACTGCTATGGTTAGAAAGGCATATCACCTAAATTTTGGATGCAAGATTGGTGACCAGGATAAGAACTGGGCTCTTCACATATGCTGCAACACTTGTGCTACTAACCTTCGCCAATGGTTGAACAGGAAGAAGAAAGAAATGAATTTTGCTGTGCCAATGACATGGCGGGAGCCAACAGATCATACCAACTATTGCTATTTCCACATGGTACCTCCAGTACAAAAGGGCTTGGCAAACAAGAAAAAGGAGTCCATTGAATATCCAAACATTCCATCAGCTATTCGCCCAGTTCCACATAGAGAAGGTCTACCTGTTCCTGATGCACCAACTTCGATATCCTTCGAGTCAGATGAGGAAAGTGATGAGGAGGAAGCAGAGAAGGATGACAGTTCTAGATTACAAAGTGACACAAATTTTGATGAAGCACACTTCTCTAGGCCACATTTCATAACACAAGAGGAACTCCATGAACTTGTCAAGAATCAGCAACTACCCGAGAATAAAGCAGAGCTGCTAGGCTCTCGTCTTCAACAGTATGTAAAATCTCTTAGCAGCTGATGTAAAAATTTCGTGACCGTCAGCAGCAGTTCCACGATTTCTTCGTAATGAAGGTGATTTAGTGGCATGCAACAATATTAATGGTCTGATGGAACCACTTGGCATTGAATACGAACCCAGACATTGGAGGCTGTTCATTAATTCATCAAAAAAGAGTCTGAAAGGTGTATATATTGCTGCACGAAGGCAATAGTGAACAAACAGTCCCTGTGGGCTATGTACCACAGATGAAAAAAACTTAGGAGAATATAAAGCATATGTTACAAAACATAAAATCTGATGAACATCAATGGCAGCTCTTTGGTGACTTAAAGGTTGTTGCTCTTGTGATGGGCTTGTGGGGTGGATACACAAAGTACTGCTGCTTTCTGTGTGGATGGGACAGCCGTGCTAGAGGTTCTCACTATATCAGCAAAGACTAGCTACCTCATCAATCATTGGAAACTGGAATGAAAATGTTCAACATTCACCTCTCACTAAACAAAACAAAATTCTACTATCACCACTACACATAAAACTGGGGCTCATGAAAAACCTTGTAAAAGCTATGAACAAATCTGGTCAGGGATTCAAGTTTTTAACACCAAAATTCCCCTTACTGAGGCACGCTAAGATAAAAGAGGGAGTTTTCATTGGTTCTCAAATTATAGAGCTTAAAAATGGTAACTTTGAATCTGCCCTTTATGGGGAGGAGAAGGCTGCTTGGGAAGCATTCAAGTTAGTGGCGAAAGGATTTCTTGATAACAGAAGGGAAGGAAACTATGAAGAATTGATGGAAAACCTCATCAAGGCTTACAAGAACATAGGATGTAACATGATACTTAAAATCTACTTTTTGGACTCACGTTTAGACTTTATTTTTCAGCGAACTGTGAGGCAGTTACTAACGAACATGGTGAAAGGTTACAGCAAGATATTTCAACCATGTAAAGTGGTACCAGGGCAAATGTAGCACAACAATGCTTGCAAAGAGGCAAAAAAGGGATATGGATTAGAGTTTAAAACATAATGACACATTCTGCACGTTATAATAAAATAATAAAATCTTACATGGCGCGTATATTTAAAGCTATAGCTAATAAGCATTTTTTTAAGGTGATATTTGAATTCAGTGCATGAAAATACATAAAAATTAACTAATCTCATTTAAAAAGCACACAACTTTTCAAAAGTTGTTGGCGTACAACAAACCTCCAATTATAATCGGAGGTTTGTATTTTTCATAATCAAGAAGTGCGTAATAATAGGGAAACTGAATTGGTATGTGGTTAGCAGAGCATAAACGACCGCTTAAAATGACGTGAGAAAAGATGCAATGGCAGCCACTAGAGAAGATTGTATGAATGAGCTGCGGCCAAATACTGACATGTGAAAATCGTCATTCTGACCGGGAGGGAGTATCTCTGTGGTTGGTGTATTCCTAAATAGAGCGTCAGCTAGGGTCAGATGCTTGGCGTTTGACCATTGAAGGTTGTCTACAAATTGTATAATGAAATCCAGCTTTCGAGCCATCACAGGAAGTGGGAAGACTTTGGAGAAAGAAAGGCCAAAAAGAGGGCCCTTGTGGTCAGTAAAAAACCTTGGAGAATGGTATCGTGACAAAGAATTTTGTTTACTGCGGAAAGATCCGCGAGGAGCCCTCTTCCAAATTTACACATTTTTGACAACCTTTTCCAGGAAAAAACTAACGGGCCCCACGTTTCCTTTTGATATTCTTCTGGGGGTCCCAACCCCTCAACGCATCACACACGCATCAACAAAAATACGAATTGGGGGAGTCCTACAAAAACTCAATCACTGAATAAATACCAAATTTGGCCTCCTGAAAGGCACATGCAGCACTTTGCGGACAATTTACTTTAGATTTGCTGCGTTTGTGTGCATCTTTCAGGAGGTCATGTAGCGAGGATAAGATGGAAGCCGCGTTTTTTAATTGAATCCTTTAAAAAATGTATGGCTGCAACTATGTCAGGCAGAGATGAGATACCCTCGTTGGTTAGGAGATATCTCAGAAATTCCAGTCGGTCTACTCTTAATTAGCATTTTGTTGTGCCAATTTTAAACCATAGGCCACTAGGTGGTCGAATATATGCTTTATGAATACTGGGTGGGTTTCGAGGTATGTAGAGTAGACTAATATGTCACAGGACTTTGTTAATAAAACACACAAACATTTGTGTAGACGACCTCAGACCAAGTGGCATATACAGAAAACATATACAGTAAACGGCGTTGTTACACACATTTTCTCCACACTTTACGCTTACACCATTATTTGATGGAAGTCTTTTAGCTGTTGAGTTTGAAAAATACATGTACACGTTTGATTTAAGTCGTAACATCTGAGACGAACGGAATTGGATAAGTATCAGCCTTAGTGACTCTGTTCAAGGCAGGTAAGTCACACTCTGTTTTATTGAACCCTTCATTCTTAGAAAATAGATGTAATGTAGATGCTCAGGAAGATCGAAATTTCCGATTTATGCCTTATTTCCTTTTCTATTCTGGATAAATCCTCCTTCGCGGTTTTGAGTTTGGCCGGAGGCAAGCGGTGCTGTAATGCGAAGACAGGGGGCCTGTTCTGTGTATATTAGGTGGTAGGATCTATAAAGGGTGCGATTAATGCAGTGTGTTGAGCATGTATTAAAGGATGCACAGCTTAAAAGGGGCCTGTTGAACTTGGCAAGTGATGTCCTTGAACAGGCCCGGAAAGAGTTAACTGCGCGGCGCGAGAGGAATGAGTGCCGTGAATATTTCTCCCAGACACTCGATCCGTGAGAACGCGCTCTTTTAAATCGAGGATAAGCGAAATAAGTTGAAGTAAGTCTGCCCTCAAGATGGGGTGATCGACGTCAGAAAGTAAGAACAACCACGGGAAAGACCACCAGGGAAAGATAGAGATAGAAAGAAACTTATCAAAATAGAACAGAATAGGCAAACGTGCGATATTTTGGAGCGAGAAGAAAATCGGAGGTCGACGTCTGTCCTGGGCAAAGTCGGAGGAATGGACACGGTAGAGCCACTATCAACGAAGAAGTTTAGTCTCGTTTCTGGATCCCCGATGAAGAGACAGGAGTTGAGCTGCGTATCACCCCCACGGTGGGTGTGTAAGCAGATGATGTAGTCCCCGGAGAAGGTGTCTCTGGTGGTGCTTCCGGAGGGTGGCGAAGATGTAGCGTGGAGAGGGAAATAACAACTCTGACGAAGTGAGGTTACGTTTTGTACATCAGCGTGAAATATGGTTGTCATTTTTTGCGGATTCATGACTGATGAAGTTAGGCTTTGCAAATTTCCGAGTGGTGTCCAGATGAGGCACAATGATGAAACTGGTAACTGCTGAAGTGTTTGAGATTTCAGCAGGATGCTCTTGGGTGTCTTCCGGCAGCGAATAGGTGGATGATGTGTGTAAGTCCACCATTGGAGGAAGTAGGAGAAGATAGTCATTGGCTTCCCCCTACACGGAAGCCACAGGGTGACAGAAAGTGATAGGCCTTACTTTTGAATTTCTGGTGATACCAGCACGAGCTGGATGGCTCAGTCCTTGCATTTCCAGTCAGAGCAGAGCCAGACTGATCCTAGAGCCGAGAGCTTCAGCGGAAACCTGGACTCTTACCTCGGAGCGAGCTTTTCCTTCGCAGCTCTTTGGCCATATTCTGGGCCGCCTCGATGAGTTTGTCATTTTTTGCTTCTAGCGATGAGCGGTCCTGGGTGGCGGGAGATCGGCGCAAACCTCGGTAGGCCAGACCATTTTAGTTTGCACAGATGACTAACTCGCGGCAACCTAACGCATCACAAGCTAAGAAGCGATCGGTAGTCTCTGCCAAGCTGTCGAGGGGCTGAACTTCCCCAAGAGTTCCAGAATGTATGTTACGTGAAGGGGGAGACGACTAAGGAAAGTTTACCTCAGCTGTGTCACCTGGAGGTTGTCTCCCGCGGCGTCTCGGAGTTACCGAAGGAAAGTTGTAGCTTCAGCTCCACCAAGGTGAGGTTCCTGGTGAGGTTCTAAAATCGTTGCTGATCCGAGGACTCGTGATGTGAAAGGACGAGAGCCTTGAGAGCCTCGTAGGTTTTCTGCTGGCAACTCGAATAATGAGTCCATTGCTTCTATGAGGTCTGCTGGTAAATGAGAGAGGGCTAGCCTGAATTTTGTCTTGGTGGACATGACAGTTTGTGTCTTAAATGCCAGCTCAAAGAGACGGAACCAGTGTTTCGACCTTCCTGGCAGATATCGAGGCACTTGAATCTCCGAAAAAATTGCCGTGTCAGTGGTAAAAAGATTGTTGCTTGTTTTTTGTTGAGCCATGGCGAGAGCGTGAAGAATCCTGTTGGCCGATAAGGTTGCTTGATGGAGGATTGAAGAGGTGTAAAATCTTCACGGAGGGTCACCAATGGTACGGTTAGTTATACAAACACACTCCAATTATGTAATATCTTATTTACAATGCCAGGTGGAAATTTTTCTTAATTGCTCAAGTCAAGTGGCTGCAACTCTCGTGAATGGAGTGCTTGGAAGTTACCGATGAGGGTGACACTTGGCGTGAAGCGAGCGATTGTCAAAGCCAGGAAAACAGGATATATTTCGTATCTCTTCTCAGAACCACTAAATTGGCTCGCGTGGCGTGAGGTTGCCAGGTGTGCTATCATGTGGTTGCCGGTGGTTGCTAACTGCGCCGCTTTAGCTAATTTAAATGACACAATGTTTAACTTCAGGAAGTGGGAACTGTTGCAACTGCGCAATCACGCCACATTCTTCTTCTGACCGACACGTGAAAAACAGGAAACTGCAGCTTACAGGCAATCGATGACCGACCTGCGTACTAGACTTTGAATAGCGCTGATGGAGATAGACGTGACAATGTGTGAGAGATATATAGCCTCAGATTCTCTTGATGGACATGGAACTAGGGAGTTTAGGTCGGGGAGTGCACACAATCCTCCAGATGTCATCTGCAGCATAGTGTCCATGCTACCCGTGATACCACCTTGGCGGATATATAAATATAAAAATAAAAGAAGGGTGGAGAGACAGGGGGTGGGCTACATCCCCCTCACGGCCCTGACCAACGATGAGTGATGGAAGCTGGTCGGTGACAAGCCTGAAAATTTAAATGCAGAACACGAAAATAGATGAGAAGTGACTCGTAAATAAAGTGGCAAGAAGGGGATAAAAAGGATATGTTTATAAAGAATAAAGCCTTAATAGTTATGAGAGTATCCGGGTCTACTGAGGTGGAAGGGCGTGTCACTCTTCAAGCTGGTATGTGTAACAGTCTACACGGAGCATCACTCTGCGAGACTGAGTACCCTGTCACGTGAACATCATTAGACCTACTTGCAAATGGTTACGTTTTCTGAGTTACTGTATAGCCTACTTGCCCATTTGCACTAAATTTTTCAAAGATTTCCCCATCGAGCACACCGAGGTGCGCGTCTGTTTGTCCACTACGTGGACATCCTCGACTCTGCAAGAACATTCTCCTTTGGAATAAAATTAAAAAGAACAGAGGTCTACTTTCAATAAATTATTTGCCAAATTAATATACGAGGGGCGGTCAATAAGTTTTGAAATTCGGATATAAGGAAACGAGATATGAGGAAAAGTGTTTTATTATTTTTCAATATAACTACCCTCGACTTCAATGCACTTGCGCCACTGGTCCCTAAGGCTTCGAATTCCCGACAACCAGAGATCTTCCGACTGTGGTTCAATCCACTCCTGGACGACGAGCTGGACATCTTCATCCTCCCCAAACCGGCGTCCACGCAGTATAGCCTTGAGCTAGCGGAATAAAAAGTAGTCGCTAGGGAACAGATCTGGACTGTAAGGGGGCAGGGTTGAGCTCTTGGAATCCGCACTCGCGCAGGGCAGCTTGTGCAACTCTGGCCTTGTGGACTTTGACGACGTTGAAGTCGATCATGGGGCGTGAGGTTTCTAGGGACCTAAGGGCAGAGTCTTTGGTCATGGCCAAATTGTCGTGGATGATATTGATAACACTTCCATGTGATATTCCAAGTTCTCTCTCGATTTCTTCGACCTTCACCCGTCGATTTTCGCGGATCATCCTCTTCAGACGGGCCACATTGTCCTCGTTGGTCACGTCTGATGGGCGTCCTGGACGGGGGTCATCTTCAAGGGACTCATGACCATGGTGGAACTTCCTATTCCAGCGAGCAATGGTTGCATAGAAAGGGGCGGTGTCGGTGTACACTGCAACCATGCGCTCATGGATCTCTTTTGCATTCTTGCCTTCCTTGGTCAAAAATTTGATCACTGCGCGATGCTCAACCTTCTCCATTGTTGAAAAATTTGTGACTGACGATCTGCGATCAGCTACTGCTTCTTAAATAGACGAGGCAGGAGCGTGCGGCTGCAGGTCCTGACTTGTCACAACTTGTCCTAACACCCCCACAAACAGCCATTCTCTTTCCTCTGTTTTGCCCTACTGATTTGCAAAACTTATTGACCGCCCCTCGTATAATAATATTTCCTATGATAATTCAATAAAAATGAATGCACACTGAAAATAGTGGATTGACCATTATAAATAATAAAGGTTATTCAATCATCCTGTTAGTACGATAGCCTCAGTTTGATGGCCTTAACCAACATACTTGTTAGGTATTGATGTCGACAACTTTTAAATATGGAATGATGGAAAATAAATAATTCGGTTTGAAAGAGATTTCTGCCTTTTCCAGAGGTGGTAGATAACAGTTTTAGTGAGCACATTCCCTTGCTATTTGATATGAAGGTAAAATTAGGAACATTTTTTTTTGAAGTTTGACAAAGAGAGCAATATTACAATATATTAATGATAAAGGGATTGTTCACCTCTTTGTTCAAACGAGAAGGTGACTTACCATGACCACACACAGTAGTAAAATAATTCATTGACTAAAACAATTCAAAGTTGAAGAGTGAGTCGAGGAAGCTTTGAACGTTTGAAATGGTTGGAACGTGATGATTTTCAGCCTAGTTTTAACGGTTGACTTGCTGCGAGGGTGTTCTTAGGTTTTATAACTTATATGTCCCTCGTGCCGGGAACCTGCAATGCGCCCCCCATTCCTCACACACATATACAAATCACCCGATCTCGGGGCGGGAGACCAGAGGCCTCACTCCTCAGAAGTGAAAGATCTGGACTCGGTTGGACATGAAAGACCTCGCTCCAAACGCAAGGATTTTCGCTTTACCCCAAAACATTTATGTTCGAAAATGCATTTTGAGTAAACCGGGCGCTAACCATTTTATGCTATGCCCCCGGCTGGTCTGGAGGTTACGTTTGCCTCGGACAATTAACAGTATCCAAGAGGGGATAAAATATAGGCAAATAGTCGATGTAACGATCTGGTAGGCAGTAGACACTGAAAAATCAATCGGTTGAAATAAAATTCTAAAAGCTTTCCCGAGAGAAAAGCTTTGAAAGAGGAGGGAAGATTTGAAGCTTGAAATGCTTACAAATAGTATTTCTCTTGTTTTTTTTTTATTTTTACTTAAAATACCGATTAAATCAGGTCATCTATAATTCAAAATTTGCTTTCTGTAGTTTGATTGTTTAATTTAACTTAAACAAAGATATATTGTGAAAGCTACGTCCGTCTATTTGAACGATTTAACGAAATCCATTTGAGCCTTCGTAAAATTTGTCATTTTGAGTTAGAAGAATGCAAGGAGTTTATTTTTTTTGCAGATTATGCAATCACTTAGGATCTTTTTTACTATATGAGGAGGGGGGTCGTTACTCAGAAACCTAGGCTTTTAAGCATTATTAAAGTTAAATTGATCCTACGATCTTTGCATCTTAAATAGCAATTTTAAATTATTAAACTAGTCACATGGTGTTTTTTACCCAACTAAATGTGGTTACTGACGTCATAAGCACGAAAGTTTGATTTTTATATGCTTCCTTTGCTTCTGATAACTCCATGCTGTTTTAATGGTTTCCAGGTATCAGCAGAACCCGCGTACCACACTAAATAGCGCTGGTGTAGATAGAAGTGAAAATGTGTGGGAGATATATAGCCTCCTGTTGGTATTGGGGCCTGATGGACATGTAACATTGGGTGTTGTGTTAGGGACCGCACACATGTTCCAGATCTGGCTACAGCATGGTTGCCACCACTGATACACTCTTGTGGTATGAAGCTGCTAGAAAATGTAAAAAAGATAGGTGTTATAGAAAGGGAGCCTACCGGAACCATGATGGAAGGGGTGACCTCTCCTTTCCGGCCCTAACCAACGATGTCTGGATGGAAGCTAATCGGCGACTAGCCTCCAAAATTAGTGTTCAGGCCATGAAAATAGATAAGAAGTGACTCGTTATGAGAGTGGCGAAAAAAAATTGGTAAATGAAGACGTCAATAAATATTAAAGCCTAAGTAGTTATGAGAGTAGCCGGGTGCACTATGGCTGGGAGAACGTGTCACATTCCTCCACATGTAATAATAGTCTACCCGGAGCTTTCCTTTGCGGGACCGAGTACTCGGTTACATCAACATCGATAGACATACTCGCAAGTGGCTTGCCAATTTACACGCGCTTTTTCGAAGATTTCGACACCGAGAAGCGGCTGTGGCGCGTCTGTTCGTTTGCCTCCTTCGACTCCGCAAGAAGAACAGTGTTCGACGCGGACAGATAGAGGAGGAGGGGAAGGCAGTGAAACAATTAACTACGATATCAATCTTTTGACAATATAATAAATATATCCTTTGCTTTTTCCACAAAAATATTCCTACTAATTTTAGCATGAGAGAAACTTTGAGCAAACACCAACACACCTGTTCGCCTCCGGGTAGTGGATAAGCCACGGTTGATAAAATGGAGCCAGCTTGGAGTACATCATCAATATTTGTCATCGGGAAAACATTCAGGGATTTCAAATATTCTGCATTTGCTTCCGTATCGTCTGTCACCAAAATATGCAGTGTTTTATATATGCATATATTGACACATTTTTCTCTTATTTCATTTGGGCGTTAAATAATTGCTAAAAAAATGGCTTACCTTGTGAATTATTTAGTTTCATGTGACGTTTTACTGATTTTTCCGCTTGCAATAACATGTTGACTAGAGAAAGTTCTTGTTTTTCAATGGCAATTGATAAAATTCCACTGCAAATATAAGTGTTAGCAATATTTTTAGAAACTAACAATTAATTTACAAATCCTTGCGCGAGAAAAGTCATGGGCATGCGCGACATACGTATAAAGGTGAGCAATATAGTGGAAACAATTATAATTACTAATTTTTATTTTTAATGTGGAGTTTAACCCCCTTTAGCATTAATGACAGCTTTAATAGGTCGAGGAATGAACTCACAGCTTTTTACCCAAGCTCTTTTAGAAACGCTGGTGGAAAAAATCGGTTCCTGAATTATTGCTCTAATGACACCAGAAATGCTGTATTATATTAAGATCTGGTAATTGTGGTGACCAATGTAATTGTTCAATGCCATTTCCAACCAATTTTAACGACTTAAGCTCTGCGAGTTGCTGCATTATCGTCCTGAAAGTGGCGCCATCAGTATGAAAGAGGGTATGTAACATGTGATGAACCTGTTCAGTCAAAAATTAACAGATAGTCTTGGAAGTTTATCCTGTAATGCAATATTACTATTTGACGAAGGGTAATTATATGATATTGAAGCCAAAACCATTGCCTATTCATCTCCATGCTTAACCAGCATGATAAATTAGGAGCATAAGCTTCTTTAGGCGTACTCCAGACGTAAACTCGGCAAGAATGTAAGAATAATGTAAAGTAAGTTTCATCCGAATATATATCTCCCATTCTTCCATTGGTCCATTATTCAATTTTTAGTTGCGTGAGAGTCTAGTCGCGGGCGACTCTATATCTCACTATGTCGGTCGGTTGGTCGGTCCTCGTTTTGCTTTTTTCTGTTTTGGTAATAACTGCAACTATCCGGACGATTCTAACGAAATTTGAAACCCTTATGTTGTTTAACATTTTCTTTCAAATGATATAAATGCCAAGGTCCTCCCAAGGTTAGCCCGGTAATTATTTTGTTTTGAAAATAACATTGTAACTATTTGGCCGATTCTAACGAAATCTGAAACCCTTATGTTGTTTTACATTCTCTTTCGAATGATATAATTATAAAGGTCCTCACAAGGTTAGCCCAGGAATTATGGAAAGTTTTGAAGGTCGTAAGGTCATAAATCAGAATAAGTGAGAGCACGCGAGTTTTGTTCAGCAGACCTTGTTATCAGCTATATACCACTTTTTAGGTCGTTCTCCGTTAGTTTACGTCAGGAAAGGTTTGGGACAATTACAGCCATTCCGTAATACTCGTTTTCATCAAGCTCTCGATTTGTTTCATGCTGATTCAGCCCTCTACTCACATTTCAAGCCGTAGTCCTAAGACTGTTCGACGATACGCGTTTTAGAATTCTACGATCTCTTTCACTGAGAATTTCATTCCTCCGCTATTACTTTTGGCAAAACTTTTCTTTCGCTAATTTTCAAAAACACTCAAGCCATTATAAACTCTCTCTGCAAGTTACTCATATCAGCCTTTCTCCAAAGTAGATTCATTCCCTGATTAGTTTATCCCTCTTTTTTAGTCGCGTGCGACTCAGGTAGTGATGTCGGTCGGTCGGTCCCCGTTTTCCTTTTTTATTGTTTTTGTAATAACAGTGTAACTATTCGGCCGATTCTAACGAATTTGAAACACTTATGTTGTTTTACATTCTCTTTCAAATGATATAATTGCCAAAGTCCTATCAAGGCTACCCCGAGAATTATTTTGTTTTGGCAATAACATCATAACTTTTCGGCCGACACTCTGCTAGACTAGACTATGCAAGGCTATTATAGGCTAGGCTATACTATGCTAAGCTATGCTTAGATATAATGTACAAGGGTAAGATATACTATCTTAATTTAGGCTATAATATGCTATGCTAGAATAACATATAGTATGTTAGGCTAGACAATAATAAGCTATGCTTAACTAGGGTATAATAGTATAGTATATGCTATACATGTCTAGGATAGTTAATTCTAGGCTAGGTTATGCTATGATAGGCTAAGCTATATTAGGCTAGGCGGTGCATGACAGGATATACTATGCTATGCTACGCTATGGTATGCTAGGTTAGGCTATGATATACTAAGCTATGCTACACAAGGCTAGTCTTCGATATACCAAACTATGATAAGCGAGGCTTTGCTAGGGTAGGCTAGGTTATGTTATGCATGCTATGCAAGACTAGGCTAAGATCTAATAGTCTAGTCTAGGCAATACTATGATATAGTATACTATACTATACTAGCTAGGGTAGGGTAGGGTAAGTTAGGCTATGATATACTATACTAGGCTATGCTAGTCTAGCCTAGAATATACTAATTAGGCTAGGATAAGATAAAATATACTAGGTTAGGTTCCAATGAACTAGGCTAAGCTAAGCTATATTAGACTAGGGTAAGCTAAACTAGGCTAGACTATACTCTGCTAGGCAGGCTCGGCTAGACTTTGATAAGTTATGCTAGGATACACTGTAATAGGCTGGGATACACTATGATAGGCTAAGGCATACTATACTAAGCTAGGTTATTCTAATATATACTATGCTAGGCTATATATGCAAGTCTATACTAGGCTAGGGTATACTATGCTACTCTAGGGTATACTATGTTATTTTAGGTCATTATATGCTATAATATACTAGGTTGGGCTATACAAGGGTATGCTATGCTATGCAAGGCTATGCTGGACTATACTACGCTAAACTAAGCTAGATTATAATGTACCATGCTAAGCTAGCATAGACTAGAGTATGCTATGCTAGACTATGATTGAGTGTGCTATGCCAAGATATACGATGCTAGAATAGGATAGGATATACTATGCTAAGCTAGGCTATACTATGCGAGACTCATTTATACTATGCTAGACTAGGTTATATTATTCTTATACTCTACTATGCTAAGCTAGATTAGAGTAAGGTAGACTATGGTAGATAGGCTATACTATGCAAGGCTAGGCTAGGCAATAATAATAATAATAATAATAATAATAATAATAATAATAATAATAATAATAATAATAAGTCTTTTGTAATGCGCTCTTCAAGGCCTGAGGCCTTCCCAGAGCGCACGTTGTGCTGAGATGAGAATGGAAATTCAATGGAAATTCAAGAGGGGGAGAAAGCAATACTGAAAAGATGCGTTTTCAGGAGCCGCTTAAATGTGGTAAGAGAGGGAGAAGACCTGATTTCAGCAGGAAAAGCATTCCATAACTTAGGGGCGCAGATTGAGAAGGAGCAGTCCCCCATTGAGCAGAGGGATTAACGAGGAATATTCAAAAGAGGTGCATGTGATGACCGAAGGGCCCGAGGAACATGGCGTGGCGAGAGGGCAGAAGAGAGGTAAGACTGGGCCTTGTTGTTTAGGGCCTTAAATGTGAAGAGAAGTATCTTGAAGTGAGTACAGGATCTGACAGGGAGCCAGGGCAGTTCATGCAGCAAGGGTTTCGAGGGAGAGAAGCGAGGGCGACGGAGGAGAAGCCGGGCGGCATAGTTCTGTACAAGTTGAAGGGGGCGGAGAGAGGAGGATGGCAGATTCACAAGCAGAGAGTTACAGTAGTCAAGGCGGTGGTGATGAAGGCATGAACAGCACTCTCAAGATTTTGGCGATCAAAGTGAAGCGAATGCGAGAGAAGTTACGAAGGAAACATAGAGAGGATTTGCTGACATTGCGGATATGAGGCTTAAAGGAGAGATGCTCATCAAAAACAACACCCAGATTCCTAACGCAGTCAGAGAAAATGATAGTATTACCGCCCAGAGTAAGCGAAGGAAAGAGAGATTTATACTTTTTGACAAGAGCAGGGGTGCCGACGAGGAGGACCTCAGTTTTGGAGTGATTAAGCCCGAGGAAGTTGGTAGAGAGCCAGTCAGAAATGAAGGAGTAGGCAACCAGGAGGCAAGATACGTGGGGGGGGGGGGGCAATACTATGTTAACCAATTCTAAACTATACTAGGTTAGGCTATGCTATACTATACTATTTTAGGCTAGGCTATACTGTTTTAAGCTATAATATGGTAAGCATTACTATCTTATATATGCTAGGGTGTACTAGGCTATGTTAGGCTAGGCTTTACTATGGTTTCTAGGCTAGGAGAGGCCATACTATACATTCTCTGTTAGGCTTGGCTAGATTAGTCTAGGCTAAGTTATACTATGCCAGGCTAAGCTATACAATGTAAGGCTAGGCTATATTATGCTAGCTACGCTAGAGTATGATATGGTAAGTACTATTATAGGGAATCATAGGCTAGACTTTGTTATACTAAGCTAGGTTAGACTAGTCTATCCAATGCTAGGCTAGGCTATACTATGGTAGGCTATGCTATGACATACTATACTCTCTTATACTATGCTATACTATACTATGATATACTATGCTAGGCTAGGCTAGGCAATCTAGACTAGTATATACTATGCTAGGCTTTATTATGCTAGGTGAGGTAATACTATTGTAGGCTATCCTACTGTAAGCTAGGTTTTGCCAGGCTACTCTTCGAGACTATCCTAGGCTATGCTAGGCTTATACTATTCCTAGACAATACTAGGCTATACTAGGATATGCTATGCTAGGAGAAACTATACTACATATGCTATGCTATGCTATGCTATACTATGTTATGCTATAATATTCTATGCGATGTTATATTATGCTATAATATGATAAGCACCACTATACAATAATATGCTATGTTATACTATGCTATAATGTGCTATGCTGTACTATTCTTTACTATGCAGTTAGCGTGTGACCATTTTTGCGCCTTTTCGAATTCCATAAATGAGGTGCGACAAAAAGTTAAGGCCCACCATTTTAATTTAAAAAAATATATGTTTTAATATAATTTAATTCTGCTTTTTAATAGGCTTTTAGAAAGTTGTGACTTATTAGTCGCAGGCGCCTTTACATTTCACTATGTCGCTCGGTCCAAGGTTTTGCTTTTTTTTAATTACATTGTAACAATTCAGCCAATTCTAACGAAATTTGAACCCCTTATGTTGTTTTACATTCTCTTCCAAATGATATAATTGGCACTGTCCTTCCAAGATTAGGCAGGGAATGATTTTCTTTTGGCATTAACATCATAACTATTCCGACCCTTCTAACGAAATTTGAAACCTTTATATTGTTTTACATTATATTTCGAATGATATAATTGCCAAAGTCCTCCCAAGGTTAGCCAGGGAATTATTTTGTTTGGGCAATAACATCATAACTATTCGGTCGATTCAAACAAAATCTGAATCCATTATGTTGTTTTACATTCTCGTTTGAATGATATAATTGCCAAGGTCCTTCTGATGTTAGCCCGTGAATTAGCTTTTTTTGCAATAACATCATAACTATTGGGCTGATTCTAACGAAATTTGAAACTTTTACATTGTTTTACATTCCATTTCAAATAATATAACTGCCAAAGTCACCCAAGTTAGCGAGGGAATTAGTTTTCTTTGTCAATAACATCATAACTATTGGGCCGATTCTAACGAAATTTGAAACCATTAAGGTGTTTACATTCTCTTTCGAATGATAGAATTGCCAAGGTCCTCCCAAGGTTACTCCGGGAATTATTTAAAGTTATCAAAGTCTTAAGGACATAAATCAGAATTTGCGAGGACACGCGACTTTTTGGTCACCAGACCTTGTTTAGTTCTATATCACTTGACTTTAAAAATATTAAGTCTATGTTTTGACTAATAAACATTTAGGACGAAAGGGGTGGGCTAGTATAATAATATATAATAATCTATAACATAATTCAAAAGGAAAAAAACGGAAACATTAGAACAATTTTTAAAAATTCTAATGATAGGAGTATTTTCAAGAATTCTCGCCAAACCTTTTAGCTGTACAATGAACATTGTGTCACCTACTCTGCCGTTATACAAAAGCAGCATATATCCCATGCAAAGAAAATGGGATGAAATGAAAGGAAACGGAAAATTTAAAAACAAACAAACAAAAAAATCGGAAGACTACCTCTCTACCCTGACACTCATCAGAGTGGCCAGGGAGAGGGAGGGAGGGCGAATGCCCGACACTCTCATGTAGTCCTCTGAACCCTCATCACCCTGTGCATCACCAAACTTAGAGCGGAATGGTTCGGGAGGTAGGACTGAGAGAGAAAAGAAAAAGAAAAGTTCAGCCTAAAACAGCTAGAAGTAAATACGAGACATAAAAGGTGACCTTGGCAGCCATTGGACTTACAGGTTAAAGTGGGATCCAAACCACAGTGTGTGCAGCTAATATCACTTTCAATCTACTACTGCTTCGTGATTCCTGTCTCAGATGTCTTCTGTAAGTCCCATATGTGAATAAGATAGAAAGTTAACAGAGTGAAATTTGAAGGAAGATAGAGATTTGCAAAGGGTTGTCCGTTTGCCCGGAGATCAGGCTTATCTCTGTCAATTATAAATAATTGTAACTAAGATTTTTTTTTTAGTAGAAAAGTATTACTTTTGACTAGTATGCAATTCTGTATTAGTAATGTATTTGCGTGTATTGTTTGTTTGCTTTTTGTTAAGTTAGGCGTTCAAACCGTTTTACGCAGTTTATTTGTTACTACGGGATTTTAGTCTGTTTCTCTTCCATCTTTCTCTGGTTATCTCTGTTTAGTAATACCTTTGTAAGTTATTCCATTTGGGTTAACATATTTGTAATGATGTGAATCACTTTGGATGTCCTCATTTGGTTTATACTTCATGTGGTTAAGTTCGTTTATTATTCATTATTTCCTTATATCGGTAGAATGTCGTGATTGGGTATGTCTTGGGTTGTTGCATCTCCGCCTTCTTTATGCATAAATTTCTTCTTCTGATCAAAAAGTTTAAGTATGCTTGGGCATAGACAACGAAAACTCCCCTCCTCCCATTGGGCATAGGCGACGAAAACTCCACTCTTCTCATTGGGCATAGCGAGAAAACTCCACTCTTCCAATTGGGCATAGGCGACAAAAACTCCACTCTTTCCATTAGGCTATCTTGTTAGCTAATTCGATGCCTATGTCATTTTGTCTTTTCAATGAATTTCTTTGCTTTTTTGATATTATTTTATTCAGTGGTTTTATTTTATCTTCTCTATGTAGGTCTGTTTGTCTTTTATGTTCGGCTTTTCTTGTGTTTGTAATTATATACATTGCCTTGTTTTGGATCTTTTTGAAGTTTGATCAGATTACTTTTAGGAAAAGTGGACAGAGCTATTCTCGGAAACACTATCGCATATTGCCGCCCAGATAGATCTTTCATTTTTGGGGATTAAGGTTTCTTAGCTTGTATAATAATAGTAGTATAGTATAGGTAATCGTAGTAGTAGTCGTCGTAGTAGGAGTAGTAGTAGCAATGGTAGTAGTAGCAGCAGTAGTAGTAGTAGTAGTAGTAGCAGCAGCCTACAGCGGGAGCAGGAGCAGCCTACAACAGCAGCATCATCAGTAGTAGTAGTAGTTCGCCAAACTGCCGTTATCCAGGCGGATCACGACTGGATAATGAAATCGACATAAAGGTCAGTATGACAATCTCTGGTGAGCCCGAGCGAGGGGAGGGCATCAGGGGTTGGTCCTCTTTGGAGAGAGGTGTTAGGAAGTATTGTTTTTTACACCAAACATCGTTTAGGTCGAAGCTTCGTCGCCCTGGGGCAGATAGAGCTGTGTCCGCGTCAGAGGCATGTGGATATAGATACCAATCGGCAGGATTCCTTGGTACAGAGAGAGTGTGTGTGTTCTGCTGCGAAGATGGAAGAGGAAAGAAAGCAGTGTTGTAATTGGCTATGTGTGTGATGAGAAGTATAAGATCTATCCACCCCAGTAGAGAGCTGAGCACAGCGCGTCCACCATTTGGTAGCCAGATCTCTACGTGCGTTGTTTGTGTCAGCTCTTGCCGGGATCAAATCCGGTACCGTGACGTTGGAAGACCACCGCCGTATCTACTCGGCTAGCAAGAGCTTGTATAGTAGTTTAAGTCATTTGTTTCCTCATTTTGCTCTTTCCGTTTTCTGTAAATCGACTATTTTAAATTTATCTTGATTAGTTTTTATTTTCCAATTTCTTCATACTCGTTGAATTTTATTTCTTCTTCCCACATTTTAAGGCTGCCACTCACTATTTCTGTACGAACGAACTATTAATTGGCTGATATCATCAGCGAATTATTGAATGTTTAGGCAGCCCTGATTGCTGGATGTAAGTATATCGGCGGTGAAGATTGAATAGAGAAATGGGCTTAAACCCCCACTTTGGGGAAGTCCGGCTTTAAGCTAGAACTTTTCGGAATGGTGGCTGCCATCTCTATAAATGCATATTTATCAAAGTCATGGTCGCATAATATTATATTTATCTTGTTCATTATTTCTCATTTTTTTATATTGCATACACCTCTGCCATACTTTGTCGAAAGCTTTGGACACCTCCCGGAAGACGTATTCCACGCTAAAATTTTCACTTTTCGCTTTCTCTATCTTTTTCATTATTACACTGAGTACCATCTCAAGACCTAGGTTTTATCTATATCTAAATTGGAAGTATTTTCTGACAACTGATTTATCTCTTCATTCTTCCTTACCACTTAGGGAGACCATCTGGGTAAGTGAATAGACATTGTCTTTTGGAAGGATTGATTTTTCATCTGCCTTTTTATTGCCTCTTTTAATCGTCGATCTCTTCCAATGCCGCTTCTCTGAGAGAATTGAGTACGAAGGTCTGAAGCTTTTCATTTTATTTATTATATATCTCACAATCCACTCTGTGATCGAATTCCCATTTTTTGATTTGGTAAGTGGATAGGTTGTTATGTATGTACTTTAGTATAGCTATGTGTTCACTGCATGGTATGTCTATTTGTTTCATGTAGTAGTTGAAAAGATGACAGAGTTTGTTGCAGATTGTCCTTGTATGTTTGGAAGTTAGGTCCAAAACGTTGTAATATTTCTCGATTCAGCAATGATGCGAACTGATTTCCTGCTCTGTTGGTGTGTTGATACCCAGTGGGCATTTAAATCAACAACAAAGGTTACCGGTGATTTATTGTTAAATACGTTATCGAAGTTAAGTACCAGTCTTTTTAACGCCTGCGTAATATTATGGTTGATATCATGAAGCTATTATTATGTTCGTTAGCTCTATTTTTTTATTGCTAGGTATGTTTCTGTTAATCATTGTCTTACTTTATATTTTAATTCTTTCCTTACTGCTATTGCTGCCTGATCGGATCTTTCTCCTGATGGTTTCGTGGCAATTATATTTTAGTTCCATATTCTAGTTTTTATTTCCTAAATTTTTCCCGTGATCTGAGATTAGTAGCACGCACGGGTCGATTATTCTGAAATATTTTCAATATATTGCTTCCTTGTCTTTCCATCTGAGTGTATTTATTAGTATTATTTTTAATTCCTTAATTTCCATTCTTCCATTATCCATGTTTTTCATTGATTTCCTGTTGGGTCGACTTTTGGTGGAGGGAACTAGCGGTGTTTTTTTTTAATCTCTTTTTGTTGTAGTTTCGGATCTCCCTCTGCTGGTAGAGGGAACTGCAGGTTCTGGGGTTGCTGCTCTTGATCATGGGCTTTGTTTGTATCTAGATTTCGAATTCTTTCTTTTTTGTATCTTTCTGTGGGTTATTCGGGGGTCTTTCAGTTTCGATATCACGGCTATTTGTTTTCCCCTTTCCTTCCTCTTTTTATGCCTCTTTTCGTTTTTTTTAGCCTTTTCTGTTAAGGCTCTGGTTGTATTTTCTTACACGTTTGTCTTAAAAATAGCTGATGAGTATACTTCCTTCGGGAACTTCATAAGTTCTAATCTATTATCTATTAGAAATTAAATAAGTGCCCAATGGAAACAAAAAATGAAAATTCAATAGTGAAGTGAGAAACAACCTAAAAAATCACCCCTCAATAACCCCAAATTAAAAATCCTTAAAACCTGGGGAAAATACTAACACTAAGATAGCTTTCAGTTTTTTCCGGTACTAAAAAATAAACTAATAAAATGACACCCTCCTGGCGATCTACCAAATACCTTGCCAGCGTTAAAACCAATCCTATATTGGACTAAAAGGCAGAAATGCACATACGAACACAAACATAAAATACGTACCGGGAACACTTCCAATGTCCTTTAATCTCAACTCATTACAATATAACATCAAATAGAAAGGAATCAAGCCAAACTTGTATATCGTTCAAACGATACTATCTAATGAACTTCCTTCTCACCTTTAAATTATCCCCAGGAAACTTTAACCTTAGCCCCTTCATAAGCAAACTAATATGTATGCACACATATCTCACGTAGCTCACCCAACCTGATTTCCTGTCCTAAACAATTAAAAATTAATTTATATTTTTTTCTCCAGTTTTCTTAATTCTAATATTATTCCGTTTGCATAGAAGCAGCGCAGATGACTCACAATGCTCTTTGTAAAGCTGAAAGATGAGGCGAGAAGTGTCGAAACTCGTTCTGTATTTAGAATACAATTTTGCTTTCATATCGCTTTCTTTCCTCATGATTTATCAGAGTGAACAGTTCGCTCTGCAGACTAACAATTAATCAAAAAAGGGGTTTTAATCATTTGAAATTTTATGTAATAATGACATTCATAAAAAGTTAAATTATCATAGGTTTCTATTATTTTGCTCAAGCTTTACTGTACGTCAACAAACACTTATTCAATTACAAACTTCTCCCTATTTCTTTCTTACTTATTTCTTTCACACACAGCATATAACTCTTCCATCTGAGGAATCTACCTATGTTGTTTTCAGTCCGCAATTCCCTGTCGTGGAACAGGTGGTTTACATTTGATCCATGAAGGATATCAAACCGTTCTTCCTGCTACTTCACTGCCAACGAAGACCTGAATCTAGTGCCCTTATGTTTGCTAGCGATTGTCATATTGATCTTCATGTTGGTTTCATTATCTGGTCGTGGAGGGATGCATCAGAGGAACGGGTGGATGGCGTTAATTAAATTAAAATAAATATATCTCAAAACTAACCTGTCTACGTAGGTTTGAAACTCTTCGTTTGAAGGCAGGCGAGTCGTTATGGTGGCCACAGTATGCAATGCCACCGCCTCTTGAGAATCGAATATTTCGGCCAGCAAAGTAAAGTTACCGAAGGGGAAATACAAAGGAGCTGGGAACGTTTGCCCAGACCACAAGGGACTTTTGGAGCCAGATTCATACACAACTGGAACAAAATGTGAATTAACATAATAATGGTGGCGACTAATGTGTTTGTAAGAGACATGTTTCAATGCAGAAATTGTTAAGGCGAGTGAAAAAAATATGTTTGGACTCCTGTATGATTCTAGTGACAAAGAAAGAAATGTTATTTTAGTGTAGCTCTTTGTATGAAATTACCCCCGAAGGTTTATAATATATTTCCCTTGACGCACTTTTTCACTCTGCCTCTCCGTCTATTGATTCTTTTTCTATGTGGTAAAAATGTCCCGATGGCTACATCAGCTTCTGTTCTTATTTCAATTAAAAAAATAATTCGTTTAGCTGTTCTTCCTCCTCTGTTTACCTACTGAGTGAATGTGTTCTTTTGTGTCACACCAGATTCCTTTTCTTTCTAAATGGTAAACTAAAAATCAGAAATATAAGCGTGGTGACTGGGTAATATTAATTTAACTAAATTTGTGAGAGCCCTCGATTAGTGTTAGCATTGCTAGTTGTTAAAAAAATGTCCTGATCTTGAGATATTTACCTGAAAATTTGTATCTTCCAATTCCCCTCATCTCTGGATCTTTCCAATCGGAGCACTCCAAAGACACTTGTTCCACAAGAGCTTTGATTAGATCTTCCGTTTCGTTCCGGACTATTGCGCACGTGCCGTCGGTCGGAGGTTTATTCGGCTTCATAAACATCAGCGATTTTCCTTAAGAAGCGACTGTTATGTACATTTGTTTATGATTGTGTCCATTTCGTCTTGCAACACATTTTTTTCCCATCCTACACCCATTATAGTTGGACCTCCTTAACATGAATCCTTTGCAACAAGTTGTCAAGTGAACATTGGCATCTTGATGCAAGGGCCAGGCAGAGCTAGTAAGTGTCCTGGTTGAATTCTTTATATTTATATTTTTACTACTGTTTTTTTTTTACTCTTTTAAATGTAATTTTGCTTATTCTGCCTGTTCTTCCTCACATTCCACCCCACATCTGGGCAGAGAGCGCCAAACCCTTCTCATAAAACTAGATCGCCATTTTCACTGGGCCACAACTGAGACTGAAGATTTGTTTCTGAGTTTGGGAGGACAAAGTTAATATTTGCCAAATAACGGCGCAAATTTTACACGTAGTGGAACTTTTCACGAATATTCGACAACATTGAGATAAATCACATTTGTTTTCCAATATTATTTCTGCAACCATGAACATTTTTTTCAAGATTTTATTTCAAATCATCGAAGGGGTTTCGGAAGGGCTGCTGTGTTTAAGTCCGCCTGAACGGGAAAGAACCCTAACCAGACGAGCTTCTACAACACAAACCACTCTATTGCTAAGAGGGGCCAATGTGACATAAAAAAAGGGTTGGGTGGTTTTGCGTTTGATAGGGAGTAAAGGGATTGAAGAGTCGGGTATGCTTAATGGCGTTGTTGCGCGCCGACCCTTTGGGAAAGCAGTTACACTTGAAGTATAATCAGGAGAAAAAATAAATTTCTCGTGGTGGAAACCATTTAATAGTACTATAATACCATTGTTTTACAAAGAGCTTTTGCTAGCCGAGTGGATACGGCGTTGGTCTGCCAACGGGCGGTACCGAGTTCGATCCCGGCATCAGCGGACACAAACGTCAGCGCACGGAGAGATCTGGCTACCAATTGGTGGTCAGCGCTGTACTGGGGTTGGTAAATCTTACACTTCTCCTCACACATAGAGCCAAATGCAACACTGCTTTCTTTCCTCTCCTGTCTTCGCAGCATAACACACACACACTCTGATCCAAGGAATCCTGCCGATGGGTATCTATATCCACATACCTCTGACACGGAACAGGTCCCTCTGCTCCGGGTCGACGAAGGTTCTACCTGAACGCTGTTTGGTGTCAAAACATAATCATTTCTGGTACTTCTCCCCCAAAAGGACCGGCCTCTGGTGCCCTAGGGCTCACCAGCGATTGTCACACTGACCTTTATGTCAATTTCATTATCCGGTGGGGATCCGCCTGGATAAAGGCAGGTTTACGAATTACTAATATTACCATTGTTTTATGCAACTTTTACACCATAATCTTATTATGTCTGATAAATAATAAAATTAGGTGTAATGTGTTGTCCATCTGCTACAATTTATTGCTACAAATATACAGCTACTCGGTCCCTACATTTCCTCCCCTACATTTCGATCCTTTTAGAACTTTTTATCTTCCGATGAGAAAATGAAGTTTCTTAGTTCTGTTGATTGATATTTTCAAGCTCATTTAACCAGAGTGTTTGGGGGTAAAAATGGTGGTGATGACCGAACTGAAGAAAATAATATGAAAGAAAGAAAAGGGAAGTGATGTAAAGGGGGAAACGGAGATTCAAAAATGTAACAAGAACAATTGATAATATACCTACTGAATAGAAACCATGTGCAAAGTTAAATATTCTATTTTCTTTAAGTCATCTACTCAAAATTAATATTTTCGGTTCGCATCTTTGATCGGGCTTTGTTGTACAGCAGATTGATTACCCAAAGTGTTTTGGAGTTTGATGTAATTCGCATTTCCATTTTGCAACTAAATATAAAAATCTTAAAGGTAAAACGTACAAAAACTGAAGGCACTTACTGAAAATACCTCGGAATGATTCATGGCTAAAGTGTTCTCCTTGTTGTTTTAAGTGGGAAGTAGGAAACTATATTTACCTTTGCTCTCTTGTCCTTCGCGTTTTCCTAATACTGATACTTCATATTTCACGAAGTTTCCTATGGAAGAATGCCAGAAGTCCTCCAAAATGGCAAAGTTAAATCTGTCCATACCTTAAAAATTAATGGAACGACATTACCGCCATTAAAAGGGTCCTCTTCAGAAAGAGATTAATGTAATTATTAATGAGATGACAAATGAAAATGCGCATAATCCAAAGAAGACTGGATAAACATAGCGGGATCGAAAAACAAAACAAAACAAAACTGAAAGGTTTATTGAGAAAGAGAAAATAAATTGTTGCCACAAACGAGGGTGTTTTTAGTTAGGGGAGAAAACATGAAAGATGAAAGACCAATGAACAAAAAAAGGTATATAAACAAAAAAAGTCAAAAATAAAAAAAGAACAGGAAAAGTAAAGACTAAAATAAAGTAACAATGTAGGAGACGGGAGGTGCCTTTAAAAACCATCAGGAAAAAAATTGCAGTTGTCAGTTAAACCGCAACATAGGAAGCCATGGCAATGGGTTTCCATAGCAATGGTTAGTTACGTCGACTGGAGACCCCACCCCTACGGGTGGGTGAAAGGCCCCGTGTCACAAACTGAAGGTTAAAATAACCAAATGAAGCAGGTTTTTAATTATGGTTAGATTGGTCTATCGGGTATAGTCACTTTCTGACGTGAAAAGGGAACCTCCCCAGGTGACCAACCGTTGCTATAGTAACCGCGGCTCTTAAATCGAGAATCTCCAGCTCATGCAACATGCGCCCACCAGTTGAGGAATAAGTATCGAATAGAATCAAGGAAAGTAATAAAAATTCACCGATCACTCCACAACACAAGATTTATTTTCGTTATCAAAGCTGTGTGTTCGGAGTGGGTCATGAACAGGAGGGTTGCGCACCGCAAGTAAGGTATGTGGGTTATCTACTTTACACATATTTTTTGCAGAACTTTTTTCAGAACTTTTTGGTCAACGTGGTACCGTCGATTTTAGTTCGTTTTAATAAACAAAAACAAATAAATTGAAGGATAATAAAAATAACACGAATGTTAATTAATGATCTTGGATGGCATTGTCAACCTGAAGTACTAGGTGAACCAGGGCAAAGCACTCAAGAACGTTCATCGACAGCTATATAAAGAGATGCAAGGGAGGAAGAGAAGGAACGCAAACTACTTCGCGGGAGCCAAGCAGTGGTGTAGCTAAGTGGGAGGGAGGGGCGAGGGAGCATAAATTTAAAAGTTAGTCCGGGCCCCCATTGAAGAGGGGCCCAAATGAGTGTTCCATCCCTTTTTTGAGTGACAAAAACAGTTAATAAAACGGTTAAATTTTGAATTAAACTGTGTTAATCGCTACTTATATTGTTGCTGCGTCAGACTGATAAAATGCATCAATATAAATATTTTGACTGGTATATTTAATAAATGTAATATCTCGATTTCACATTTTGTAGTTAATTTTTTGTCATCATACATAAGATTCTGTATTAAAGCGTCGTAATAATTACTTTTATTGTTGCTGTATCAATATGTAATATCTCGGTTTCACATTTTGTAGTTTATTTTTTTAATCATACATAATTATTCCCTATTAAAGTCTCTTACTTATTTTTATTGTTTTATTTGACACACCATCAGACATACCAGAGTGCACCAAAATATTGCAGGAGTAGTTGTTTTCATCTCATTCATGATATCAAACATTCGTATGTTGGGGGAACCCCAAAGGAAATAATGCCTCCGGGCCCCCAATTCCCTAGCTACGCCACTGGGGCCAAGTCATAAATCCCAACCTTAATTTTCGGCAAAAGAATCAATCGTTTCAGCCTCACTTTGCTATCGATGGTAACACTACATCATTTTGGTTAAATAATTATTTTTATTTACGGTGAAAAGGGGACGTACCGATTGCATACCCGGTTAAATTAAGTTTAACCGGCATAAAATCCACATCAAAGCCGTATATAATCCATTCGTATTGAACCGGAGGGGAACCGCATCCATCGTCTCCAAGATCCATGGTGTCTTGTAAGTCTTGCCCACTTAGTCCATTGTCCTAATGAGCAAAAGAGAAAAGCCTGCAAAAACTCACCTTTAATTCTATGAAAAGCGATTGCGTTAATTTACGTGTGATATATGATATATATAATTTAGATTAATTTTGAAAAGCTTAACCTAACTTGTCTTCGAAATTCTTTGAAGGTGCTTAATTCCGAGGCCCCCAAAGTAAGCCCGAATTGTCTCTCGTGTATGTTCTACCGAATATCCTGTTTATATCAAGTTCTTGGTTCCGATAGCACCTCTGACCTAATGCCATTCATGACGTCACTCGTCCAAACCTTAACTCTCCACTATACAACAAACAAGTGAGATGAACAATTTTAAGTGGGTTCCAAATTAACACTTTACTGACATTTTATGATATATAGGCAACGTATAATGTATAATTCACACCCCGGTGGGAATTATACATTATACATCAGTTTGTTTCGTGTCAACTGTAACCGGCCTATGTATGGTTCGAACTGAAGCCGTTAGAGAAGTCAGTGGCGCGTATCACTTCGCCAATGAAAGTGCTAATTTTTTAAATATATGTTATTGGTCATACTTGTACACATGAGGTGGAGAGGACCATTTTGACTGGATTCACATAGACCACCCCGTCGAACAGCATGCAACTTTCGGCTGGTGTGCAGGAAGAAGAAAGAATCGGTGGGTTTCCTCTGACGATTTCGAGATCCAAGATGCTACGCGCTGTTCTTCCGTCTTCACTAGTAATCTGGAGATAGGCGATATGAGCAGTAAAAGGTGCTCTTTTATAAATCTAGAAATATGTATTATTTAAAGGTATGCGTGAATGGGATGTAAACCTCACAGTAAGTAACGTCTCTCGTAGTTGCCTGGATCTAACCCTTCCCACTTTACATCGTGCCTACCTCTCCCTTATCAGTGACGTCAAACCTCCCACCCCCTAAATACATACTCATCTAAATCACGACTCAGGTAGAAGGTAAAAGAGAAAGTCCAAGTAATATGAATTACACTACTGAGGACGGCGTGCCATTTCCTTTCCTCTCTCTGATTAGGAGCTGCCATGTTTGGGCTAAATATGCAGTGATGAGGAATATCGGGACATCTGTGGTGTGCAGCAAAATTGCGCTCTTAAATAACTGGCGCACTCTTGTAGACCACAACAATTCACGACACACCATAGACACTATGGAACCCTTAAGAACACTCTTTCTTCGACGGCTCCCATTATTCTTTCTGGAAGCAATACATATACAAGAAACACAACCAAAGTTAAACATACATGGAATACTACCAAGATCAAGAGGAGGTAACCGACTAACGAGAGATATCGAATCTATTCTTTACAAGTCGCAAATCACCGTGGGGAGTGGAGATCACCTGCTTCACCAAACCCAGCCACGACTTTTCTGTTTGTTAGTAGTATGTTCGTAACCACTTACTATAATATATAAACCTATTCTTTGTGACATATCCTTACTTTATCTCCGAAGATGATACCAGTTGTATCGAAACGCGTCAGTCAATTTTCTACCTCCTTTCTTAAGATAAAACCATTAGTTTCCAGTGAATTTGGCCAACGTATTTATGGAATTAATCAAGAAGAAAAGGCGGATATATGACAGATCGAGAGGCTGAAAAGAAACTTATTCTGCAAAATTAGTCGTCTTCTTCAAACAAAACGTGACATGACGAATATTTACTGATTTACTGCCCAAATTTATCTCTCTCTCTCTCTCTCTCTCTCTCTCTCTCTCTCTCTCTATCTATCTATCTATCTATCTCTCTATCTCTCTCTTCCTCTCTCTCTCTCTCTCTCTCTATATATATATATATATATATATATATATATACACACACGAGGGGCGGTCAATAAGTTTTGAGAATCAGTAGGGCAAAAGAGAGGAAGGGGGATGGCTGTTTATGGGGGTGTTAGGACAAGTTATGACAAGTCAGGATCTGGAGCCGCACGCTTCTGCCGCGTCTATTTAAGAAGCAGTAGCTGATCGCAGATCGTCAGTCACAAATTCTTCACCAATGGAGAAGGTTGAGCACCGCGCAGTGATCAAATCTTTGACCAAGGAAGGCAAGAATACAAAAGAGATCCATAAACGCATGGTTGCAGTGTACACCGACACCGCCCCTTCCTATGCAACCATTGCTCGCTGGAATAGGGAGTTCCGCCATGGTCGTGAGTCCCTTGAAGATGGCCCCCATCCAGGACGCCCGTCAAACGGGACCAACGAGGACAATGTGGCCCGTGTGGAGAGGATGATCCTCGAAAATCGACGGGTGAAGGTCGAAGAAATCGAGCGAGAACTCGGAATATCAAATAGAAGTGTTATCAACATCATCCACGACAATTTGGCCATGGCCAAGGTCTCTGCCCGTTGGGTGCCTAGAAACCTCACGAAACCTCACGCCCCATGACCGACTTCAACGTCGTCCAAGTTCGGAGGAGCTGCTGCTCCTGTATAACCAAGACCCGGCGGGATTTGAGTCACGCATAGTGACAGGTAATGAAACGTGGGTCCATCACTTGGATCCCGAGACCAAGCTCAAAAGCTTGGCCTGGAAGCACAGGGGCTCTCCGACCCCCATCAAATTCCGGACCCAACCCTCAGCCGGAAAGATCATGGCCACCATCTTCTGGGCTTCTGAGGGATTGTTGATGGTGGACTATGCGCCTCGTGGAAGGACCATCACAGGCCAATATTACGCCAAGGAACTAGCTGGGTTGAAGAAGTGCATCCGTCAGAAGTGGCGCGGCAAGTTGACACGCCGTGTCCTGTTCCTCCATGACAATGCCCCTGTCCACAAGGCCAGAGTTGCACAAGCTGCCCTGCGCGAGTGCGGATTCGAGGAGCTTACTCCCACCCCCCTACAGTCTAGATCTGGCCCCTTGCGACTACTTTTTATTCCGCCAGCTTAAGGCTGCACTGCGTGGACGCCGGTTTGGGGACGATGAAGATGTCCAGCTCGCCGTCCAGAAGTGGATTGAACAGCAGTTGGGAAATTTCTGGTTGTCGGGAATTCGAAGCTTCAGGGACAAGTGGCGCAAGTGCATTGAAGTCGAGGGTAGTTATATTGAAAAATAATAAAACACTTTTCCTCATATCTTGTTTCCTTATATCTGAATTGCAAAACTTATTGACCGCCCCTCGTATATACAGTATTAATCAAATTATTATGGATTTCTTAAAAAATCGTATATTTCGGGTAGAAGGTAACCTAAAACTATTTAATGGGTCAATAATGAGGTTATTTTATCATATCAGTGCGAAATAGCTATTTTACATTTTTTTAGACTAAATATTATAGTTTTTTGCTTCATTTTCTGGCAAACTTGTTGAAATAAAAGAAGGCAACACCGATGCGGTTTGCCCGCTGCGGCAACTGTTAGTCTTGACCTCAGTTCCAATTCAAAATTCGCAAGGTGAGGGTGTGTGAGCTATTCTGTTTTTCTGTTACTGACCCAGTAATTCAACTAGTGTGCATTTTGCTTGCCTGTGGATAATAGTAACCATTTTTTATCGCAGTCTAATGGATAAAAAGAAAGTGAACAGCTATGGGTAAAGTCAGTGACTTGAGTCCTCGTTAAATTGGACAAATCAAAGTTTTATTAAGTTATAGTGCATTAAAACATAAATATAGTGTAAATAAATTGGCAATATAAAGAAAAAAATGAAAATGGTCTTGATTTGGATTCAGCAAGGGCTGGGATATGTGGTCGCAATAGGAAAACAACACCAATAACAAACAGGAAAAAGAAACAAATGGCTATTAAGGACAAAAGCAAATCTTGTAGGAAGATTGAAAGCAAATTGTTAAGAGATGGTATTAGTCTTTCTCGAATAAAGGTAAATAGGATGTTAATGGACTGTGAATTACAAGCCTACCGTCCAAGAAAGAAGCCTAGGCTTACCAAAACCATGATACAGGCACGTCAAGTCTGGGCTAATGCTCATGCTGATTGGACTTCTGAGCAATGGAAACAGGTAAGAGTGGTACATTTACAAGTTATTTTCTTTATTAAGCATAAGGGAACATACTATACCTACTGTAGTAGGTACATGCTGATTTACCTACTAGCTACGCGTTCATGCTGAATGAAATAATTTCAAGTCATAATTTGTCTGTCTGTTTAACTACTACCACTAGCATCACAGGTCGTTTCAGTACTACTATAGTGTTTTATATTGTTGCAGGTTGTGTTTTCGGACGAGTCAACTATTTCAGTACTTGATGACCGTGTGCAAACAGTAAGGAGGCGGTCAGGTGAGGAGTTTATGCCAAAGTGTCTTAAAAAGAATGTAAAACATTCGCAGAAAATCATGGTGTGGGGAGCATTTTCTATACATAGGACTAGTTTTTGAAGATTGTTGAAGGTATCATGAATCAGTATAAGTATATTGAAGTACTAAAAAAAACGTTTGGTACCTTAAATGAAGGAATGGTTCGGTGACAGATCATGCATATTTCAGCAAGACTCGGCTCCTTGTCACGCGGCGCGATCAGTGAAGACATGGTATGCACAAAAAGGCATTGAACTGCTATCATGGCTTGGAAATTCCCCAGACATGAACTTTATTGAGTGTTTATGGTATATTCTAAAAAAAACATGAAATACAGAAATACAAGAAGTTCCCATAACCACCAAAGCAAAGCTCATAGAACGTTTTATCTACGTTTGGTTTCAGTCTGACAGAATCAAGCAATTATGCAGAACTTTAATCACTGGCCTGCGAGAGCGTCTTAAAGCACTTAAAGCGGCTAAAGGACTTCAAACCAAGTATTAATCAATGTAATAAAGGAGGTTTTTTGTCATATGTATAAAAATAAATTAATTACTTGTCAAAAAAATAACTTTATATAACATTTTCCCAGGAAAATTACGAATTTTCAAGAAATCCATAATAATTTGATCACTACTGTATATATATATATATATATCTATATATATATATATATATATATATATATATATATATATATATATATATATATATGGGAAATATCACGAAAGTTAGTGCGTGATAGCTATAAATATGAATATGTACCACAGAAGGAAACTGAATAAAAAGCGGATTGGAGTTAGTACTTTCGTCTATTCGACATTTTCAAACTCAATGATAAGAAAAATAAGACACCCAGTATTTATACAAAGCAAGTTTCCCTATGAGGTCAACATTTTAATGCTATCAGATAAGTCAGATTTTAGAAAAAGTGATAAAATTGGATCTAGCGAAAACAGCCCTGGGCTAATGTTGAGATTACTCTCCTTTGTGTGGGAGATTAAAAATGATTCCAGGATATTTCTCTTTATAAAATCATTACTATGGATTATAGTATCAGTTTTTGACCAGTTAATTCCGTGTCCCATCTTGGAATTGTGGACAACTAAGGCATTAATCAGATAACCTTTAATTACTGCATTTTTGTGTTGTTGGGTCCTTATGGAAACATTTTGGGAAGTTTGGCCTACATAGAATAAATTACAATCTAAACATGGAATTCGGTGAATTACATTATTATCATTATTGGGGCTTTTGCTTTATTAAGAGTTTTTCTAATGTATGATTGTATTTAAAGGCTACCTTAATATTAAGTTGTTTTAGAATGGGCCCTACAGACATAAAATTATCATGATAGGGTAAAATTAATAGGTTTTTACGAGGTTCTATTGTCACTAATTTACAATTCAGTTTCAACGGAAAATTCTATGAACAAGTGTTTGGTATGGCTATGGGTAATCCCTTATCTCCCTTATTGTCAAATGTATATATGGAATTTTTTTAAACTAGGTTGATTTTCCCTCTTTGGTCTTACTCAAATTGTTTGGTTCCGGTATGTTGACGACATCCTGGTAATTTTAAACAACAGTTTTGACATATAGTTTTCTTTTAATTGTCAACTCATTGGTTCCGTCAATTAAATTCACCGTAGAAAAGAAAATAAATAAGAGCCTTCCATTTTTGGATGTCCTAACAATTAGAGAACCACATAGATTTAAATTTACTGTTTATAGGAAACCGACAAATAATTTATCTTATGTCCATTTTTATTGAAGTCATGCCAAAAATATAAAATCTGCTGTTTTTTCCTCCATGTATCTTAGGGCTCTTCGAATATGTAGTCCCGACTATATAGATAAAGAATACAAGAAAATTGAAGATATTGCTACCAATTTATGCTACCCAAAGTAATTTCTTTAAATATGTATGAATATAGCAAAAAAAACATTTTTAATTGTAAATTAGAGACGATAGAACCTCTTAAAAACCTATTAATTTTACCCTATCATGATAATTTTATGTCTGTAGTACCCATTCTAAAACCACTTAATATTAAGGTAGCCTTTAAATACAATCCTACATTAGAAAATCTCTTAATAAAGCATAGCCCCAATAATGATAATAATGTAATTTACCGAATTCCATGTTTAGATTGTAATTTATTCTATGTAGGCCAAACTTCCCAAAATGTTTCCATAAGGACTCAACAACACAAAAATGCAGTAATTAAGGGTTATCTGAATAATGCCTTAGCTGTCCACAATTCCAAGATGGGACACGGAATTAACTGGTCAAAAACTGATACTATAATCCATAGTAATGATTTTTTAAAGAGAAAAATCCTTGAATCATTTTTAATCTCCCACACAGAGGAAAGTAATCTCAACATCAGCCCAGGGCTGTTTTCGCTAGATCCAATTTTATCACTTTTTCTAAAACCTGACTTATCTGATAGCATTAAAATGTTGACCTCATCCCAGGGAAACTTGCTTTGTATAAATACTGGGTGTCTTATTTTTCTTACCATTGAGTTTGAAAATGTCGAATAGACGAAAGTACTAACTCCAATCCGCTTTTTATTTAGTTTCCTTCCGTGGTACATATATATATATATATATATATATATATATATATATATATATATATATATATATATATTAGGGTGGTTTAAAAAAAAATTAGTTTTTTATCTCCACATGCCTGATTGTATTCCCACATTGAACAGTAATGGTACCCTCTTTGAATGGACCGTAAGGTCTCCTATGGTACCTTCTTTCCTTGTTGTTACTCCTTGTTGTTACTCAATTTCATCAAAATCGAACAATATTTACTGGTCGCTATATGGATCTTAACTTATTAGTCTGCTGGTAAATTAATTTTGGGGATAGGAATGAGCAGTCTTTGCAAATATTAGTTTTGAAACAGATATTGGTGTTGAAAGACAATTTAAAAAAAAATATTTATATTAAAGTGAAAAGAAAATAGTCAAATGGCAAATGATTTCTTTTTGACACAAATTATAACTAAAATTGTTGATTAAACATTGATCCTTTTGAGCATGAGGGAAATTTTTGTGATGTTTTGCCACAAGTCTAAGAAGCAACTGTTTCTCTTCTCCATCTATTGTTAGAGATGCATTATACGATTTTATAAGTGCAATACCTCTTTCTGCTGGATCGTTAACAACCATTAAGTTGATCGCTCGACGTTGAAATTCTTGAAAGCACGTATTCTCTTCCCAAGAACTTGGGTTAGTCTTCAGGAATGTATCCTCTGCAAACTTGTATCTATCTTTCCTTAGGAGACTGAAGATAAGCTTAGTTTTTTGAGTTAACAGTTCATGCAAGTCCAAATCCTCGATGTTTTTTGTAAGATTCAATCGGCGAAGAACTTTGGTGTTTTCATTATGTTGGAGATTTGAGACCATCTTCTGTTTGGTCTCAGCATTAATTCTATGATCGAAAAATGCAAGACCAACAAGATTTTCTTCAAGATACCAAAGGTGCCTGTGAAGGGCTGTGGTTGCTTCTTTAGATATTGTCTGATTTGGGTACTTTTGCAAAGTTTTAAGAAGCAGAATGTCATTTAAAGGAGCATTAATTCCAAAATGGGCTTCATTCCAAAAACGCGAATAGACCAAAGTAATTAAAAGAGAGCACTCTGTAATATTGGCCTTTTCACGTTCCGTTAGTTTCAGTTGATGCTTAAACAAGTATATTTTCAGGACATATATAGCCTTAGCCATCCAACGTGCATGATGAGTCGCTCCTGGGGCTCTTAATGTAACTTCTGCATAACAATGCCCCCAAGAAAGATGAGACTTAGTCGCAGCAATTCTTCATAATCGTCACGCGACTGACAAGATTTCAAAGCTTCCTAAAAATATGGGACCAGTTCTCCTCGAAGATTATGTATTACTGGATTGACGAATAAACTGTTATCCGCCTCTAAAAAAGAATCCTTTTTAAGTGCGACCATTGTTCTTCAAAACGTTCAAAGAGACTCCTCTTTGGACCACTTGTAGGACCAAGTAAAATATTGCAAGCACATGACAACATAATTTCGAAAATATGATGACAGCACGCAATCCAAACTAGCTCCCTTTCTAATACTTTCTCAATTATGGTACAGGCTCCTTTTTGTAGGCCTGTATTTGATGCAGTTGTGTCAAATACAAGGCCTTCAACTTCGTCACGAAGATTTCAGTCATTAATTGATGAAATGCATGCCATAGCCTGTTCTTCTCCTGTTGCTCGTGTTATTTTTGGCACACCAAGAAGTTTTTCCATTCCTTTTACAGAAACTACGAGTATTATTGCAATTCGTTCTACTGTTTCCTTTGCCCCATCAATAGCAGGTAGTAGTTTTCCATCGCAGTAAAGAAGGATCGGTCCTTTAACAGACAACGAAGCTTTGTCTTCATTGTATGTTGCCTCTTTTACTTGCTTTATGGAACGTCGTATAGAACTCCTGGGAAGTGTCATAGCTGCAATATCCTGACCCAAGGCTTGTGCTATTGATCCAGCAACCATTGTTGCTTTTCTATCCGTAATATTTGCACGATCAAGAACAGCAGCCACACCTGAAGTTGTAAAGATATTTATTGAATTTGAAGGACTACATTGTGCATTTTTTTTCTAGTTGAAGAAGGTGGACAAAACTCTTTGTCTGCCGCAATTAAACTTTCTCCTTCAGATGATGATGACTCGAAATCTGCATGAGCAGCAGCCTCTGCTTGATTTTTAGAAGTATATACTTTTTCTTTGTATTATAAAGCCTTCTCATGTCGATATATTTTGCGGGATTCCTTGGCTGAAGTAATCTTATCACGGCACGACATACTGCATGAAAAAATGTTCTCTCTCTGCATCAACAGAAATTGGCGGTCTTCTTAATTTTTTACCACATTTAAAGCATTTTTTGAGGCTATGTTAAAAAGTTTTGAAAGAGTAGATTCGAAACTACATCCATTCATTCTACATGAGTACAGTTCGGTTTTGCGGTTCTTCTTCAAAGAAAGGTATTCTTCATACAACCTTGAGAGTTTCCTAACGCAAGAGCCTATTCGCTATGTGGGAATTCGGGCTCTTTCTCATAATTTTATGACGTTTTGGCAAGCGAGGTTGTAACTTTGTGTCAAAGTCATTGACTCCACTTGATCGTGGCACTGAACAGCACGAAGCACATCACCACATGCTGGTAGTCTTGCATATCAAAGCTCACTAGGAGGATGTCCTAAAAACCAGACTGCCGCAAATGAACGAGTAGTTCCAGCCATAATCTGAAACAACAGAAATAAAAATTTATTGTAACTGAGTGAGTTCACGGTTCCTCTCCATTTAGTTATACCTAGAAGATATTTTTTTTTATACTCTAAAATTTCTAATATTCTTTAAGTAAGTCTAATATTGATAAAAAAAACTGCAAATTATCTATGCACTGAATAAACAAAGTATATTAATTACCCAAATAATTATATATATACTTGCATAAACCAACACTTGGATTCACTTGTATTACGTCAACTGTTAAACTTCCAACTGCAAATGGACAATTAATCAATCCTCACCGACTTATATAGGAAATGGTGTGATTGCATCACCATTTGAAACGAGGGGGCGTTATTGCGTCATCACTTTACAAATGGGCTCAGAAATCAACAAGCTGAAACAACAATTATTATTGCATTCCACTTTTCAGATAATGTAATATCTTGAATTTTTGCGAATTATTGTAATTCATAAGAAATGAGTTATCAATGACAAATATATGATAGTATATAAGTAACAACCAATAAATACCTACTATTAAAAAGTTCCAATATTTTGACTGAAATTTAAAAATACGGAGACACATAGCGACCTCTAAATATTCACCAATTTTGTCAATATTTTGCATCAGCTCTTTTACCATCATATATCATAACTTTAGCCATGTGGAAAACATTTCCAACTAATTTCAATTTTTTGCATATATTTTTAGACCACCCTAATATATATATATATATATATATATATATATATATATATATATATATATATATATATATATATATATATATAAATATATATATATATATATATATATATATATATATATATATATATATAAATATATATATATATATATATATATATATATATATATATATATATATATAAGCCATACTTCGTATTCTTTCTTACAGAAAGAACTTGGTTCCACAGGCACTCCTTCGGCGTGTGGCCTACGGCCTATTTGCTATTCTAAACCGCTTTTTTTAATCCCCTTTATACTCTTTATTTTAACATCCTGAACACCTTTTTCAACATAGATATCCTGAAACATTTTTTGAAAGTTATTTTAATTTTTATTATATTCTCTTTATCCCTTGAAGATTTATATATAGTTAAGAATTTTCCAAACACTTTTTTCAACATGAACACCCTGAAACCTTTTTTAAAAAGTTATTTCACCCGGTTTGATATATAGAAAACCCTCGTCAGATCTCTTTTTTCATCTAAATTTGTTTTATATACGAAATGATAGTAAAAACGCGCCAAAACCCTAATTTTAATTCGTTTTTTGAACTTCACGATTTGTGTTTTTTCATTCCAAATCATTCGATAATTATATTTATTTTTTCTGAATCATAGAAAGAACTTTGATAAAAGCTCGAAACATACAAAAAACAGTCCTGCGAATAAAAGTTTCAAATAAACCTAAACTCAAAAACATGAAAGGTTACTTGTCCACTAAGCAAAAAACATTTTCAAAAATTTTAAAAATTCACCAAGTTAAATTATAGATATAGAGTTAAGGATATATATATATATATATATATATATATATATATATATATATATATATATATATATATATATATATAAATTGGTTAAGATGAACGAAATTAATATGTGCGGAAAGAATACATGTATCATATCATTACTGCTAAACCCTGGAACAGGAGGGCCCGCAATTATATAGATCTTAGTTGCAACAAGTTTTCCTAAAACCTCTAGTTACTAGTAAGGAGGAGGAAGGTATGGTCTTAAGGGGAGGGCTTCGGCGTAAACCCTGTGAGTCAGTCACATTGGGGTAATAGATCAAAACTATTCAACCTGAAGTTGCTTAGCCATTGTCATAGTAACCGCGGTTGCCTACATGCAGTTGTTCTATTGGCAATTGTAAATTATTCCCTAATTACAAACCATGTGGCCTTCTTTAACTAACCTCTCTACTGCGATTTATGACAACTCGGAAATAATGAGATTTTTAGTTAATATAAAAAGAAAAACAAGAACCAACGGAGGCCACACCGGCAATCTTTTGTAAACAGATTCTTAGAGTTGTGAAGTTGGAGAAAATGAAAATGTTTGGACATTCCCTAGCCCATGAAACTTGAGTTTACTAGAGCCTGAGAATGTACACCATCCCTTGAACCTAACACCTGACCAAAGCGAACAAAGACCCCTTCCAGGAGAGAAATGAATTCAAGAGGATGGGAGCTATATTTTCTCTTACCTCGACTTGCACTGAATATCTTGCGGGAATCACAAAGAAAAGGGAAGCATTTAGGCTCCATCCACCTTGTTTGATGTCCAGTATTCCAGGTCCATCTCCAAAGCACCCACCTTCATCTCTTTTTTGGCCATAACCTGCGCGGGACGACCCAAAACCTGGCACAACGGTAGATGTCCATTCTTCTCCTTCCCTTATGCACCACCACGTGTAATTTGCTATCTGACCAGGGCAGATAATAAACCATTGAAATATTATAAACAATAATAGTATATTGTATATGTATATTTGAATAATGTAAATCAAAAACTAGTATCTTGTATAAATGTTGATGTATATAAGAAATAGAGAGAAATAACAGGTATCCGAGAATGTTTGCTCGTTTTTTCAACCTATGCGAATGAATTTTAATGCAGTTAAATGAATTAAAAAATTTTTTAAATAGTTTCCAATTTTTTTCAGAGATATTTTCCTATCAAAATAAAAGTTTCTCTATGCCTCTTTAATAAAAACTCCGCAAAGTATATAACCTTTATATCCTGTTACATATGGTACATGGAGGAGCTGCCCTGCCACTGGGTTGACTTGAACTCTCTGATGGGGCCTGAATAAGTTGTTGGCGCGCTTCTCCATAGTCATATATCAGTGCTACTTTTTTTACTCTAAGACTATCCCCTCAACCCGGAGGAGTTGTTCTCATTAAGAACGTTCTGTCACTGGGTTGAATTAAAATCTTTGATGTGGTCGGGGTAAATTGTTGGAGCGCTTCATCCTCACTCCCTCTCCTCATTCCCTTTTTTCTCTACGACTACTCCCTCAAACCTCTGTCTAGGCTCAAACCTCTGTCAGCTGCTTCATGCTGTGTGAAAAGAGAGACTTTGGAACGTCTATAAACGAAGCTCTTTAACGCCTGGAGGTTGGAAAAGACCAGGCCTTGAGGAGACCTAGGCGTTTGGGCGTGAATTATTGGAATATCGGTTTGCTCCAATAACCAATTCGCACCGTCTAATGTGATGATCACCCTTCTTTGACCATTCTCCGGTGAATAAGGCATCACTGGTTGTGGCGGGCGGGCTCAACTGCTTTGTTGGTTGATAGGCCAACTAAAGGTCTTGGGGTCCCATCTCTCGGTCTGTCACAACAGATCTTCAGATCCTGGCGATCGTGTGGAGGATCAGTACGTCCGACTCAGCGTATCCGCCCTGTCGCCCTGTCTTGCTGGCTGCTCCTTTGGGAGCTGCCACCTTTGGCAAAGGCCTGGTCATTGTGTAACTTCTGGTTGGTGTGCGTCGCTGTCCTAGGTTGAGAAAATCATCGTTAACGCACCCAAGGTGGACCTCTAAAAAGTTCAAAAAGCTGAGCCGGGATAGACGTGAGCGGCTGGACGTGGGATATAGCCCACCAACACCCTCATAATTTCTTTTTATTTTCGTGTCTTGGCAAGTTTTCAAAAGTTTTCAATAGTATTTTCGTCGACATTTTGGACTACTTCCGCCTCTCTCTTAATTCTCAGCTAACTTTGGTGTTGGGGCGGAAGAGAAGCTAAAAGACAGCACCACGCTGACAGGTGAAGGGGCTCCTCTACTAATTTGTAACTGCGGCAAAGGGATTTCTCCTTTGCCACCTTCGGAGCCGCCCCCGGGCAGTCCCACCTGTGTGACGGAGGTGGCTTCCTGTCCTTTCTCATTTTATTTTATTTTTATATTTTTTAAAAGAACCTATCTGGTGACTACCTACTAGGCAAAGGTTGCCCTCAAACAGAAGCACTATTTGCGCCGCCGAGTGGATTGAACTGTGGGTAAATTTCGTCGAGCTAGGGTCAAGTTCAGGTATAATTCGAAGCCCATCCGTTGCACTTACTGGGGTGCATAAGTTTCTTCACCTATCGGAAAAACCTCATCCAGAAGTGTGAAAGCGAGTCAAAAGGATTCGTGCCAAATTCTCACAGGACCTCTTCCCGTTCTCAATTTTAACGGAACCGCAGTCTCGGAGCCCGCGTCTTTCGTGACTGCTTTCACATTCTCTAACCGAGAAGCTGCATCACTAGCATTCAATGAACGTCTGAATGTGGCTGAAGGCTACCGAGTGGATTTTACCTCCAAAGGCGGAGAACATTTGAATGACAGGAGGTTTACATCGAGTGAGTTGCCTTCCACTTTCGCTTCATGCGCGAGCACCGCTCAAGTTACAGAAGATGTCTCGTATGGCATGCTTCGATGCCTAGGTGAGGGATGCATGGCCTACTGTGTTCGCTTTTCACGAGCAATGGAGCAGGAAAATGGCGTCTCTCATGGAGGTCTTCTCAGTATCAACTTGGTGCTGCCGGAGGATTTTCTCACTATGCTCTTCGTGGATAGCATTTCGATCTGTTTAGGTGCGGAAGAGATACCAACCCTCGAGCATCGACTCCAATAGACATTGAATCGCATTTTTAGTCATGCCGAAACATACAAGTTTCCGTTTTCTTTGGTAAACACTAAAGTTGTGCACTAGTTCCGCTATCTACGGCTCCACCCCGACAAGGACTTGTTTCTAAACGGGTTCACTTGGAAGAGCTAGATTCGCACCCTTTCCATGGTCTTATTTTCGACTGACGCCTCACCGTACAAAATGTATTATGCGCTTGTACCCGCGGACAGGGCGTTTTCCTCAGTCGTTAACGGCCCTCACTGCATCCGCAGCCGATCCCCTCGGTGCGCATTCCACCAAGAGACGTCAGTCATAATCGAAGCCCTTAGGGTTTAGGGTTACGACTCTCTAGTTCGGTGGTGCCCCTGGATCTCCCTAGTACCGCACCCTGGAGGGTACCACTTTTGAAAATTTGTCGTCACACCTCTGCTCCCAAAGCTTCCAAAGCACTGGAAGTATTGTGTTCGGCTTTCTTTGGGCACACTTTGTGTAACGCTGGGTCCGTTCCAGTGTACACGGATGGCTCTAAGTGACTCCAATCTTAGGAGGGTGTCAGTTTTCACGCCCTATCCCTTCTGTTTGAAATCAGCGGGACTCTATCAGGCGCTGTGTCTGTCTTTTAGGCCGAGATGGTTGCATTCCACAGTTCGGTACGCGATATAACGCGTCATTAAGGCCTCACAAAACTCCCTGAGTGCTCTCGGGCATTGGAAATCCGCACAACCTGATATGTGGTATCCCTGTCGCTACTGCCTGCTTCCTGGACATCTGTGGATTGCAGGAAATAAGCGCACCGATGAGGGCACTAAGAATACGCGGGAACTGGGCGACTAAACTTGCGTCTCGCTCTTCCTCACACTGAATACATGGGATGAATCAGGCCAGCCCTGAGGGCTGTCTGACAAAGAAGATGGGAACTTAAAGTTGGGAACCATTGCGCCGAGACTGTTCCCATGGACCTACCCCGCAATGCCACAACGGCTTCATGTTGCCTTCTGTCGCCTCCGAATTGGACACACTCGACGGACGCACCGCCATTTGATGGAGTGCTCCCCTGCACCTTACTGCGACGAATGCGTTTTCTCCCAGACTGTTCGGCCTATTGTTGTTGAATGTCCCAATCTGGATGGTCTTCGCGCACGTTACTTGTCCATGTAACGGCAAGAGCGGGTCGCTACCATTTGTCCCTTTTACTTGAAACAGATTCGTGCACAAAGACTTGTGGAGCATTGGAATTCTTGTAGGAGACTGGCCTTCTCAATTTTATTTGACTCACTTTGGTGTTCATGGCTTGACCCTGTGGCACGCCGGAGCGTGTTTACTTCTTCTTCTTACTCTTTGTTCTTGTTTGGTTATTTTTTTCCTTTTGTTCTGTGTTTCTTAGTTTTGACTTTTTTATGTTTGTTTTAATTTAGACTAGCATTAGGCTGCACGGTAATTAGGGTGCCTCATGCCCTTGTAGGCAGTCGCTCAATGAGTGCTATAAAAAATATTGAATAAAACTCGTTAGGCTTTGAAGCAACAAATGCCCTGTTGAAATCTTTCTTTGACTGCGAATAGTTCAGTCTGAACCTATTAGAAAGGATCCATCACTGGTTAACCGCAAACGAGTTGTGTTTCTTTAACACATTGTACAGCCACTCAACACAAGCTTGATGCTAGGTCCATTGGATAATCTAGGTTTCGAGCTATTATCTCATCAGCCTTACTCGCTTGAGATAGTCCCTTCGGATGACCCTATTTTTTTTGTCTTTAAACAATCATAGACATCAACAGGATTTTCTCCAAAGACGAAGTAGTTTTATTTAAGACGCATAGATAAACTTTTACTTTGCTAGGAAAAGATCTCAGAAACGGAGGAAAACTATTTTCTTGAATAAATTCTATTGTTTGATCTGTATTTACATTAATCCAAGTAGGTTAAAAAACGTAGAATGTTCTGATACAAATAAAGGCGTTCTGATCTTTTGTGACAGTACTATAATAGCCACTACCAGCAAGGACGTGGCATCTCTGTGTTCCGAGAGATTTTTCCACTTGTGTTTTCTCTAATTTGATAGAGTACTACCAGCTCTCTATTGGGTCGTGCCCAAAAGCTTTCGTGTAGAACAAAAGTGAAATAAATATAATTACAATCCGAGCTAAGGCCATACATTTCCGTCGCGCTACAAACTCCAAATTCATCGGTGACATTTTAAAAATCTCTTGCCTACTATTTCTTCGTCAAATTTGATTGTGCTCATTGTTGGGCTTCATTTAATAATCATATTTACCTACCCATTGGCCCTAATAACATTAGAATATGTCGCTTTTTTTTGTCTATTAAGTCTGGCCTTTGAGAGGAAATAAACGAAATTAGGATAGAATTAAACTCTGTAGTGAGAGACGTTGTAGCAACAAACTGCAAGATTTTTGAATCATCCGTTGATGAGCTGCTGGGGAGGGAAAATCGCGTCTAAAGCTGGAGATCAAGCCATATAGAGATAAAAGGCAGCCATGAGATAATTAATGCACAAGCGCGTATCTTAGATTCATATGGACAGTCAACATCACAATTTCGGCCCGGCAGAAACGGAGCTTGACCAACGAGGCCTTTAGACCATTTTGAAGTTCTCTGCTCATACCAATTCGCTTTGTTAACGCCAATCGAGGTGGAAACAGAGAGCATCCTAATTGGAAAGTCCTAATAAAAAATAGGATCCAGAATTTAAAGCACATAACCTGGCTAAGCGTAGGGAAATTTGCATCCGAGGAGGTCGCACAAATAATGTTATTAGAGAGTTGACAAATTAAACGGACAGAGTAAGGACCGCGCAATCCTTACCCTCGTTGGTGGAAACGACTTTCACTGATTCGACACAACCCCGAACGAAATTGTTTATCGAGCGAGAGACTGCCTGCTTTAATCGCAGAAGAGGATAGGAAGTTGTTTAATTCTCTCTCCACTGCTATTAAAAGAAACAACCAATCATATAAGGTGATTTTAACTTCCACAAAATCGATTATGTAACGTATGCATGTGGTAAAGAGGGTGAAAAACTATTAAAATTCATGGGAGATAATATTTTTTTCACAAGGTAGAGTAACCAACGAGAAGCAAAATATCCTCGATTTAGTTCTAACTACGGATGAAAATTTAGTACACAACGTGCAAGTTGGGGATCCTTTAACAAATAGCGACCACAACACGATTAGATTTGATAATAGGGCAAGCATACTCGTAAATGATAGCTACCAAGTTGTTCCATCCTTCGAAAAATGTAACTTTGACCTGTTCGGGATCGTAGACTGACCCACGCTTGGGATAACGAATTTTTAGTCGCGTGTAGGTCTAGTCGCGATCGACTCTACCTTTCACTATGTCGGTGGGTCGGTCCCCGTTTTCCTTTTATTTTTGTTTTCGGAATAACATTATAACTATCCGGCCGATTCTAATGAAATTTGAAACCCTTATGTTTTATGCATCCTCTTTCGAATTACTTTGTTTTGACAATAGCATCATAACTATTAGGCCGATTCTAACGATATTTAAAACCATTTTGTTGTTTTGCATTCTCTTTAGAATTATATAATTGCCAAAGTCCTCCCAAGGTTAGCCCTGGAATTATTTTGTTTTGGCAATAACATAACTTTTCGGCCGATACTCTGCTAGACTAGATTATGCTAGAATATGTTATACTCTGCTAGGCAAGCTAGAATAAGCTATACTATGCGAGGCTATTATATGCTAGTGCAGAGCCGTAGCACTGCCCCTCTGGCCGGGAGAGGGGCTCTTGAAGGGGCCACACTGTGCCCTCCCCAATTTTATTTTATTAATGAAAATTTTCGAATACACATTTTCTGTAACTATCTGATTTATCTATTCCCTTTCACCTGTGTCATTAATAGTATTTGTCGTACCTGGCACTACTTGTAAATGATATATTGTTATGGGGGCCCCACAATCGTGATTTGGGGGGGGGGGGGAGGCACTAGACATTGCTACGGCTCTGGGCTAGGCTATACTATGCTAAGCTATGCTAAGATATAATGTACAAGGGTAAGATATACTATGCTAATTTAGGCTATAACATGCTATGCTAGGATAACATATAGTATGTTAGGCTAGGCAATAATAAGCTATGCTTGACTAGGATATAATAGGATAGTATAGGCTATACTTGTCTAGGATAGTTAATGCTAGGCCAGGTTATACTATGCTAGGCTAGGCTAAGCTATACTAGGCTATGCATGCATGAAAGACTATACTAGGCTAGGTAACGCTATGGTATTCTAGGTTAGGCTATGATATACTAAGCTATGCTACAATAGGCTAAGTTTCGATATACTAGGTTAGGATAAGCGAGGCTTTGCTAAGGCAAGCTAGGCTATGTTATGCATGCTATGTAAGCCTAGACAATAATAAGCTATGCTTGACTAGGGTATAATAGGATAGTATATCATAGGCAATACTATGATATACTATACTATACTAACTAGGCTAGGGTAGACTAATGTAGGCTATGATATAAAATAATACGATGTACTAGTCTAGGCTAGAATATGCTAACTAGGCTAGGATAGGATATAATATACTATGATAAGCTAGGCTATACTATGTTAAACTAGTTTATACTATGCTAGTCTAGGTTATACTATGCTTCTTCTATACTATGCTAAGCTAGATTAGGGTAATTTAGGCTATGGTAGATAGGCTATATTGTGTTAGTCTTTGTAAGGCTAGGCTAGCCTATACTATACTATTTTAGGCTAGGCTATACTGTGATAAGCTATACTATGTTAAGCTTTACTATCCTATTCATGCTATGTTAGACTAGGCCTTGCTATGGTTTCTAGGCTAGGATAGGCCATACTATACATTCTCTGCTAGGCTAGGCTAGATTAGTCTAGGCTAAGTTATACTATGGCAGGCTAAGCTATATTATGTAAGGCTAGGCTATACTATGCTAGCTACGCTATATTATGGTATGGTAAGTTATACTATTATAGGAAATCCTAGGATAGACTTGGTTATACTAAGCTAGGTTAGACTAGGCTATCCGATGCTAGGCTAGGCTATACTATGGTAGGCTATGCTATGACATACTATACTCTGTTATATGTACTATGCTATACTATACTATGATATACTATGCTAGGCTAGGCTAGGCAGGATTTACTATGCTAGGCAATCTAGGAAACTATTCGAGACTATACTAGGCTAGGTTGTTACATTATATTTCGAATGCTATATTTGCCAAAGTCCTCCCAAGGTTAGCCAGGATTTTTTTTTTTGGGGGTGGGGAGATAACATCATAACTATTCGGCCGATTCTAACGAAATTTCAAACCCCTAGGTCGTTTTACATTCTATTTTGAATGATATAATTGATAATGTTCTCTTAAGGTTAGCTAGAGAATTAGGGTTGTTTTTTTAATAACTTTATAACTATTTGGTCGATTCTAACGAAATTTGAAACCTATAAGGTGTTTACATTCTCTTTCAAATGCTAGAATTGCCATGGTCCTTCTAAGGTTACTCTGGGAATTTTTGAAAGTCGTAAGGACATAAATCAGAATAAGTGAGGGCACGCTATTTTTTGGTCAGCAGACCTTGTTAAATCTGGACGCACAGGATGTGTATTCCGAGTTACAGCGTGTAATCCTTACAGTAGACTCAGAGTAATGAATCATGTAAAAAGAAAAAAATACGTAATCAATACAGGGCAGCGTGGTTGACAGCCGAAATTCTTAACTCTATACGGGAGCGAAATCGACGGTATATATTAAAAAAACAAACAAACCAAAAACCGTTATGAAGTCAAATCCAGTAAGTGCATTTACAAAACCAACTGGTAAAATCTCTGAACTGGATTTTCTATCGTTCTTTATGTAGTGGATACCTCAAGTTGAGTTCAGGAGAGCTAATATCAAGCCGATCTTTAAAAAGGGTGACATATCCGATCCCAGCAACTTTCTAGCTATTAGCCCTATGTCAGTAGCTGGTAAAGTCTTAGAATCGATAATCAGAGACAGGATGGTAGCCACCTCGAGTCAAATAACCTAATCTCAGAAAATCAACATGGTTTTAAAAGGGAAGAGCGTCTTTAGCAAATCTCCTGTCCTTTTTCAACCATACACTATCCATCTACGACAACAGCAGAGCAGTAGACATAATTTACCTCGACTTCCAAAAAAGCGTTTAATACAGTACTGAACGAGAGGCTCTTACATAAAATAATAACTCGCCGATCGGTCACAGAGGGTAGTCATTAATAGGATCAACACGGCCTGGGCCCTAGTTACGATTGGGGTCCCTCAGGGATCAGTTCTCGGGGCTCGGCCCATTATTGTTAATAATATATATAAACGACCTCGACAACTGGCTAATTATAAAATTTCTAAGTTCGCGCATGACACTATGATAGGAAATAATGCGATAGCTAGATACGATGTCGCGGGACTTCAAAGAGGCTTAAAACATGGTCTGCTGACCAAAAAGTCGCGTGCCCTCACTTTTTCTGATTTATGACCGTACGACATTTGAAACTTTCAATAATTCCCGTAGTAACTTTGGGAGGACCTTGGTATAGCCACATACTTTAGGATAGCCTAGTAGAGAATAGCCCAGCCTAGTTTAGCGTAGTATGTATGGTCTAGTATAGCCAAGCATAAACTTGCCTAGTACAGCCTAGCATATCATAACCAAGCATAGCATAGTATAACCTATCCTGTTTTAGCCTAGTATATCCAATCCTAGCCAAACATACGATAGCCTAGCCTGAAATAGAATAGCCTGGCTGTGCCGGGCCTAACCTAGTCTAGCTTAGTATAGCCTAGTATAACCTAGCATAGTATAGCCTAGCTTATCATATCCTAGTATAGCATAGCCTAGCTTAGTAGACCCTAATCTGACCTAGCCTATTTTAGTATAGCCTAGTTTAGGCTAGTCTAGTATAGCCTTACCTAGCGTAGCATTGCCTAGTATAGCCTAGCTTACTATTGCCTAGCCTAACCAGGTATTGCTTAGCATTGTATGCCAGAGCCTAGTCTAGCGTCGCCTAGAGTAGCCTATCCTAGTATAGGCTACTATAGCCTAAACAATATATCCTTACATACGATAGCCTAGCCTAGCATACTATAGGCTAGCTTGGTATAGCCTATCCTAGCATAATCACACCTAAAATAATATAGCCAAGCATATCATATTATAGCCTCGTCTAGCATATCCTAGACTAGTATAGCATACCATACCCTAGACTAGAATAACCTTGCATAGCTTAGCTTATTATAGCCTTGGTTAGCTAGCCTATCGTAGTCTAACATAGTATTACCTAGCATAGCCCTCCCTAGCCTATTATACTTTAGCCTACCATAGCATAGCATAGTATAGCCCTATCTAGCCTAGTATAGCTTAGCATAGCTTACCTTGGCCTATCATTAACTATCCTAGACAAGTATAGTATATACTATCGTATTATATCCTAGTCAAGCATAGCTTAGTATTGTCTAGCCTAACATACTCTATGCTATCCTAGCATAGCATTTTATAGCATAAATTAAAATAGCATATCTTACCCTTTGACATTATATCTTAGCATAGCTTAGCATAGTATAGCCTAGCCTATAATAGTCTATTCTAGGCTTGCCTAGCAGAGTAGAATCGGCCGAATAGTTATGATGTTATAGCCAAAACAAAATAATTCCAGGGCTAACCTTGGGAGGACTTTGACTTTTATATCATTCGAAAGGGAATGTAAAACAACATAAGGGTTTCAAATTTCGTTAGAATCGGACGAATAGTTATGATTTTATTACAAAAACAAAAACAAAACGGGGACCGACATTGTGAAATGTAGAGCCGCTCGCGACTAGACTCACACGCGACTAAAAATGCAGAATGGGCAGATAAATGGCAAATGAAGTTTAACATATGTAAATGCAAAGTTATGCACATAGGATTCTGAAATCTTAAAACAAATTATCATATGATTGGCCAAATTTTGGAATCCG
>OZ018320.1:56295626-56525626 GCA_963969495.1 Ceratothoa steindachneri
AAATCCCTCTTTAATAATAAAATAATATATTATATTGTCACATTGAACGAAATTCAACGTAAAGTGTAACATGACAATTTGAGGCAACTGCACAATTTTCAAAAAGTCTCAGAGACTAGTTCCTAAGGCAAAAAGCAAACGTAACCCCATTTTCAAAAATGGCATAAAGACGGATCCTGTACAAAAATTCGGCCCATCTCTCTTAATTCAGTCATTGATAAACTCTTGTATTTCAATGTTAGAGATGTAGTTTATATCGATTATCTAAAAGGCATTTGACACCATTCCACATAAAAGACTTGATAAAGCTAAAAGCATACCAAATAAGGGAAAGCGTACTAAAATGGATTGAAGACTGGCTAGATAACCGTAATCTGAGTGTTATTGTCAATTGATATACCTAGTTCATCATGGGCATCGGTCACTGGCGGCGTTCTTCAAGGGTATGACAAATATATTATGTAAAGTTCAATATTTACCCATGACACAAACTCATTGCTAAGGTAAAGTATGGTAGTGACTGAAAAATTGCCCCCCCCCCATCAACTAAATATAGTAATCAAATGATCGAAAATATTGCCGATGCAATCAAACGTGGATAAGTGGGAGGTAAAAGTACATGGAAAATGATTTAGGTTTCTTAATCTTGAATGGTATAAAATTTTCGAAATAATGCACTGTAGCGTTACAGAGGGCGAATAGTTTTTTAGAATACATAGCTAGAGATTTTGTGATTGTAAGACCTCATTTTTACTATGCAGTTCAATTCTGGTATCCATACATGCAGAACGAAATTGTATACATATTGGAACATGTCCACTGTCGAGCGATGAAATTAAACCCCAAACCTTAGAAATTGAAGGACGTCAATTTACTTTCACTGGAAGTTGACAACTAAAAATAACGGGTTTCAAGCTAGTAAACAAAAGATTTAACAGTGCGAAAGCACAAGATTTCTTTTTATTATAAAATAACACAGACTTAAAATAACTTGCCTCAGAATTTGGTTGAAATCACTACAGTAAATATATTTGAGATAGAATCGATAAAATTACTTTTAAATACGACCTTACAGAAAAAGGAGTTGTGAAACTAATTCTTTATCTGTATCCTTCTTCATTATACTTGCCAGCAGGGGTTACCCTAGGCAGACTGTTACGAGAGAGGGTCAATAGGTTTTGCGAATCGGTAGGGCAAAACAGAGGAAGGGGGATGCCTGTTTGTGGGGGTGTTAGGAAAAGTTATGAAAAGTCAGGACCTGCAGCCGCACGCTCCTGCCTCGTCTATTTAAGAAGCAGTAGCTGATGCAGGTCGTCAGTCACAAATTTTTCAAAAATGGAGAAAGTTGAGCACTACGCAGTGATCAAATCTTTGATCAAGGAAGGCAAGAATGCAAAAGAGATCCATGAACGCATGGTTGCAGTGTACACCGACACCGCCCCTTCCTATGTAACCATTGCTCGCTGGAATAGGGAGTTCCACCATGGTCGTGAGTCCCTTGAAGATGACCCCCGTCCAGAACGCCCGTCAGACGTGACCAACGAGGACAATGTGGCTCGTGTGGAGAGAAGGATCCTCGAAAATCGACGGGTGAAGGTCGAAGAAATCGAGCGACAACTTGGAATATTACATGGAAGTGTTATCAACATCATCCATGATAATTTGGCCATGACCAAGGTCTCTGCTCGTTGAGTCCCTAGAAACCTCACGCCCCATGACCGACTTCAACGTCGTCAAAGTCCACAAGGCCAGAGTTGCACAAGCTGCCGTGCGCGAGTGCGGATTCGAGGAGCTTAACCATCTTCCCTACAGTCCAGATCTGGCCCCCAACGACTACTAATAAAATCAGCCAGCTCAATGCTGCACTGCGTGGACGCCAGTTTTTGGACGATAAAGATGTCCAGCTCGCTGTCCAGGAGTGGATTGAACAGCAGTCGGGAGATTTCTGGTTGTCGGGAATTCGAAGCCTCGGGGACAAGTGGCGCAAGTGCATTGAAGTCGAGGGTAGTTATATTGTAAAATAATAAAACACTTTTCCTCATATCTCGTTTACTTATATCCGAATTGCAAAACTTATTGACCGCCCCTCGTACATTGGGTACATGGGAAAGCGGTACGCCTTCCCATTTCAAATAGCAGCAGTTAATTACTTTCTAGCACGGCCTTCCGGATAAAGTGACCGCAGTTCCGCGCCTATCCTGTCCATCTGTTTGCAGGACAGGCGGCTTTATATCTTTCACTATTTTTTGCTGTATATACATTGATCACCTTGCTTTCAGATTCCACCCAAGGGGGATAACGTCCCTACTGCAAATGAAACCTGGAGGACAGGCACACCCTCTTGGTATCAGTACCAGGGTATGATAATAATAGGTGATCACCCATCCTACTCTAATGAACTCCCCTATATCTATTCTTCTATATTACATATCTCCCAACTTTTCTTCTTACTACACTGAAGGGTTCTGGTAGCTTTGTGCACTTCAGGCCTCATAGAAGTACCTCGCCGAGTGACAGGATCTACCAAGAGGCCCCTAGCTGTTGCGAATGCCGAAAACGCAATGGCTGGAGGAAGTGTGAGATGGATACACAAGCACAATCCTGAGCAAGGACAAAGTCGCCGGGTAAGGTGGGTTGGGTTGTTCAAGCCCATCTTAGCCCACAACAGAGGCTAATTATGCGCAAATAATTATATTTTCGATATGTCTGATTCTATGGGGACTTTTTCGTATACACTCTTAAGCATTGATATGTCATATTATCTTCTTTCCATGCGTTTTTATATATTTTTTTAAACTTAACTATGGCTACAACAAAGATAATTAAAGCAGAGCGTCCGCGAGCTAAAGGCTAGCTTCCTCCAAACGCAGTCAAGTTATTTTTTATGGAAGGGGTTTGACCACCGATTGACGTAGATGTGCCCCACTTAGTGATGCTGACTATAATTAAGCTGAAGAAAGGAAGATGGGGACAAGAGAGTGAGGGGAGGAAACAAGTGAGACTGTATCAGGGGAACGAGACGGATGACTGTGAAGAGAGGAACAAAATGTAATTTATGGAGAATCGGGGGTGTAAGGGAATGGTCACTCCCCCCCCCCTTCGACCACTCTTGGTGCAGTTCCAAGGCGGTTACCGCAAGGACATCCGCCCCAGGCATCGGCGGGTCAGTGTTTAACCACAGTGTGGCACAACCCAATGCCATGAAAGACCCTAAAGGTCAAAAAGGTAAGATCTCCCCCAGGAGAGTGAGATCCAGTTTCACGTCGAACAACAAATTGGAGACGGGTTTCTCCCAATCTCGATGGCTAACGAGGAGCCGATGTTTGACTTCGTGGGAAAGACCGTTAGGAAAAAGAACTCTCCTGGGGCCGTCCTCAAGCCCCTCTCCCCCTTACCACTCCCCCAGTGGGGGGTGCGAGGTATAAATGAGGAACTCTGAGGAAAATCGAGGTAATATACGTCAATCTCTAGGTGACGAAGTCCTCGGATCCAAAACCGAGCTACCGAGACTGGAGAGGTAGTTTACTTGTGTCGCCAGACCAAGAAGCACCCTGCAAGAGAGACAGGGCTACCTACCTTAAGGGGCTAAGAAAAAGCTCATCCTTGAGCTAAGTCCCTGGTTATCAAACCAAACGATAAGTGAACTTTGGTAAGTTCGACTTACTCTCGCCAGAGAGACTCCTCATATCCTGGTGCACCTTAAACACCAGGGGTATTCCTCGTCCTTGAAGAATTAAGAAGAAGAAGGAAAAGGCTCCCCCTCGAGCCCGTTATTCGGTGGTCACACCAAACTTTAAGTAACTTATTCTCGCCAGAGAAACCCCCCTCCGTTATCCTCGCCAGTAAAGAAGACCCTCCCCGAGTTCAGTCCTCGTCCATAAGGAAATTAGTAACGAAGGAGAAAAGCTCCTCCTCGAGCTCGTTACTCGGTGATCACACCGCACTCCAATTTAACTTGAATTAAGAACCAAGTTCGACTCATCTCGCCAGAGAGACCACGACTGCCTAGGTGGTGCATAAAGCACCGAAATTGTTCTCGTCCTGAAGACCCCCCCCCCCCCCCCCCCGGAAGAACGTGTGGACCCCCCAGCTGCTACCCTCGCCAAAACGACCGTGGAATTCCGCCCATCTACACGCGTCAAGAGTAAATATTTCTGAGGCCCTTTAAACTCCACATGAGTCCGTAAGCCTAATTCTTATATTATTGTTTTGTCTAGAGAAAACGTTAACCAATTTTTGTGGGGAAACTAATTTAATTAATTCTTGTTTATAATAATATTTAGAGTATTGCTGTAGTTAATGTATAAAGGTTGTGTATTCAATGGTTAAAGATAAAATATAAGTTTATTTTGTGAATTAGTGGGCGTTTCTTTTATATCCTTACGTGTTTGGTAACGGCTCTATTCTTTAAGATATTCCGATATCAAAGTATATTAGACAGCTCTTAGCACTCTTAGAGATAGAACAAAAAGGAGGGGCATTCTACGACACTAAATAAAAGTGGTGTCAGGTAAGTAGGGTTTTTATCAGAAAGAATTCTACGACATAATTAAAGTGGTGTCAGGTGTGGGGTTGTTATTATAAAGAACCCAGCAGTGTCTAATTAAGAAAGAGCCAACACGTAAAGGAATATCAGGAACAAGAGAATAATTGACGAGAGGAAAATTGGTAGAGTTAGGGGTGGTAACAATATAAAGGTAATTGGTAGGTCAAGTGGTAAATTTGTTTTCGGGAGTGGTATTTCAATCAGCATAGTAGTGGGATTAAGGGTAAGTTATGCTGAGCGCTACCTGGTGAGTGGCGGCATAATTATCTGAAAATACAGAAAGGAAAAATCGACGGACCAATACGAAATGGATCCAGTCAAAAGATTTTACCAACAAGCCCAAAGTCTGGGACTTGAAGGCACAGAAATGCATGACTACGTCATGGCAGAACTAAGAATAGATTGTGTAGAAGAAGAAAGAATTTTGGATATAGAAGAAGAACAAGAATTAATAAAGTTTGAGAGAGAAAAAGAGGATATAATAAGAGAGAATAAAAGAGAACGTGAATTAATGGAAATATGGATGAACCGGAAAAGTGAAGAATCCCGAATACAGCGGAAAATAGAAACAGAGGAAAGAAGAATGCTGAGAGGAGGTAAAACAAGCGAAATAATAATACTGTTGAAAAGAGAAGCACGAGAATTCAGAATAAGGATAGAAATGGAAGATGAAGAAAGAAGACTAAAGATAAAGCTGGAAGATGAAGAAAGAAGAACTCGACGGGAAAACGAAATAGCGAAAGCAGAACAAGAAGCCGAGGAAAGGAGAATGAAGAGGGAAAAAGAGTCAATCGAGAGGAGAATAAAGATTAAAAAGGAAATAGATGAAAGAAGAATACAGAGGGGAAAAAGAACGTGCTTAAGCGGAAAGAGAAGAGACAGAAGAAAAGGAAAGATTGCTCGCACTCGAAAGAGCACCCATCGAGAATCTGATAGAGGCTGAGGAAGTTGGAGCCCGGCCTGGACCTAAGAAAGGACCATCGAGGGAAACCCAGCCAAATGGGGTAACGATGGAAGAAGTAGGAAGTAGGAATGAGGTACCAGCAAGAGTATCTAAGGAAGAACCTACGAGGAGAACCCAGCCAAATGGGATTATCAGGGAAGAAGAAGAAGGTAGAGTAGAGGTACGAGCAGGTGTACCTGAGGAACTACCGGCGAAGAGAAGCGAGTCAAATGAGTTGACAAGGAAGGAGGAAAGAGGTGCTATTGCGATACACCCAGGTAAGACTAATCAAATGGTAGACGCGGATGAGTATCCCCTACCCCTAGTAGTCTCCTCCCCGAACGGAACGTCCACGGAGTTACCGCTAAATTGCCAAGTCGTAGTGAGCGCCAAGCCCATTAACGACCTCGCAGGGAAAGGTTTTCTCGATCCCCAAAGATCGAACCCAGACACGATCTGCCCGTGTACCTGGTTAAAGGAGAGCTATGGGACCTACGCTCCCATCAATTATGCCCCGCTGCAACAGGCCGCTCTAGCCATAATGTTCAATTTAAGGGTAGTCAAGTACCATAATATGGGTAATTCGAGTAGGTTGAAATACCGCTACCATTTAGTACCATACTTGGGTAGACTCAATAACCAGAACGGCCGACTCAGGCGCGGTAGAATAATGGTCACAGAGCACCATTTTAGGATCAGCTACATCAAAGGAGCCGATAATGTACAGCTGCTCTATAGGTGGAGACGAAAAACCATGGAAGGTTATTTCAGTACCTAATAAGCGTGAAACCATGTTTTCATTTGTTGTTCGTGTTAATATTTATCGGTAGGATTTAAGTTCTCAAAAACTTAGAAAGGTAAGGAAGTAGCTTGTTTTGTTGTTTTTTTTGTGTGGGTAATCGATGAATTAAGGTTTTTTTAATTTTCTATGTAAAATTGTATTGCGAGTAGGTCTAGCTCGACAAATTGCCTGTGTAAACGCGCGCGTGGGCGCTCATGTGTAAGGAAACTTAATGTAAGAGAGGGCTCAAAGAAATACAACTTTGCTAAGCTCGACTAGGTTGAGTAAGTTGTTTTGAGTTCCCGGGGGCATCCCCCTCTCCCCATTAAGTTCTTCGGTGGGAGGTGTGTAAGGGAATAGTCACTCCCCCCCCCCTTCGACCACTCTTGGTGCAGTTCCAAGGCGGTTACCGCAAGGACATCCGCCCCAGGCATCGGCGGGTCAGTGTTTAACCACAGTGTGGCACAACCCAATGCCATGAAAGACCCTAAAGGTCAAAAAGGTAAGATCTCCCCCAGGAGAGTGAGATCCAGTTTCACGTCGAACAACAAATTGGAGACGGGTTTCTCCCAATCTCGATGGCTAACGAGGAGCCGATGTTTGACTTCGTGGGAAAGACCGTTAGGAAAAAGAACTCTCCTGGGGCCGTCCTCAAGCCCCTCTCCCCCTTACCACTCCCCCAGTGGGGGGTGCGAGGTATAAATGAGGAACTCTGAGGAAAATCGAGGTAATATACGTCAATCTCTAGGTGACGAAGTCCTCGGATCCAAAACCGAGCTACCGAGACTGGAGAGGTAGTTTACTTGTGTCGCCAGACCAAGAAGCACCCTGCAAGAGAGGCAGGGCTACCTACCTTAAGGGGCTAAGAAAAAGCTCATCCTTGAGCTAAGTCCCTGGTTATCAAACCAAACGATAAGTGAACTTTGGTAAGTTCGACTTACTCTCGCCAGAGAGACTCCTCATATCCTGGTGCACCTTAAACACCAGGGGTATTCCTCGTCCTTGAGGAATTAAGAAGAAGAAGGAAAAGGCTCCCCCTCGAGCCCGTTATTCGGTGGTCACACCAAACTTTAAGTAACTTATTCTCGCCAGAGAAACCCCCCTCCGTTATCCTCGCCAGTAAAGAAGACCCTCCCCGAGTTCAGTCCTCGTCCATAAGGAAATTAGTAACGAAGGAGAAAAGCTCCTCCTCGAGCTCGTTACTCGGTGATCACACCGCACTCCAATTTAACTTGAATTAAGAACCAAGTTCGACTCATCTCGCCAGAGAGACCACGACTGCCTAGGTGGTGCATAAAGCACCGAAATTGTTCTCGTCCTGAAGACCCCCCCATCCCCGGAAGAACGTGTGGACCCCCCAGCTGCTACCCTCGCCAAAACGACCGTGGAATTCCGCCCATCTACACGCGTCAAGAGTAAATATTTCTGAGGCCCTTTAAACTCCACATGAGTCCGTAAGCCTAATTCTTATATTATTGTTTTGTCTAGAGAAAACGTTAACCAATTTTTGTGGGGAAACTAATTTAATTAATTCTTGTTTATAATAATATTTAGAGTATTGCTGTAGTTAATGTATAAAGGTTGTGTATTCAATGGTTAAAGATAAAATATAAGTTTATTTTGTGAATTAGTGGGCGTTTCTTTTATATCCTTACGTGTTTGGTAACGGCTCTATTCTTTAAGATATTCCGATATCAAAGTATATTAGACAGCTCTTAGCACTCTTAGAGATAGAACAAAAAGGAGGGGCATTCTACGACACTAAATAAAAGTGGTGTCAGGTAAGTAGGGTTTTTATCAGAAAGAATTCTACGACATAATTAAAGTGGTGTCAGGTGTGGGGTTGTTATTATAAAGAACCCAGCAGTGTCTAATTAAGAAAGAGCCAACACGTAAAGGAATATCAGGAACAAGAGAATAATTGACGAGAGGAAAATTGGTAGAGTTAGGGGTGGTAACAATATAAAGGTAATTGGTAGGTCAAGTGGTAAATTTGTTTTCGGGAGTGGTATTTTAATCAGCATAGTAGTGGGATTAAGGGTAAGTTATGCTGAGCGCTACCTGGTGAGTGGCGGCATAATTATCTGAAAATACAGAAAGGAAAAATCGACGGACCAATACGAAATGGATCCAGTCAAAAGATTTTACCAACAAGCCCAAAGTCTGGGACTTGAAGGCACAGAAATGCATGACTACGTCATGGCAGAACTAAGAATAGATTGTGTAGAAGAAGAAAGAATTTTGGATATAGAAGAAGAACAAGAATTAATAAAGTTTGAGAGAGAAAAAGAGGATATAATAAGAGAGAATAAAAGAGAACGTGAATTAATGGAAATATGGATGAACCGGAGAAGTGAAGAATCCCGAATACAGCGGAAAATAGAAACAGAGGAAAGAAGAATGCTGAGAGGAGGTAAAACAAGCGAAATAATAATACTGTTGAAAAGAGAAGCACGAGAATTCAGAATAAGGATAGAAATGGAAGATGAAGAAAGAAGACTAAAGATAAAGCTGGAAGATGAAGAAAGAAGAACTCGACGGGAAAACGAAATAGCGAAAGCAGAACAAGAAGCCGAGGAAAGGAGAAGGAAGAGGGAAAAAGAGTCAATCGAGAGGAGAATAAAGATTAAAAAGGAAATAGATGAAAGAAGAATACAGAGGGAAAAAGAACGTGCTTAAGCGGAAAGAGAAGAGACAGAAGAAAAGGAAAGATTGCTCGCACTCGAAAGAGCACCCATCGAGAATCTGATAGAGGCTGAGGAAGTTGGAGCCCGGCCTGGACCTAAGAAAGGACCATCGAGGGAAACCCAGCCAAATGGGGTAACGATGGAAGAAGTAGGAAGTAGGAATGAGGTACCAGCAAGAGTATCTAAGGAAGAACCTACGAGGAGAACCCAGCCAAATGGGATTATCAGGGAAGAAGAAGAAGGTAGAGTAGAGGTACGAGCAGGTGTACCTGAGGAACTACCGGCGAAGAGAAGCGAGTCAAATGAGTTGACAAGGAAGGAGGAAAGAGGTGCTATTGCGATACACCCAGGTAAGACTAATCAAATGGTAGACGCGGATGAGTATCCCCTACCCCTAGTAGTCTCCTCCCCGAACGGAACGTCCACGGAGTTACCGCTAAATTGCCAAGTCGTAGTGAGCGCCAAGCCCATTAACGACCTCGCAGGGAAAGGTTTTCTCGATCCCCAAAGATCGAACCCAGACACGATCTGCCCGTGTACCTGGTTAAAGGAGAGCTATGGGACCTACGCTCCCATCAATTATGCCCCGCTGCAACAGGCCGCTCTAGCCATAATGTTCAATTTAAGGGTAGTCAAGTACCATAATATGGGTAATTCGAGTAGGTTGAAATACCGCTACCATTTAGTACCATACTTGGGTAGACTCAATAACCAGAACGGCCGACTCAGGCGCGGTAGAATAATGGTCACAGAGCACCATTTTAGGATCAGCTACATCAAAGGAGCCGATAATGTACAGCTGCTCTATAGGTGGAGACGAAAAACCATGGAAGGTTATTTCAGTACCTAATAAGCGTGAAACCATGTTTTCATTTGTTGTTCGTGTTAATATTTATCGGTAGGATTTAAGTTCTCAAAAACTTAGAAAGGTAAGGAAGTAGCTTGTTTTGTTGTTTTTTTTTGTGTGGGTAATCGATGAATTAAGGTTTTTTTAATTTTCTATGTAAAATTGTATTGCGAGTAGGTCTAGCTCGACAAATTGCCTGTGTAAACGCGCGCGTGGGCGCTCATGTGTAAGGAAACTTAATGTAAGAGAGGGCTCAAAGAAATACAACTTTGCTAAGCTCGACTAGGTTGAGTAAGTTGTTTTGAGTTCCCGGGGGCATCCCCCTCTCCCCATTAAGTTCTTCGGTGGGAGGTGTGTAAGGGAATAGTCACTCCCCCCCCCCCTTCGACCACTCTTGGTGCAGTTCCAAGGCGGTTACCGCAAGGACATCCGCCCCAGGCATCGGCGGGTCAGTGTTTAACCACAGTGTGGCACAACCCAATGCCATGAAAGACCCTAAAGGTCAAAAAGGTAAGATCTCCCCCAGGAGAGTGAGATCCAGTTTCACGTCGAACAACAAATTGGAGACGGGTTTCTCCCAATCTCGATGGCTAACGAGGAGCCGATGTTTGACTTCGTGGGAAAGACCGTTAGGAAAAAGAACTCTCCTGGGGCCGTCCTCAAGCCCCTCTCCCTCTTACCACTCCCCCAGTGGGGGGTGCGAGGTATAAATGAGGAACTCTGAGGAAAATCGAGGTAATATACGTCAATCTCTAGGTGACGAAGTCCTCGGATCCAAAACCGAGCTACCGAGACTGGAGAGGTAGTTTACTTGTGTCGCCAGACCAAGAAGCACCCTGCAAGAGAGGCAGGGCTACCTACCTTAAGGGGCTAAGAAAAAGCTCATCCTTGAGCTAAGTCCCTGGTTATCAAACCAAACGATAAGTGAACTTTGGTAAGTTCGACTTACTCTCGCCAGAGAGACTCCTCATATCCTGGTGCACCTTAAACACCAGGGGTATTCCTCGTCCTTGAGGAATTAAGAAGAAGAAGGAAAAGGCTCCCCCTCGAGCCCGTTATTCGGTGGTCACACCAAACTTTAAGTAACTTATTCTCGCCAGAGAAACCCCCCTCCGTTATCCTCGCCAGTAAAGAAGACCCTCCCCGAGTTCAGTCCTCGTCCATAAGGAAATTAGTAACGAAGGAGAAAAGCTCCTCCTCGAGCTCGTTACTCGGTGATCACACCGCACTCCAATTTAACTTGAATTAAGAACCAAGTTCGACTCATCTCGCCAGAGAGACCACGACTGCCTAGGTGGTGCATAAAGCACCGAAATTGTTCTCGTCCTGAAGAACCCCCCCCCCCCGGAAGAACGTGTGGACCCCCCAGCTGCTACCCTCGCCAAAACGACCGTGGAATTCCGCCCATCTACACGCGTCAAGAGTAAATATTTCTGAGGCCCTTTAAACTCCACATGAGTCCGTAAGCCTAATTCTTATATTATTGTTTTGTCTAGAGAAAACGTTAACCAATTTTTGTGGGGAAACTAATTTAATTAATTCTTGTTTATAATAATATTTAGAGTATTGCTGTAGTTAATGTATAAAGGTTGTGTATTCAATGGTTAAAGATAAAATATAAGTTTATTTTGTGAATTAGTGGGCGTTTCTTTTATATCCTTACGTGTTTGGTAACGGCTCTATTCTTTAAGATATTCCGATATCAAAGTATATTAGACAGCTCTTAGCACTCTTAGAGATAGAACAAAAAGGAGGGGCATTCTACGACACTAAATAAAAGTGGTGTCAGGTAAGTAGGGTTTTTATTAGAAAGAATTCTACGACAGGGGGCTTTCGGCCAGGATCAGAAGTAGATGCTCAGATTGGCGGTACAAAGTTAAGAAAGGAAAAAAAAGTGGCGACTAAGGATAGCGTACACGGCGCACTTGGTGAGTACGTAGGACACGTGAGTCTTATATGATAGGGGATGTTGGTAGAGAAGAGATCGGGCGGAAACATAAGGTATCCATGGGTTAGCCTGGTATGATCCAGACAGAGGTGGGCCAACACCATAATATGAGAGGAGCGGTGGAAGGATAAGGCCCAGTAGCCGAGGAGTTGCTTAATACAGTTAAGTTTGGTGAGAGACGGAGTTTGCTAGGCTGCAAGCCATTGCGAATTACGGATCTGCTTCACATGTAGAAGAAGATCCTTAAATGGGAGGGTGAGTGAGCGTGCCAAGTCGGAAACTGATTGGGCAGCTTGGCCAGTTGCTTCGTTGCCAGGCACCCCAGCATGAGAAGGAATCCAATAGAATGTAACAACCTTACCAGAAGAGGCCAAAAGCTTGAGCAAGAACTGTTGTACCTCACGGATCAGAAGGTGGGAGTAAGAATAGTGGGATAGAGCAGAGGTCGCACTTCGGGAATCTGTGAATAAAACAAGTAAAGGGGAATAAAGTCGGTAAGCGATATGGAGAGGCTTTTGGATGACGTACAACTCTCTCCAGTATGAAGAACGCCTGGAGGAAGGCGGAAGTAAGATGAGCTACCAGGCGCCATCTCTACTACGATTGCAGCGGAAGAGCTATGTAGGGAGCAGGAACCATCTTCATAGATGGCTCCATCTCTCATCGTGAACGGTTGCATGGCTAAGGAGCTCTGACCCGATAGCTCTAGCCATCTTTAGAGACTTGCCGGTTGATAGAAGGTGGTTGCATACTTTTGCAGGGGCCATCATTCACGCAGGAATATTCGTGAAAGTGATATAACAAACACGTGACAGAGGGAGCGGGAGTGCGCATTAAGGCGGTGCCACCGTCCCTAAGAGGTGCCAAAGATCTTGAGTGGAGGGGGTAGCGGACACCAAAAGACACATTGGAGACGTGAGCATCCTGCGTAAGTGGAGGAATGTTTTCGCGAGAAAGAAAGCACGCCTAATTGCTAAGAGAGGACACCAAGGGAAGATGTGGAGACATAAACTGTTCAGACAAAGTCCAGTTTAAACTGGACCAGCACAACGTAAAGGCAAAGTAAAGTGTGGCAGTCGGCTCTCCATGAAGTGTGTGATAGCCTGCTTAGGAGATTATGAGGGTGGACTGGCTGGTGGCAACAAGATAGGATACGCGAGGCTTCGACGAAAGCTTCTGATCAAAGATGAGGCTAATGAAACTCGCCGAATGCTTCGCCGGTATGGGGACCTTATTACTAAACAACTATAAGATGTCGACATGTCGGTAGGGGAAGAGGACACATATAGATTTGTGAGGGGAGGAAGAGAATCCCTTCAAGGCGACCCACTCAACAGCAGGAGTGATGGCAACTAGGAACTGCTTGGTGACCATGGGGAGATATCAATCGCAGTACTATATCACCAGGTGGTCAGCGGAAAGTGAGCTGTTGATAAAAGGGAGAATGAAGGAGATGACTGTGTTCATCACGGAAGAGAAGAAGAGCATGCTCAGGACTGAGCCGTAGGAAACTCCCTAATCCTGTGGAAAGAACCTACTCGAACCTAGAAGGAACGGTCACGCAAGAATTGCGAGATGGTAGGCAGAAATCAACGAAATCCTACAGAATGCAGAATGGAGATGATAGCGGAGCGGTGTGGAGTGTCATAGGCTTTGTGGATGTCAAAAAGTGCAGCAAGCGTGAGAGTACAGTGTGAGCATGCCCCTTAACCATGTGGCTAAAAGGAGAAGGGGGTCGAGAACAGTACGAAATTCTGGTGGTCATGGAAAAGGGAACTGGATTCGGCATGAAACGAGAGGTCTCTCCATGATCTTGCATGAACAGAAAGTCATGGCTATAGGACAGTAAGATGAGATGTTGAAGATGTCGGGGTCCAGCTTGAGGACAGGCACTGCGATGGTCTTGCGCCAGGAAGAGGGGACACTGTCCTCAATCCAGATTCTATTATTAAGATCTCGAAAGCAAGTAAAACGCTAATACGTTAATGTATTAGAGGAGGCAGTACGGGATTCGATCGGGGTCATAGGTAGTGGCTCTACTTAAGGAAAGGGCGTGTTGCAGTTCTATGGAGAAAAAAAATTGATTATAATCCTCGTCTTTTGTGGTGGGAAAAGGGCAAATATTGAGCTCTCTGGGGATTTCTAAATTGAGGCAAAGTGGATGGGTAGCCTCTCAACAACCACTCCTCTTTCAAAAAATGGTGAGTCACCATCTCTAAGGATAGGTGGAGACTTTTGAGAGGGCTTACCGACAACACCGCAAACCTGGCACCAGGTGTCATTAGAGAAAGGAGAGTTTGGGATTTTGGACACATAGGCCATCCAAGAGGAACAGCAGGCCTCTTTGAGACAGCGATGGAGCACAATTCGGGCATGGTTCATACTGGCTTAATACTGGGGGAGAGGGGGGCGGCAGCATTGGGGTTGTAGTGTACGCTTCTTAACGTACCGCAGTCAAGCTTCTCTCCCTAAGTACTGGTGAGAGCGAAAGTAAATGGTAAAGAGGTCTTAACCTTTATCGCATTCTGTGCCTCCCACAGGCAGCTACACCTCCATGGAAGAAAATAAAGGCCCTCTCCCCTATTTATGTTTTATAAGGGGCCCCATCCAAACTCATTCTAACGAAGAGGTGGCTTTCCCCTCAACTATGTCTCTGAAAAAAATTATTCCTATCACGTTCCTCATAGTCACACCCGGGTAATACTCTGCGTAGATAATTGGCGCGCCTCCCTTCTCTTTCACAGGGCCCTGCCAAAATTTTAAAAAAAGGGTAAGGAATGGCACGTATATTGACCTTCCATAGGACAGGCGTGCTCTCCGATGATGTCCTAGTACCGCTCTATATAGACAAACTTCGATCTCTTTAGGGGTGACAGAGATACCTACCCTGAAGCGTGAGCCAACCATATCTGTAACGCATCTCTCACTATGACGAATTAACGGGCTTATGATTTATTTGGCTGAGACTAAGGTGGTGCATTTCTGCCGCGAACCACGGCTTCAACCTGATCTGGATTTGATCTTAAGTGTGACTTGCCTAAATGTGGTAGAGTCGAACCGTTTCTTAGTCTTGATTTTGATCACCATCTCACTTAGAAGGCGCACATGCGCAGCCTTATGGTATCTCTTACCGCCGTCATGGACATTTTTCGTTCCGCAGCGTTCAGTACTTGGGTTACTGATTGGGCAACTTCTTTACGTTTTACCGCTCCTTTGTTCATTCTAAGCTAGGCTACGGAAGTGAGCTCTACGCATCCGAAACCAAGCGTAAATTGCAGAAGTTGCATTAAATCCAGCACACTGGTCTGTTTGGTGACCTGTGCCTTCTTCATATTCCATGTAGAAAGCCTCTTTGTCTATACTGGAGAGATGCTGCCTGCTTTACGACTTATACAGTGCATTATGCGCTTGTACATGCAATCCCAGCGTCTCCGTCAGTCGTCAACAGCTATCTCTTCTGCAACTGTTCTGACCGTTATCTATTTCACCATGAAACACTAAACATACTCTAGGCCTTTTGCGTTTAGGGCAATGAAACTCCTTCGAAGCTTGACATAGTTATTGGGCCGGTGGCGCCTTGGTTCTACCCAGGACACCACCCTGGAAAGTACTACATTTTAAAATTTGTTGTTATATACTAGCACTACTGCGTTTGCATTTATTGGAGCATATCCGTGTCACGCTATAGCCATGTCAATGCACACGGATGGCTCCAAATCCGAAGAGAGGATCGGCCTACACTTGCCTCTCTTGTTTGAAGCCGGTTAGAATCTTCCTGACGCTGTTTATCTTGACGACTGGGTTGATTGCAACCCACCATTCGGTGTGAGAGATATACTCGCCGTTCCCATTTAGAAGACATATTTTTTTTTTAAATAGCGACTCACATAACGAACTGGATGCCCTTGAGTCATTATTATCTCCGTACCCTTGGTTCGCAGTATTCGTCAAGCCACAGCTGTTGCGAGCTGGGAAGATGTCAAGTCTGTCTTCTTTTGGGTTGCAGATATGTAAGGATTACGGAAAATGAGTACGCCGATGAAAATGTAAAACAATCTGCAGTGATGACTGGACGCAGGGCAGGTTTAAGGAGCTTCGGGGACCATAGCACAAGGAACAGCGAAACCCCACCCGTATATGTATAGGTACGTATATATATATATATATATATATATATATATATATATATATATATATATATAGTTGGCATATGAAGACCCAGGTGATTACACTAATCATTTATTGGCTGGACGTTTCGGACCTTCACTAGGACCATCTTCAGCGACTGTATCGACTAATGATAAAGGGAAGGAATATTAACGATAACAGTTAAATAGTTCGAAGCATGCATTATATGATGGCTAAAAAAGCGGATGAAGACAAGTTAAAATAATAAAATTGTCAATTATTGAGATTAAAGTAAAAACACAAATAACAATATATAGAATTAATTGATACTATCAAGTGTAATTTGTAAAAATAATAGAAAGAAGTGAAGTTATAACATAAACTGACTTGAATATCAAAAGGTTATTGTTTACTCCAGTTACCTTTAATTTTTAATATTCAAGTCAGTTTATGTTATAACTTCACTTCTTTCTATTATTTTTTACAAATTACACTTGATAGTATCAATTAATTCTATATATTGTTATTTGTGTTTTTACTTTAATCTCAATAATTGACAATTTTATTATTTTAACTTGTTATCGTTAATATTCCTTCCCTTTATCATTAGTCGATACAGTCGCTGAAGATGGTCCTAGTGAAGGTCCGAAACGTCCAGCCAATAAATGATTAGTGTAATCACCTGGGTCTTCATATGCCAACTATATATATATATATATATATATATATATATATATATATATATATATATATATATATATATATATATATAGAGAGAGAGAGAGAGAGAGAGAGAGAGAGAGAGAGAGAGAGACGAAAAAAGAAACAACAGCAAACCACTAAATTAAAAGCACCCTAAAAAAAATTAACTAAACCTAAAACAAAATAAAAATGCATCACCAGGTACCAGAACGAGGACAGCATCCCTCAGCAGTACGAACTTGTACTAAACATCCCCCAAATTAAATGCTACGGAGGAGGCTCGCCTCTTCCCGCAACTCATAAAATCCCACTTTCTTGTGTGCACGCCCCCCCCCCTCCCCTCCCGAATACAAGGAACAAGTAGTAGCGAGGGGTGTTATTGTTGGGAGAATCAATAACTCGAATCTCCCCTTATTGTCTCCATTAGGATGTTGATAAGGCGATACGAATCCGTACTACGACTGTGCCAAAAAACACTGATATATGAATTTCAAGTATTTTGTTGTTGCTCTACTTAATGAAGTGAATCTCCTCCCTTCCTAGACTTTACCATTGGTGAACTATAACTCAGTGGTTGTGAGTCGGATGTTTCATTTTTGCCATCAATTCCGATGTAAAAAGTGTCTGGATCTCCGCTTTTCATCTCAACTTTGAAGTAAATTTCTTTGTCGCTGGCGAATGTATCGTCATTGTCTCCTTCGAAAGCTGGTGAGCCACTTGCACAAATGCTCTCCAATACAAGTGTGGGAATGACGTTAGTCTGAAATAAAAGGAGAAAATTCAATCAAGATTTCATCAAATAATTTTCATTTAAATGAGCTAAAGTTAAGCATTCACAACGACCAATAATAAAAAGATAATCAATCTCAAATTCGATTAAGATATACTCTCCAAATTTGAACAAGAAGTTAACTTGTTGTTGTTTGTTTTAGTTATTTTAGTGACTTTGAGAAGTTGGGTTATTAAGGATGTTTATAGTTTTACCTTACACAACCTAACCTAACCTTAACCTGAATCTAATCTAGTGAAGATATATTTACACTTCCAATGACTACAGTCAAGTTTACCATCCCAAATCAATCCGCTGAGCATTCCCTTTTTCTTTATTTTAGGTGTACTTAACTTTATCTACCCCCAAAATCAACCGATTCAAGATAAACAGTTTTTTTTCTCTTGTGTGTACTTATCTTTACTTGACCCCATTTTAAAAACTTACTTCAATGATTTTAGACACTTGAGCCACTCTATTCGAAATCCGAAGGGTGATGTTATAAATCGATGGATGAAGGTAAGTGTGTTTGAAAACGAAAGAAATATGGCCTTTCCTTCCGGCAGCACTATATTGCTCCCAATCAAAATCCGTGATGGAGTTTTCTTCCCAAACAATTGACCCAATAATACCGGTTGGCAACTCGAATGGGTCAGAGACAGTAACAGTCAATGATGTGTGGCCTGCAAATATTGACATAAAATATTGCCCCCCAAATAGAAACTATTAAAATTATTCCGCGTTGTATACAAGTACGAACCTAAATTATAGGAGTCATCAGTTACTATGAACATGGTAGCTACCAAAGGAGTTCAAATTCATGAATTTGAACGTTGTTCTTTGTACAAAATTTGTCCCTAAAGGTTCATATTACGCTCTCCAACTCCAGTTTTTTTTAATAATTCGTTCATTAGAATTATTTGCTCTTTCGGGTACTAGTCCTTCAAGTAATTTCCTCTCAAACATTTCGCTTCCTCTAATTTCACCCCTTTCTATAAGAATTTATTTTTCAAAAGCTTTCAAGGGTTGTCCCTACTGCTTCTCTTAATAACTTCTTGTTTCTTCCACTTATTCACCTTTTTCGTTCATCTATTTGTTCCTAATCTCACTCTTTTTACAGTGAGTGAAAATGCCTTGGTTGGTTATAAGAAACTAATAAAATTCTGATGACCAAATAAGTATCCCACAATTCAAAGAAATAGAAGTCAATTTTTCACCAAATAAGTCACCGTTCCGGCCCTCAATTCGTCTCTTATTCGTTATTCGTGAGGGGAAACTTCTATGGGACACTTTTCTGCTCCTTGCGAGGAAAATAACCATTTTGTTGATTCGAACTTTGCCCAATTTTGCTCATAAAAGGAAATTATACATCTTTATGATTACCATTATCAGAAATAATGAATGACCACACCGTTTTTGGCCCCCTTCATAAAAGATGACTTAACCCAGTTACTTGCCGCTGGCCCAGCAAGCTGAGTCTCCGAATTTACCTTTCCTGCGAGCGCTAAGTTACATACATGTTTTTAAAAAGGCTAAATCATTAAATATTTCTATTTTATCATGATTAACAAATTAGTTATTGATTTACCTGGTGGTGTGACGATAATGTCAGGAGTAGTAGCAGTGACGTGATCCTCCCTAACTGACCTCTGAATTTTCAGTGTTTTTGTTAGGATATTAGATATACCCGCTGCTCCGAAGGCCCACATCTGAACATTGTAGATGCCAGCCTACAATAAAAAATACCATATTCACCATTACTTAATTTTTTCGAATGTTAACGAGTAATATTTCAGATGAGTACAAATACAGACAATTACTCATAAATGTTTAAATAATCTCGGAGTGCCAGTTTGTTGATATTACTACAAAACCCGAAATACATTACCAATAGGAACGTATGGTTGATTGGAAGGTGTGGTGACGATATGTTCTTATCTTCTACCTGAATGCAAAATAGGTTGGGATCTCCTGATAACAAACTTGTTGAAAAACTTATTATTTCTTCGCTGCTGAAGAAGATGTCCGATTTGGATTTTCTTCTTAGTAAATCTTTTTCAGGCGTGATTAGGACATCCTCAACAACCAATCGAGTTATTACTCTTACCTTCACATAAAGGTTTATGGTTGGGAATTAATTATTTGGAAGAGTGGGGGCTAAACGAAATTTTAATGTTTTCAATCTATACAAAATCACTGTAATTTAAATTGAAATTCGACTTACCCATTTAGTTTTGATCTCGCTCGACACTTCATTAAAAAGTCGAAGTGAGATCGTATAATTGCCAACCTTTTCGTACCGATGAGACAGAGGTACCAACAGTATGGAGCTAGATCTGGGACCGGTCTTGTTAACTAGATTTAATTCTTGATCAAAGCCATCCCCCCACTCTAACTTGCCAGAAACATTGGTAGGAAGTTCTCGTAGGCCAAATATTTTCAAAGACAATGAACCGCTTCCTACAAAATAGAAAATTTTTTGATTTATCGATGTCCGGGTGTATTTTCTTACAACTTGAGATATACCAAAGAAATCAAGGTTAGGTTAGGTTATTAATTTTAAGATTCTCTTCAAGGTGGCAACCAGCAAGAACATCAAGGCGTAAAAATTAGCATTTAAGTATTCCAACTAAGAGTTTAATTAAAATCACGAACTCCGTATACGAAAAGGCAATAAATACAAATGAAACGGAGATAATTCCTACTGATTTGGCCAATCCGAAGGTGAGAAACACAAAATCGAGGTATCACTAGAAGGTCCAAGGGGAACAATAAAAGTGCGATGGCACGTATTTTCATGTTATTTGGGGCCATATCCTATCCTTTTCGCCCTTATTCCTGCCATGAAACTAGTTCGAAGGCCAGCAAAGCAGTCCAGGGTGTGCAGGCAGCCTAGCCACCTCCTCAACAGTTTCATTTCCTCCCAACCTAGCAGATAACAAACTCCATGACACTAAACTGCAATAGACATACTATCGCGAAAACTAAGGAGGAAACAAAAAGAGATTCAAATCCATCGAGAGTATTACCTCCTTATCCCTCCCATTTGTGAATTTACGAGTAAGTCAGTATGACAAAATGGTCTCAGGATCGGATAGTGAGTACAGATCGCTGGGCGAAATTTCCACACCGACCAGCCCTACCGCCGTTTAGAGAAGGGATTAGCCTTGCGAACCCTACCTTAGGATGTTGGAAATTCATTTTCCTGACAGCAACGTCTCTAGTTACCAAAATCCTTATCCCCTATGATTCGGTTCGATTCAAGCTTGCGCTGCCAGCAATCAATGGAATGATAACGGAATGGGGATAAGCGTTGCAAGTAGGAACTCTGTTGCAACGCATAAATCTGGGCTGGGCTTCGACAGCAGATTCTCAGCGCATTAAGCTAAAATCTTGTCGATTCAAACTAAAGTCTCAATTTTACCGTAAACGTTATGAAAAGCGCAGTACAGACCTTGAGAGTAAGCGACACTCCTCTTGCAGATACCCTCATTTTAGCACTCCTTCCCTCAAAAGATAGAGCAACCAGGATTTTTGCTTTTGGTTGACGGAATTCAACATCTCAACTTCTCTCATATGTAGTGTTTTGCGGTATCCTTTTTGACGACCGAGCTAGATCTGAGTCCTTATGGCGGTATTTGCCGAATCCATGACACCCAGAAAAAAGGGGACCGCGTGGGACACTCAGGCACTGTCAGCATCTCATTTCTCCCCATCCCTCGGCACTAAAAATCACCACTCAGGTGCAATTACCGATGTAACGGTGGACTGGCCCTCCAAGGCATTGAAGTGTTCCTCACGGTGTGTGACTGGAGTTTCCCAAGCACATTTTGAGGCAGATTTTTCTTTGTAACAAGAGAAGAATGCCTCCTTTGAAGGTGACTATACATCTAATTTTCCCACTGACACTATACAAACATCAAACTCAACACATTCGACTCACGCAAGCTTCGTCTCCGGGGGTAATCTAATGGGGGCTGACTCCACCAAACCCGGCATCGAGGTGGAGAACAAAGCAGGAGATAAGAATTAAATATTCTAATGTACTAGTTTTAAATCCCAACTTGACAAAATCTCCAAGCGAGTTATCAAATCTGTTCTGAGTCCATCACGATCCTTTTTCAATCCCATCAATTATTTTAAATCAGATTCCGATTTAGATTTAATGCTTAAATGCCTGTGTAGTCTTTGGTTAGATCGTATCAAAATTACACATTGGATTGATCGAAAAATTGAAAAATCATGAATTTTATAATTCCATCGATAGACGAACTGAAAAATATTGTTTCTTTGCCTTGGTTCGAGGAAGTTCTAAAGTACCATCCAATTATAAAATAGCCTAGAGGGTACATATGGAAACCCTGCAGCCATCAATACATCTCGTAGAAATTGCGAAGGTCTATGTAATATTAATCTTTTTACGTATTATTATTTTCATATGAAGTAATTAAAAAATAATTATAATTTATCCTAGAGTAGGCATTTAAAATTTATTAATAAAGAATAAAATGATACTATTTTTAATTATTGCTTTTATAACCATATATCGTTGCCTAAATTCAATATTTGGTCTGAAGTGCGGCCTACCACCTTTTCTCAAGACCCGGATGGGGCCCGTAATTAAAAAAAATTATCTATACCTATCTTAGCGACATTAAACGAAATCAAAGTTTTCTTGGTCCAAAATACTTAACAGCTGCCTGTAAAGTTTGCGACTACCAGATAAAAGAACGCATTTTTGATTAAATACATGTGCAACCTACAGATTATGATAATTTTAAATAGGTCCCTGTCGAGGAATAGGCCGAGGGGTGGCTGGAGTTTTCCCCGACTTATATATATATATATATATATATATATATATATATATATATATATATATATATATATATTATCCTGAAGGCGAAGGAGTCGTCGTACTACTCCTTATACTTCGTTCGTCCCATGTCCTGAATGGGTTTATTGACTCAGAGTGCTTAGAGGTTGGCTACGGAGGGATTGGAATGAACTTTGCCAGCAAGCGACCCAAAGGAAGTTAGATACCCCACAATATGAAAATAAAGTTTTAATAAACACTAAACAAGAAAATATATGTATATACAAATAATGTGCTTTGAGAGATAAATTAATAAGTGAATCTCGGATATCTTACTTGGCTTGAAAATTACTATTCACCATACAAATTCCTATACACTTGTAATGCTGGGAAGCTTCGCGGTGAAGTCGGGGAATGTGAAAGGGAAGGATTACCTTGGAACCTGATGTTCGGGTGGCGCTGGTGAGTGAAGGTGGTGAAGTAAGGGCTGGAGACGATGAGGTAGGTTCTCCAGGGACCGACCTGACCCCACAATTCCGTCACGATTTTGCTAGAAGAAGGCGGTGACGGGAGCTTCTCGTTACAGAGGGCCTCACGCTCGTGAACTCCAAGGAATCTTGGGTGCCTCTGTGAGGGTTGGGGGGGGCGAAGTGACTTATCGACGCGTAGGGTCACGGAGAAAAGCCGAGATGTAGTTTTTTCGCTTCGGAAACCAGAGTGAGGCTGTTTGTAGCTTCAGCTCTTACACGTGAGTACGAGCTTGAGTCCCCATTGACTTGCAGACCAACGTGGTAAGGAGCCTCCCTAACTGGGACCGATCTCCTCTCTGAAGACTTGATGCTTCGATGAATTACCACTATACCGATAGATGGCAATTCCTGCCTCGCCAGACGCTGTGCAAGCACTATTACTTGCTTAGGGAACCAGAGTGAGGCTGTTTGTAGCTTCTGCTCCGACACGTGAGTACGAGCTTGGGTCCGCACTGCCTTGCAGACCAACGGGGTTAAGAGCCTCCCTAACTGGGACAGATCTCTTCTCTGAAGACTTGATGCTTTGACGAATTACCACTACACCGATAGGTGGCAATTCCTGCCCCTCCAGACGCTGTGCAAGCTCTACTCCTGAGGTTTAAAAGAATTCGTCTTTTATACTCGAAACTCGGGAGAGGTTTTCAGGGCACTGGAAGTAGATTAGATGTCAGGTTACTCCATTTCGTCCTTTATAAACTTCCGGCAACTATCGGAAGCGAAGATGGCTCCCATTTATCGATAAACAGTCCAGGACGGAACTCGGTGGTTACCTGAAATGTCCGGCGGTTTCTTCCGGCTGAAGACCACCAGATATTGGGCCGGAACGGGAGGGGTTGATAAGCGGCCCACCCGGAAGGGAGATGGGCAAAACTTGGGAGCATTATGCTATTCTCCTACATCCATACCCCTCCCGAGGGGACATTATTCTGAAGTGGAACGAGGTATAATGTCACAAGATATAACCTACTCGCAGTTACAATCTATAGCCAAAATGAGATCCCAGAAAACATACATACGCGAAACACACACAAAAAATGAATATAATGAAATGGCACTATTTCGCAACAAGGTCTTAGAAATTACAGTTATACATAAAAAATAAATAGAACGTACATATATACACAACAACAACAAAAAAAAGGCCGGACAGTTCCGGTTAGTCGCCACAACTAGGGCCTTCGTCTCTCGGATTGCGTGATAAATTATCAGCAATGACCTTATCCGTTCCTTTTGCGTAAGATACATTATATTGGTATTCTGACAATAAAAGAGACCATCTCATAAGTCTGCCGTTCTGACTTTTACAATTTTTTAAGTAGACTAGTGGCCTATGGTCCGTTTCAACAGTAAAAGGTCTACCAATCAAGTACATCCTAAATTTTTGAATGTCTATAAATGATTGCTAAACTTCAAGTTCTATAGTAGCGTATGCTCTTTCGCGAACCAACAGTTTTTGGCTCTCGTATCCCACTGGAAATGGGGTTCCTTCTTCCTCATATTGTAATAAAACACACCCAATGCCGAGATTAGAGGCATCAGTTCGGATGCCAAAATATTTCTGGCGATTGGCAAATGGAGGATAGGAGTGGAGACCAATTTTTTCTTTAGCTCGCCGAAACTCGCAGTCGCGGCGGGATTCCATAGGATGGGGTTTGGTGCGGCCTTTTTAAGGTCATTAACTGGTGACGCTATGGAAGCGAATTGGAGAATGAACCGCCGATAGAAGGAGACGGAGCCAAGAAACGAACGGAGCTGTTTCTTGGTTTTAGGGAGCGGCATGCCTTCTATTGCCTTAACTTTGTCCTTTTGGGGGGCTAATTGTCCCTCGCCTACTTTAAACCCTAAGTAAGAGATAGTGCTATGAGCAAAGTGGCACTTGGACGGCTCGATTGTCAATCCGTGGATCCTAAGCCGGTTTAGGAGTGGTCAGGGGAATTGAAGGTGCTCCTCTCAGGTGCGTGTGGCAACGTATACGTTGTCAAAGTAGAAAGAGACTTTGCTCAACCCATCTACAATTTTTCGCATCATCCGGTTATAAAAGAAGGTCCACAAACGACAAAAAAGATTATACCTCTCAATTTACTTTGACGGTTTCGTATCAATGGCTTTGTTATTCTCGCTTGCATAAAACAGGTTTCCTTCCGACTCAAACCAAAATTTGAAACTTTTTAAAATAGGTTCTGATCTTTTCCACGATTAAAAAATATGACGAACTCGTCTCGTATCGCTAGTTTCATAATTAGCGTCTGCATTAACTAATTCTAATTTTATTATTTTTTTAAACACACAACAACGGCCATTATCCTAATGACCTTTGTTCCTTTATTTTAAAAACAGTAAATTAACGTAGACAAAATAAGTGGGGCGAATTCTGATCGGAAGCTCTCAAATTAATCTAGATTAAATCTTAAAAGTAGGTGGATTGTAATTGAAATTGTGGTACTCGAACCACGCTAATTATAAAGTTCCTTTTCAAAACAGAGAATAATTTTGTATAACCAAACACGTGTTGATGACGTGCTGAGTTCTCATTTATGGTGCGGACAACCATCTAGTGTTTTAATGATCCCGAGTTCGATGTCGTCGTTAGAAATATAGAACTAAAAGGATTATTCTCTATCAAATATCAAACTTTCGAGCCTCTCGGTCACCTCCTACTGGTCATAATTCGGGGTGGGCTTCTGATGCAAGGCATATGAGGTCCAAAGTTGGAATGGGATGCCTAAATTAATGAGACAGATGTTAAAACGTGAGTCATCTCGTACAGGTTTGGTAAAATTGGTCGAAATGAAAATTTCACGCGATCTCCTCGAATGTTCCTCTTAAAGGCAGATCACTTCCTCCTCTGGAATTGTTGTCGTTTAAACGATCAAAACTCTCCCATCTCACTTGAATCTTCCCGTCACTCTTTCAAAACCATTGAAATCTTGGTTGATACCCAAATTGTTTGTCTTGGCTTATCAATAAATCAGTTATTGAAACAAGTCAATATACATTTGTAATAAACCTTCTTTAAACATCAAAATCATAGTGGGAAAACTTAAAATTTGATATTTCTTTTAATTGTGTAAATATCCTGGATAACCACTCTGGTTTAATGACCAGAGGCATTGCCATTAAGGAATTTAATGAAAAAGGGGAACTTTGGTTTCACGTTCTGAGCTGCCGTAATCACAACTTGATTCATCCAACTCTTTTCTAATCATCTGCACTGTCCTTAGATTGAAATCCAAGCATTCGTTGATCTTCGCATTGGAGCTACAGGTGTGAATACTAAGCAGCACAGCTTGTCTTTTCCAATGCTTTAGAGGATTGAATTTAGTTATGCTATTGATTCCTTCGCAAACGATGTAAAACCGAGTATACTATGATATGAAGAGAGAACCGATACCAGACAACCTGCATGCACGGAATTCAGAGTTGCCAACGGCGAAAATTACTCACGCGCCCTGAAGTTTTAGACTCAATGGGATTATTAATTGTGGTAAGTGTTTCTAACGTTAGATATTCAGAAGGTGAACATTATACATATATCAGGTTGGAACAAAAGCAGTGACACGTTTTTTGATGCAACATATGAATCCAACTCGTTTTCAACCTTTTCTCTGATGTCAACTTATGACCATCCAAATGGTTCTGTAATCCCCTAAATATGTGATAATCAAAAGAGCAAAGTCAGAAGAATATGGAGGATGAAGCAATATTACTCAACCGACCTCCTCCAAGAGATCTTTGGTCATTCGAGGTGTGAGAAGAGGGGCACTATCGTGATGGAGGATTAGATCATTTATGTCGACTAAGGAGGGTAACCTTTGGTACAAAGTGGCTTTCAAATGACAATGTTGATTGTTCAGAGATTTGCATTGATTGTTTGATTGTTGTCTTACAGCTTGTAAGGGTAAATTCCTTCAATATCCAATCGTACACTCAACATGATCTTTTGGGGATGAAGTCCTCCTCTTGTTTTTGAGAAATTCTGCATCCTCAACTAATCCACAAACGACAGCGTTTAACGTTATGATAAAGGATCATCTCATCACCAGTAACAAGCAAAAGATCAGGGCAGCTCTCGGGCCGGTGGTGCCTCTGGTTGAGACTAGGACTCCACCCTGGAGGGTACCACCTTTAACCATTTGTCGTCGCACCTTTACTCCCAAAGCTTCGACAGCGCCAAGAGTATTGCGTTCGACATTTTTGGAGCACACTTCATGTTACGCTGGATCCGTGACAGTGTATACGGATGGCTCCAAGTCCCAGAAAGGGGTAGGTTTTCACCCCGTATCCCCTGTGTTTGAAGTCAGCGGGGCTCTGCCAGGCGCTGGGTTTGTCTTCACGGCTGAGCCGGTTGCAAAACACCGCTCGGTACGGGAGATAAGTCGACGTGCCCGGTTCGTGATTTATAGCGACTCACAAAGCGCCCTAAGTGCTCTCGGAGTATTGGAATCTACACATCCCCTGGTTCGTGGTAACCATGACGCCACGGTTTCTGCGAGCCGGGCGGATGTCGAAATTATCTTCTGCTGGGTTCCTCGACATGTGGGAATTTCGGGGAATGAGCGCGCCGATGAGGGAGCCAAAGAGTCGGCGAATACTGGGCGATCAGACCAGTGTTTCGCTATTCCTCACACTGATTACATGGCAGGACTCCGGTCTGCTTAACAAAAAAGATGGGAGACGGTAGAGGGGAACTTAAAGTTGGGTGCCATTGCACCTGGAGTGTTATCATGGACCTAGCCCCCAAATGCCGAGGCGGATTTAGGTTGCTTTCGGTTGTCTTCGAATTGGACACACTCGCGGGACGCGCCGTCATTAGATGGAGCACTCGCCTGCGGCTTATTGCGACGCGTGCGTTGTCGCCCAGACTGTGCGGCACATTCTTGTTGTATGTCTTAGTCTGGGTGATCTTCGCGCACGTTACCTGTCCCGGTACCGCGACGAGCGGGATTGCTACCACTTGTCCCTTATATTCGGGACGTGTTCTTGTACACAGACTTGTAGACTATATGACTTTTCCTCAATTTTATTTGTCTCTCTCTGTTGAAGGTCGCATGTTCCTACGCCAGGGGGAGGTCTAGCCCCGACGCCGGAGTGCGCATTCTTCTTTTTCTTTTTTGCTAATCATGCTTTTTAGCCTTTGCTTCTGTTATTTTTTATCTTTGTTATATATTTTGTCGAAAATGAGGTTAAGCGTCTACTTCGTGAGGGGATTATTGAACATAGTAATTCTCCTTGGTGCGTACAAGTGGTAATGACATCAAACGCAAATAAGAAAAAAAAACGAATGGTGGTAGACTTTTCTAGAACGATAAATAAGTACACTCCTTTGGATGCTTACCCACTACCCAGGAATGAAGATATAGTTGAAAATATCGCTAAGAATCACTATTTCAGCATTATTTATCTATCCGATGCATATCATCAGATATAAATGTGTTCAGAGGACTGACCTTACACTGCTTTTCAGGTCGGTAACAGTCTTTATCTATTCAGGCGCATATCTTTTGGTGTTACGAATGAGGTTTCCGCTTTTCAACGCTTTATAAATCAGTTTATAACCGATAACAAACTATGTAACACTTATGCCTATCTCGACGACATAACAGTCCGCGGAAAAACAAAAGAAGAACATGACAACAATCTAAAGCGTTTCATGGAAGCTGCTACTAAATACAATATCTTCCTAAATTCTGAGAAATCTAAGTTTTCTCTAACCTGCATTAATGTTCTCGATTAACAAATTTCTGACGGCAATCTGAACCCCGATCCTGAACGAATAAGAACTTTGTTAGAATTACCCGTACCATCTAGTAAAAAAATCCTTGCAGCGTTGTTTGAGGTTATTTACATATTGATAAGTGGGTTCGCAACTATTCATAGAAAGTGTCATTCATTTTTGATACTGGTCAATGTAAAAGGTAAAATCAAGGATGATAAGATCATGCGGTGGCATATGGAATTACTTCCATTTTAGCTCGATATTCATCATCACCCGGGTCAAGAAAACGTTGTTGCTATACACTATTACAGTCTTAAAGAGTTGTGAAGTAACGAAGTACAATTACTTAAGTACTCCACCCAAGTAACTTTGTTATACTTTTTACTTCTTAAAAATTACTCAACAATTTGCCTACTTTTACTTCTACCTGCCTAGTTTTTTTATTATGTTACTTTTACTTCATTCCATTCGAAAAACATAGAAGCATTCATTAGTTCTCAGTTAATTTTGGCCAATCACAGACGTATAAGCTAAAGTCAGACGATGAACAATCACAAGAGTGTACTCTGGTCTGAACCAATCATAAGCGCTTGTTCATGTTTGGACCAATCGCATGCACCCTTTCATACCCGATAGACAATTCGTTTGTCTCCCCCGCCTGAGAGAGGGCGTCAGTATATTTAATTATTCCTCATTGTCCAAGACTCCTAACATGCTGCCACGCCATTACTGGACCATCATGAGTTCTACTCCTACTTTTTACTTCCCCTACTTGAGTACTTCAGGAATGAGATGCCCAATTACTTTTATTTAGGTACATTTAATTTTGGGTACTTGTACTTTGAGTTAAATTTTTTTAGGGTAACAATACTTTTACTTAAGTTTCAAAGCAGGGGACTTTTTATAACACTGTCATGATGCTGATAACAGTGTGAATAGTCTCGACAATCTGACAACACATTTGCCTGACCCTTGAAGATCTTTACGCGCTCATAAACCTGTACGTCGTTTAGATTTGTAATCTTTTCGATTTCTAATTCATTTTGATGCCTTACTTTAACTTTATTTATTTAGTGTATTGTATAGTTTGTAATTTTGAAAAGGAATGAATTCTTTTTGGTGGGAGTGACTATTATATGTTGCACTTATTTATATTTGTTCATATATATTCATGTTTACTACTATTTTGGTTTGTTTCTTTTTTAGATGTATTATGAATATGGTAAATTAAACTCTATAAAAAGGGACAGTTTGAATATACCTTACTACTCATTACAATAATTAATAAATATTATTTTAAAATATAAATTATAAAAAGAAGAATTGTTAAATTAATTATTTTCGAAAAGCATCCAGTCCTTTTACCCTCACATCACCTATAAACTTCCATCCTAGCATTCCATCCTTCCAGAATCTCATGAACTAACCTCGAGTGGAACTTAGTGAACTTAGTTCGTAATTTTGAATAGCTTACCGTGCGACCCAATTGTGTAGCTTGCAAGGGGCGGGGATGTAAGGTGTAGCATGATCATATGTCCTCAACCTCAATGCCCACTGAAGATCTACAGTTATATATCTTAAGACACATTTAACTTCCTTTATTCCACCACTTTCTCTCCATATTGCTTCTTACAGACTTTCTCCGGGAATGCCCTCGTTGGTTTTGGCCTTAAATTTAATTTAAAAGAAATTTTTTGTATCTTTAAACTATTCTCGAACGTTACCAACTGACTGAGTAACTAGACAAATATCTCTTGGAACATTGGAAAAAAATTAGATTGAACTTTTCAACCCCAAATTAACATGTCTTTAAAATAACTATTCTATGGGGTGGGACGGAGAGGACGGACATTTTTGAAAAATTCACATAATCAACTAACAAGATAGTAGCCCATTTAACAAATTAAATAACTACCTACTAGTATGTAGTATATAGTCAAAGACTCATTAGACAAAATTAAAATATTAAAATCAAATAATGTGCCGCTGGTGTCGTCAACCCCCCTGGGGCTGAGTAAGAGACATTTCAAAAACGTCTGTCCTCTTTACCCCACCCTGTATTATTGGTGCCAATAGAGCTCATAAGGCAAAATCTTCTCTTTACCTGGTGGGAACAAAATCATTTCTTCCATGCTGAGCTCAAAGTTAGGTCTAAGAACGGGTTTATAAACCCAAATGGTATCAGTCAAACTGAAAGGTTTCCCGTACCACAACACCTCAAATTGAACGGTGAAGCGTCCAGCTCTCTCCAAGATGTAGGTTATGGTCTTATTTTTCGGGCTGTAGTTAGCTGCAAGTTGAAAAAGCACTTGTTAGTTAACAAACTTCCGTCTTTGTCTAAGAGACGAGTTTTAACACTCATTATTAGATTCCAGATTACACTCGGGTAAATCCTTTATGTTTTATGAAGGCCTTTATTTCCAGAGGTCCGGAAATGGATGCCATAAGACGAGTTATTTAGCCTAGGGGGCCCATAGTAGCTATCGTATCCCAAGTATTTTCTCTCTTTTGGTACTCGAATTATGGATCTTTCACTCATTTTTATTTATCCTAATTTTACAAGTTTTTTTCTAAAGCTATTCAAAACACTGCTACACAATTTAGGTAAGGCAAGTATGAAAGAATAATTTAGTGGATATTTTTACTTATTTTTAGCACTTTTGTACATTCATGTAATCATAATTTGCCTCATATATCTTACATAATCTATGTTGATAAAGAAAACGAATCGTTTGTTCTATGGCTAAGTGAACGTGTTGCTTCCCATTTTTAAACATGTTTACACTTTGTCCTCTTTTTACATAAAATATAACATGTAACGTGCAATTCAACCTAGGTTAGGCTATTTTAACAATTCTAACCATATTCATTGTTAGTGAATGCAAAAAAAACTAAACAATTTAACATATTACCCCCCACTCCCCCTCTGAAACCAGTATAGCATATGGCTTCGCGCTGGAATTCGTAAAGGTATCCCGTGGTGGAGGGCACCAGACCAGTTGAACTCATGAAAAAACACCACGGAGGCTCAGTTCCCGTTGATTTTAACTCTTCCATGTTACTTGGTTAGGTAAACATGGCCCCAAATAATAAAACAAAACAGGAAAATAGGCTCCTTTTCGTCCATACCATCGAAAGATGACTCATCCGCTACTTCTTCGCCCAATCGGAGAACTGTTTTGAAATCTAGAGTTGGATGCTGGATAGCGACGTCGACTTTTAAATGAGTCCCGACCGACCAGGGCCGATTTTGTATCGACATCACAATCGATTCCCTCGGCTGTATAATGCCTATGAGTGCAAATACACAAAGGTCAGTTAGCACCGGAGACTGTAAATACACAAAGGTCAGCATAAAAGTCACTTTCTCAAAAAACGCTCGATACTCTTCTCTGTCTCTCTTTTCTGTATCTATGACATTTCAACTTGAACCACGCTTTGATGGGGTCCGTACCAAGTGTCTTAAAAAAACAAGAAGAAACAAAAAAACAAACAAACAACCCATCAATGTATATACAGTCATGGCCAAAGGTTTTGAGACTAATATATATATATATATATATATATATATATATATATATATATATATATATATATATATATATATATATATATATATATATGCAACAAAGCCGCCCACAGGAAAAATTAATACGAGGATTCCAAGTACTTTCGTACTTGGAATCAATCCTCGTATTAATTTTCCCTGTGGGCTTTGTTGCATTTATTGCTTACTCACGCGATACTTTGTGAGTTTTCCATATATATATATATATATATATATATATATATATATATATATATATATATATATATATATATATATATATATATATATATATATATATATATATATAATATCTTTCAAAGTAGCGCGAGAGAATGATGAAGATTTATTACCTTTTTTTCCAAAAAAGGTAATAAATATTACTGTAAGAAAAATGTATTCCGTTTTCTCTTTCAATGTTGTTTATTGCATTCATATATATATATATACATATATATATATATATATATATATATATATATATATATATATATATATTCATTTGTTTTTCAAATTTCCTTGATTGGAATAATTATTCTAATATTTAAATTATTGCAGGTTTATTAAAAAGTCATCATTTTAAAAATATTAAGAAAAAAAACTGCCTGCCTTCACTGAATCCAAAATCGTGCTCTGGTCCTGTTCCTGTAAGAGGTGAATTTCATTCCTAGGAGCTTTGCTATTCGATCAAAAGGTTATAATGCTGACAATTATGGGTTAAATGAATGATGTCGTGTAATTATCATCTTTTTCGTAATATTTGTTTGTAAAAATAAGTGCTTGAATATTTTTAATACCAGAAATGGTTTCTTCCAAAAAAAAGCGTGCGACGATTGTTGTGTAGCATGCTAAGAAATGCAAGTGAGCAATTTAAAAGCTTCGCTTGAATGAATCTATTTTTTAGATTCAGGATGAATCAGTCGAGAGGTTTCTCAATAGTGGTCTGGCGAAGCAGGAATTTGTTCGCAACTCGCCTACGCTACTTTCGTTCTATATTTTTTCGTCGCTTCTTTATCTACACCCTTCTATCTACAATAGTATCCAGACTCTGAAATGGAGCGTTACAATTATAAAAGAGTAAATCTTAATTCAACTGCTCCATAGAGTTTGCCGTAAAACGAATGAACTAAATCAAATTGTCCTTTTTTTAATAAGATAGAAAATACTAATTTAGACATTTCTATAACTAAAATGAATACTTACATCCTGAGGAATAGTGAAGATGAGTGAGTAGAAATGTAAGAACAAAAGCAAACATTTTTAATTAAAATATTTACGGCCATCAATTGTCATTCGAACTTTACAGTTTGCCGTGGCTATTACGCACAACAGTAACATTCGGACTAATATGTATTGGACCTTCCGTGAGTGCTTGTGGCAGAGACGCTGATTTCTTGGCTGATACAAAAGAGGGAGTAATTTGTTGCGTGATTCTGCATATGAATAATTTCGACTAAAATAGGAAGTTTCTGCTTTCTAGATCATTAGCAAAGTCGTTTTGGCGTCGTAATTCCAAACGATCAGTCATGATAAGAATGTAAACGCTCCGTTTATTGACGAATGCCCAAAATAGAAAATAGGTTTGTTGTCAGACTTTATTTAGTTATTTATTGTTGTTTTTTTTTACATATCCGACATCGGAATAATTAAAAATATATGATATATTCCAAATTCACCGTAAGAAATTAATGCATGACTTCGGATATTGTTTTCGCTTAAGCTTCTACAAATAGTCGAACTTATAGACGAGAGATTGAGGTTGCTTGAAAAATCTGGAATAAAAAACATGTTAATGATATTGTTTATTTTTATGTCACCCAGAGATCTAAAAATCTTTATCTTATTCCTCCAACATAAATACTCACCTGTTGCTTCTTCTAGCAAAATATTAGGTAGTCTACAAACAATTGATGAGATCTTAGTATACATGAAATACATAATAGCGTTTTACAATCTTAATCATACAAGCAAGTGTAAATGCAACACAAAAGTAGGACACATTTAATTTTTAATTTTGGTTGAATAAAATATATTAGATATCTTTACAAAAATTAGGACACCAAAATTGAATTGCATATTCCATTCCTATTGGAAGATCGAGTCCATCTTCCAAAGGGAACGCTCGGATGTGGATGCATAAAACTGGCAGCCGTAGCTGAGCTTCGAGGGAACAAATGAACAGTGGAATTGGAAAGCGGTATCCCTATCAGCAAATCAGGTGAGGAACGTCACGGAACGAAGAATTTCCATGGCACGGTTACAAGAAACCCTAAGGCTGCGAATCTGCGCCTTCTAGGTGAGGTGGAGGTCAAAAACAAGAACAAGGAAATGGCGCGTTTCTAAGACATCCAAGAGCGCCCCCTTTAAGAACAAGTCCAGGTCTGGTTAGAGCTTTGGATGACGACACTATATGCCCTACTTTAGTCTTGGCCGAAGAAAAAACCAGAAGCCCATGAGCGTCGGCGTAGCGAGAGATGCGGTTCAATGTATGTTGTAATGGACGCTCTAGATATGGTATATAAACAAAACCAAAAGAGATAGAGAGGTCGTTCGAGTACAACTTAGCGAGAACCTCTTCCGGTAGCAACGAGATGACGCGGTTGATGCTCAAGGCAAAGAGATTGAGAGTGAGGACAATTCCTTGCGGGACGCTCTCCTCCTCTTTTTTTATTTATTGGACCGGAGAACACTTCTCCCACGCGCATGCGGAATCGATGATCTCGTAGGAACTCAGATAAAGGGTGGTGCAAAAGTTACTTCACATTTAAAAAAAATAATAACTCAAAAGGTAATTAAGTTATAAAAGTGGGTTGTATAAGAAAGGAAAGAAGAGATCTTTAAGTTTTATAATTGTTAAAACAAAGACTGATTATTTGCGCCATATTTTCCATGACATTTTCCAAAACATCAGAAGTGATTTTGCCGAGATTTCTTCAATGATGTTTTTTTTTCATTCTTGAAGATTATAAGCTTTATTTACGTACACCTTTTCTTTATGGTGTACCCAAAGGAAAGAATCTAGAGGGGTAAAATCAGATGATCGTGGTGCCCAAGAAACATCACTCAAAACGTGAAATTAACCGACCAGGACGGCATTCCACATTTACATTCACAACCCATCCACGTCTGCACAAAATTCATCTCAGACAGGTGTTTGTTGCCCTTGTGTAAAACAACTGATCCAAGTTATCAGTGGTCAGACTGGTGCTTGGGCTTCATTACATCAGAGATCTGGGAAAACATCATCTCCACAGGTGCCAAACTAGGAATGGGTATGTTGTACCTGAGGAATACATCAACTCGGGTAACGGTAAGGGAAGGTGAACAAACCCAGCTTCAACTCGTTTTTGTTCTTTTCATCGTGAAAAAATAAGCTAAAAAGTGTTAATAAATAGAAAAAAGTGTCTTCGAACTACGATTGCTCGTTGCGAACTGTTGCGGGTCATGGGTGGCGTCTTAGGACCAGGAACTCCGCTGGACACCTGTGGTAGTGATTTATCATGTCGGCACTCCGCCATGACATGGCCGACTCTCGGACGTGGTTTGCAGTTGGCAGAGATATTTCAATATGAATAAAAGCAAAATTTTTCGTTGTTTATTGTACTTCAATCAAATGGCATTTCTACAATTGCTCGGAATTATAGAAGTTTGCGGAACTGATTGCCGAAGTGCCAACATCTGCAAGTGAGCCGAAATAAAGGAATACTTTTCGTGCAAAGGAAGGGATAGCATGAAACTCGAGTATATTTGAGCATTACTATGTTCGAAACAAAAATTCGTTGGTATGAGATTGCGTACTATAAATTTCAAGATTAAATTACCCCAATTCAGACTGTTTCTCAAGCCAATAATCCTTTATACATTAACAATCTATATACATATAGCATAAGTAAGAATTGTTGAAGATATTATATTTTTTGTATTGCTGAAATAAACATTTCGTGACATTTTATATCTATGCTAATTTGACGAGATATCAATCCGCTTTATTATGTTCGTTAATGACACAAACTTGCGTGACTAAATGCTGTTATGGCACGACCAGTAGCAGTTAGAGGAGTAATTACGCCATCACCCCAAATTACGGATTGTATGAATACGCATTAAAAGAGAATATAAGAAACAAAAGCAAAATACTAAATATTTTGTTTGTTTCTTTACCAGGGGAAATGTTACCTATTTACTGTTTCTTGATTTTAAATTAACCTCAATTTAGAGGTTTCTTACCAATCGTGGTAAATTTTATTATCATCATAACCACTGCTTAACAACATAAAGTGAGATGTACGTGCAACTACGCCACAAAAAGTAGTCTACATTATGCTATAATAAACAAAAAGCTACCAAGCCTGCGCAGTCCTAACGTAACCGGCCCTTTATACTCTTCATAGTTCATCCACTCAAGGATAATTCTCAGCAAGGAACCCCAAAGAAATCTTTCTATGTATATATATATATATATATATATATATATATATATATATATATATATATATATATATATATATATCATTTTACTTATTTAGAAACAATAAATTCAAATGGTAAAGAACGTCCTAATTATTTAAAACATTTATTTACAGACAAAGAAGATTCATGCAAGGTCTATCTAGGTGTCAAAATACACTATGTACAAAATATATTTAATCTATTTACAAAAGGTATTCGAAATCTATGTACAAGATCGATTTATTTAGACTCTAAATGACTAGCGGTTAGTATCAAGAATTAATTTTAATAATAATTAATAGGCCTAATCATATTAAGCTTCAACATGATCGTGTTGAAGCTTAGTGTTAGTGTTTTTGTGGATTACTAATGCTTCAAAATTGCATTTTCTATGCCCTTTCCTTATGGAGGTCTACTAGAAATTTGATGTTAAGTTCTCCTTTCTTTTTATTTCAGGAATTAATTATTATATTAGAACCAGGCAATGGCTTAGCCACTCCCCTCCCCCCAGCTTGCGCTTCGCTACTAAGATTAAAATTTAAAATCTAAAAAAAAGCAGCCATGGTTAAATTTTCATAAATTTTCTGAACTTCGCCAATTATAATAATTTTAAAAAGGAACTCTAAGGTAAATTTACCCCCTTTTAAAATATCACGTTGCTAAAATATAGCTATAGAAGAAGATATATAAAATAAATTTTCTGAACTTTACCATTTGTAATTCTTTAGGTTTTAAAAATTCACAAATCTCGATATTTATATTTATTTCTCAACTTCACCATTTTTTTTTTTGATATTATAAAAGAATTATTAGAAATAACTTAGAAAAATTTTAACATGTCATAACCAAACTAAGATGAAATTATTATTCAAATACTCAAAAAATTCCGCTTCTTAAATTATAGAGTTAGTGATGATGGTGACGAGGATGATTATAGAAATTATCTTGACCAGAAGCTGCAAATTTTCATCTATTACAAGAGACTCTCAAGGATCTTCATCCGAATCTTACTCAATCCTGCCTAAGTTGAGGTGAGCGGCCTCTTAGAATAAATGTATAGACGATATGGCAAGGGAGAAAATCCACGAAGTTTGTTGCTTATTTCGATGGTAATGAAGCAAGATGAGCATTAGTATTAGTTTTTAATCCTATATTACATATTAGAGATATCTATAGTTACATATTATTGTATTTTATCTCCATAGTTATTTATCATGTGCTAAGTTAAAGTTATAGGTAGTTAAATGATTACAAGAGTATAATTCAATTTGTAAATGTGAAGTAAATATGTTAAATTTGGTAATCTGTTACAGGAACTTAATCTATATTGTGAGTGTAAAATTAAGTCAAACGTTCCTTTAAGAGTAATAATTTCAGAAGAATAATTTCTGGAATCCTGATCCTTAGTAAAGGATGAGTGGAAGGATAATGAGTTATTTATTTTTGCGATATTTGTAATACCCTAAGGATATTTTAACTTGTGAAGCTGTATTTTCCCTGGGAATCGAGGACTTACTGGAAGTAGCTGTATAACCGCCAATAGCTCTGGAAGTCATTCCTGCAACATCACGACTCCTCTGCTTGACTTTCGATTCCGAGATATATGTGAATATTCTTGACGCACACCGAATGAAGTGTGCACACACCTTGTTTTCTTTCCGTATTTATAAAGAGATTTTATCCTGTGTATCTTTCTTCAATTGCTCGCTGTCCCATGATTTAACTAAATTTTCTACTTCCATTTTGCTCATAAGTATAACATTTTTACAGCAATTCACAATTCTTCACAATACAATATATTTTATACCATTCAAAATAAATGTATTTGCTTTCATATGTTCCATAATACATTTTACAATCAAAATTTTCCCAATTGTTTTAATAAATTGCACAAAAAAACTTTTGTTTCATATATCTAGATTAAAAGAGAGAGGCACCAATTTCTCTCTCAGCGCTGCTACTGCTATGTAAAAGTTACACACGAGTAGCAATATCAGAATAGAAATTTGATTTGGACTATGTCTTCTATAAATATTTTATGAATATTATAATTATTTTATTGATACTAATAGCATTAGTAAGTCAGGCATTATTGATTAAGCTACCTTCTTTCTACTTGCAGGAACGGCAATGTCAAAACACAAAGGTGGTTGGGAGCGAGCAAAGGAGTTGGCAAAGAAGCACAATGAAGAAAAGAGACTCAAAAAGATATCTAAATTAACTTCATATTTTCATGTCAGTGACAAAAATGTCCGGCTTCAATAGTAGGCTCCTCGTGGTTTCTGTCTACTTGCGTTGAAGACAAACAATAATGCAAGTGGACAGAAACCACGAGGAGCCTACTATTGAAGCCGGAACGGAACTTCTGACACTGTCGAAATCAGGGCTAACACTGCTTCAGGAACAATCCAACTGATGTTGGAGTATTTGGTGAGATAGACCATTTACGTGAATTTTTCTTCAGACTGGGAGCAAACCATTTTCGAAACTTGGCAGACAGCTATCTAGAAACAAAGCAGAAATTCCGTAGAGTGAATTGTTTTGTTTTTTTTAAATTCCATTGCCTTCAAACGGATTTTAACGAATGGTGAGGGAGTTGATCGTGACTGACTTGTGTATTCTCTATCAAAGACCGTGTATTCTGTTTGCCTTTCATTCTGTTTTCGCCTGGCTGTGTACAGCTTTCTGGGCAAGGATTTACAGATTGGAAGAATATGGCTCAGTACTTCAGAAAGGCATGCAAACAGTTAAAAGCACATCAAGTCAGTTATGTCATTATGTCAGCACAATGTTGATGCTGGGCGAGTTGATAAGCAGTTACATCAAAACATGTTGGAGCAGACCAACTACTGGAAAAACATTTTGTCACGCTGTGTTGAAACACTTATTTTTCTCTGTAAAAGAGGTGTGGCCTTTGGAGGTAGTAATAAAATTGTTGGGTCTAAAGATAACGGCAATTATTTGGGCATCCTAGAGCTTATTGGGCAGATTGATATTTTTTTGTTCAAACATATTCGTGCCCATGCAAATCGCGAGCGCGACCACACAGATCTTACCTGTCAAAAAAAATTTGCGAAGAACTAATTACTATGATGGGTAATCGAGTTCTTAGTGTCACCAAGAATGAGTTTGCCAAGCGTTGATACTTTTCATTTTCTGTGGATTCTACTCCAGATATTACACATTCTGATTAGTTAGCCATCATTCTGCACTATGTAAATATGGTGGATCGCCAACCAGTCAGTGGGGCGTTTTCTGACTTTAATACCAATATCCAGTCCCACAGGACAGAATCTAGCTGACACTCTGCTTCAATACTTAATTGCTGTGGTCAGACTTACGATATGCCAGTAATACGAGTATGTCTGGTAAATATACTAACATGGGGCAAGTCTTGAAAAACAAGAACAGTCTAGTGGATTATATTCCTTGCGCAGGCCACTCTCTAAATTCAATTGGATAGTCAACTGTGAATTGTTGCGCTGAAGCAGTTTCTTTTTTCCAATTCATGGGAAGCTTGTATTCATTGAGTGTTGCCTAAACACACCGTTGGCATGTTTTGTTATGCCACGTTAAAAAGAACCCTAAATTCCTTGTTCCAAGCACCCATCGGATACGCGGTGGTCTGCTCGGTTCGATGCTACAAAAACAGTTTTGATGGGGGTACCATCAGTTTCAAAGTGTTCTGCAAGAGATCTCAGAGGATGCTTCTCAGAACAGCTGCACAATAAATGAAGCAGGTTCACTGGCCAACTACATGGACACCATTGAATTTGCCTTAATGCATGAACTATCGAATAACATTTTGCAGCGTTTCAACTGCTGCAGTAAATTGCTGCAAGTCTCGACCATCGAATTAACACCCGCTATTGGTTTTCTGAAGAGCTTGTATAACTTATTAGATGAATGCCGAGTGAGGTTTGACTATGAGCAAAAGGCAAGTAAACGCAGTCACTGCAGCACATACAAATCTGAACGTTGTTCTCAATGTAATCTTTATGTATAATAGACTCTATTTTTGTTTCATTTGTAGGTGATAAGAAGAATTTAATAGTGGGTACGGAAGCGAATAGGTAACAAGCGTAGCTCCTGTAACAGAGGCATCGAAGGAGAGAAACGGAGGCGGCGAAAGAAGAGCCGGGCAGCATAGTTTTGAACTAGTTGTAGGGGGCGAAGTGACGAAGAAGGGAGATTCACTAGTAGAAAATTGCAGTAGTCTAAGCATGAGGTGACGAAAGCATGAATTGCAGTCTCAAGGATTCGTCGATCAAAATGGGATCGAACACGTGAGAAGTTGCGGAGGAAACCGAGGGAAGACTTACAGATACGATGGATGTGCGGTTTAAACGAGAGTTGCTCGTCGAAAATAACACCGAGATTACTGACGGTATCAGAGAAGGTGACATTGGCTTCTCCAAGGTTAAGGGAGGGGAAGAGAGCTTTAGATTTCTTCACCATCGAAGCGGTACCAACAAGGAGAACTTCGGTTTCATCGTGGTTAAGTTTGAGAAAGATGGCAGACAACCATTCGTTTATGGAGGTGTAGGCTGAAAGGAGCTTGGTAATTGATTGAGAGAAGGACACAGGGGATGAGGAAAGGTATATCTGAGTGTTATCAGCATAAAGGTGGAAGGACAGGCCTAAATCAGGAAGATGGGAGCCAAGAGGCAGTAAGTAGATGTGAAAGAAGAGGGGACCAAGGACTGAGACTTGAGGCACCCCAAAATGAATGGGCGTGGGCTCGGAGAGGAGGTTATCTCACACGTGGAACTTCCGGAAGAGACCTTATCTTTATGTCTTTACCCTTCGTATCTGGTATTTAATCCCGTTTCTGATAATATTTTTCTATTTTGTACCCTTTTGTTGTACATTGGTGGAGCTTCGCTTTGGTGTCCCCTATATATACTACCTTTGTAAAATAATTGTTTATTCCTTGAAAATGAACTGAACAAAGTTTGAAAGTACTTGTAATCCGCTTTTCACTTTCATGTGGGACGTTTTGCAATATATATATACACATATATATATATATATATATATATATATATATATAAATATATATATATATATATATATATATATATATATATATATATATATATATATGCCAGTTTGGATCAACATATCTTTATTCTGCTTGCCTACCACATTGAGTGATGATATCGCTGCCATTTGGTTATTTGTACACTCTGAACCTCATGGCATTATCCAACAAACCACCCAAAAGAACCCACCGCAAGTAGCAGCAGGAAAAACACGGATTGCGTCACAAAAAAAAACAACTTAATGCACTCACCACGAAAGAGGCGGGCAACTGTGACGTTTTTCTTTTGTGTGGGGCTTAAGCTCAGCTCCACCCACTCTACACCATTCTATCGCGACAATACCATTGTCGTTTTCTCTAGGTGGTTAAAGGGGGGTCCTTGCTTAATAATTAGTTATAGGTATTGGCACAAGATTTTGGGACAAATACATATGACGCCGACCATATATATATATATATATATATATATATATATATATATATATATATATATATATATATATATATATATATATATATATACGAGGGGTGGTCAATAAGTTTTTCAATGCGGATATAAGGAAACGAGATATGAGGAAAAGTGTTTTATTATTTTTCAATATAAATACCCTCGACTTCAATGCACTTGCACCACTTGTCCCTGAGGCTTCGAATTCCAGACAACCAGAAATCTCCCGACTGCTGTTCAATCCACTCCTGGATGGCGAGCTGGACATCTTCATCGTTCCCAAACCGGCGTCCACGCAGTGCAGCCTTGAGCTGGCGGAATAAAAAGTAGTCGCTAGGGCAGATCTGGACTGTAGGGCGAAAGGTTGAGCTCATCGAATCCGCACTCGCGCAGGGCAGCTTGTGCAACTCTGGCCTTGTGGACATTGACGACGTTGAAGTCGATCATGGGGCGTGAGGTTTCTAGGGACCCAACGGGCAGAAAGAGACATTGGATATGACCAAATTGTCGTGGATTGTGTTGATAACACTTCCCTATGATATTCCAAGTTCTCGGTTGATTTTTTCAACCTTTCCCCGTCGATTTTCGAGGATCATCCTCTCCACACGGGCCACATTGTCCTCGTTGGTCACGTCTGATGGGCATCCTGGATGGGGGTCATCTTCAAGGGACTCATGACCATGGCGGAACTCCCTATTCCAGCGAGCAATGGTTGCATAGGAAGGGGCGGGGTCGGTGTACACTGCAACCATGCGTTCATGGATCTCTTTTGCATTCTTGCCTTCCTTTTGATCACTGCGCGGTGCTCAACCTTCTCCATTGTTGAAAAATTTGAGACTGACGATCTGCGATCAGCTACTGCTCCTTAAATTGACGAGGCAGGAGCGTGCGGCTGCAGGTCCTAACTTGTCATAACTTGTCCTGACACCCCCACAAACAGCCATCCCCATTCCTCTGTTTTGCCCTACCGATTCGCAAAACTTATTGACCGCCCCTCGTGTATATATATATATATATATATATATATATATATATATATATATATATATATATATATATATATATATATATATATATATATATATATATATATATATATATATATATATATATATATATATATATATATATATATATATATATATATATATATATATATATATATATATATATATATATATATATATGATGAAAATTAATGCAATATCGCAAGAAAAGATGAGGAATTAAACCACATTCTCCGAAGACAATTTAATTCAGAACAGTTTCGGTGTATCTCACACCCTTTTTCAACTGACACTGGATAGAAAATATAAGAAAAGTGCTTACAAACATAACACAGGGTCAGGTCGTGAAAGATCCCCTCTTCTTTTCCCCAATCCCATACTTGTGGCGAATCAGGGGGGGGGGGGGGTAGGCCTAAACATATTGAAGGGCGGACATTTTACTATTTTGTTTATTTGCTTTCGTATTACAGGATTAAAAGAAAATTGACCCTCAGATAGATTTAAATTAGGAACTGACGAGATTAAGCTCGATTCTACGATTCTTCTCTTAACATAGTTAACCGATTTAAATACCATTTTACCTCCATTGAAATCGATCGAATGATTCAAGTCTCTAACATGGCAAAATATTCCACTGTTTTCGCTGCCCACTCTAATATCTCTTTTGTGTTCATACAATCTATTGTCTAGATTTTTCCCCGTTTCCCCTATATAAACTTTATGGCAATTGTTGCCTGGTATTGCATATACTCCTATGTTATGATGTTCTTTGGGTTTCCTGGCCATCATCAATTGGTTTAAGGAATTATTATATTTAAAGGCTAGAATAATACCCGCTTTTCCAAATATGTCCTTTAAACTATTTAATTTATTATTAAATGGCAATGTTATACATTTGTTGAAGTCATTAGTGCGGGAAGGCTTATTACCATAGAATGTTTTCCTAGCTGCAAAATATGCAGACGATAGAACCAATCGGGGTAATACAAATTAGAAAAAATGGTCCTGATAATGACAATTTCTTCATCTAAATAGGAAGGATGACATATTTTGTATGCTCTAAGGAAAAGGTTAGAAATTACTGATTTTTTAACAGTATTATCGTGAAACGAAAAATAATGTATATAGGCCTCCGAGTGGGTTGGTTTCCTATAAACGTCAAGTTTTAATTTATGGTGATCTTTATTAATGAGGACATCTAAAAGGGGTAATCTATTATCATATTCCCATTCATATTTAAATTTAATGGAGACATGCAAATTATTCAAATATTAAAAAAGGTATCAAAATCATGGCCATTAGGCCATACAGAAAATACATCGTCAATGTACCTTAACCATATAAAGTTAGGGGGAGAAATTGTGGGAAGGAGTTCAGTCTCAAAATATTCCATGAAGAGACATGCCAATATCGGAGATAAACTATTTCCCATGTTAAGGCCAAATATTTGTCTATAAAACTCATTATTTACTCGAAACACATTGTCAGAGAGACATAATTCAACTAAATCGATAAATTTACTCGTAGAAATGGGAAGATCTAAATTAAATCTAGGCATGATTTCCCGCAGAAGGCCCATGGTTTGGTCAACCGGAACTTTGGTAAACAAAGAGTTTACATAAAAGCTCACAAGTTTTCCATCCGGTAATTGCAAGTGGTTGAGGCGGTCATTAAAATCTTGAGTGTTCAAAATGTGTGCAGATGAGATTCTTCCAACTGCTGGAGATAAATGCTTGGCGAGCCATTTCAAGAGCTTATAAGTGGGAGAATTAATATTGGAAATGATTGGGCGTAAGGGACATCCCTCTTTGTGGGTCTTTGGAAGCCCATACATATAGGGAAGTGAAGGGTTCGTGAAATACACCGAAACTGTTCTGAATTAAATTGTCTTCGGAAAATGTGGTTTAATTCCTCATATATATATATATATATATATATATATATATATATATATATATATATATATATATATATATATATATATATATATATATGATGAAAATTAATGCAATACCATGCAACGATTGCCATAAAGTTTATATAGGGGAAACGGGGAGAAATTAGACAAGAGATTGTACGAACACAAAAGAGATATTAGAGTGGGCAGCGAAAGCAGTGGAATATTTTGCCATGTTAGAGACAAGAATCATACGATCGATTTCAATGGAAGTAAAATGGTATTTAAATCGGCTAACTATGTTAAGAGAAGAATCGTAGAATCCAGCTTGATATCGTCAGTTCCTAATTTAAATCTATCTGAGGGTCAATTTTCTTTTAATCCTGTAATAAGAAAGCATATAAACAAAATAGTTAAATGTAAGCCCTTCAATATGTTTAGGCCTAACCCTCCCCCCCAGATTAGCCACAAGTAGGGGATTGGGGGAAAAAAGAGGGGATCTTGTGTTATGCTTATATGCATTTCTCTTATATTTTCTACGCAGTGTCAGTTGAAAAAGGGTGTGAGATACACCGAAACTGTTCTGAATTAAATTGACTTCGGAGAATGTGGCTTAATTCCTCATATATATATATATATATATATATATATATATATATATATATATATATATATATATATATATATATATATATATATATGATGAAAATTAATGCAATATCGCAAGAAAAGATGTGGAATTAAACCACATTCTCCGAAGACAATTTAATTCAGAACAGTTTCGGTGTATCTCACACCCTTTTTCAACTGACACTGGGCAGAAAATATATAAGAGAAAAGCATAACACAAGATCCCCTCTTTTCCCCCCCAATCCCCTACTTGTGGCTAATCTGGGGGGGGGGGAGTTAAACCTAAACATATTGAAGGGCTGACATTTTACTATTTTATTTATTTGCGATCTTATTACAGGATTAAAAGAAAATTGACCCTCAGATAGATTTAAATTAGGAACTGACGATATCAAGCTGGATTCTACGATTCTTCTCTTAACATAGTTAGCCGATTTAAATACCATTTTACTTCCATTGAAATTGATGGTATGATTCTTGTCTCTAACATGGCAAAAAATTCCACTACTTTCGCTGCCCACTCTAATATCTCTTTTGTGTTCGTACAATCTCTTGTCTAGATTTCTCCCCGTTTCCCCTATATAAACTTTATGGCAATCGTTGCATGGTACTGCACATCCCCAAAGAACATCATAACATAGGAGTATATGCAGTACTATGCAACGATTGCCATAAAGTTTATATAGGGAAAACGGGGAGAAATCTAGACAAGAGATTGTACGAACACAAAAGAGATATTAGAGTGGGCAGCGAAAGTAGTGGAATTTTTTGCCATGTTAGAGACAAGAATCATACGATTCGATTTCAATGGAAGTAAAATGTTATTTAAATCGGCCAACTATGTTAAGAGAAGAATCGTAGAATCGAGCTTGATATAGTCAGTTCCTAATTTAAATCTATCTGAGGGTCAATTTTCTTTTAATCCTGTAATAAGATCGCAAATAAATAAAATAGTAAAATGTCAGCCCTTCAATATGTTTAGGTTTAACTCCCCCCCCCCCAGATTAGCCACAAGTAGGGGATTGGGGGTGAAAAAGAAACGATCTTGTGTTATGCTTTTCTCTTATATATTTTCTTCCCAGTGTCAGTTGAAAAAGGGTGTGAGATACACCGAAACTGTTCTGAATTAAATTGTCTTCGGAGAATGTGGTTCAATTCCTCATATATATATATATATATATATATATATATATATATATATATATATATATATATATATATATATATATATATATATATATCAGTGGCGTACGGTGACTTTTGAAAATGAGGAAGCAATTCAAGTTTTACAAAAATAAATATGTTAATTGAAGTAAATATGTTGTTTATTAAAAATAACTAGAAAATTGTCAGCTACTCACTTTATTTCAATGTTATTTTGAAAAAACTTTATTTAAATTTAAAAATAGCTTCTGTAAGTATGCACAATCAGCTAGCCAAGATTTTCTATCATATTGGCCTACATTGTACTTGCTCGTGCAACAGTTTTGGATGACATATCTAGTGTTGGCGTAGGCCTACCTGTTTTAATAATAGTTTCTCTTTCATAATAAGTCATCGCACTGAACTTCCTTTTTAATAATTTTTCGATATTGCATTCGCATTTTCTCGCAATTTCATTTGCATCCATTTTTTTTAAAAGGGGGTTATCACTTAAAAAAAAAAATGAATAAACAATACGCCACACTTATAAAAACACTGCCTCATGGCTACGGATCTCAAAGATACAAATGGCGACTATACCCTATGGTAACGCGTAAGAATCCCGGAAATATTTTACAAAATGCTTAAGATATAAGAGCTTAACCATACTAGAATTTTTGCTCTTTAGCAGTTTTCTTTCTTAGAACCAGTATTTAAATATAGCCTATTTTTTTTTAAACTTAGAGCATAATAATAGTTAAGTCAATGTGTCTCAAACATTTTGTTGCTTTTTCCTAGATTCTGGCAAGCCGGCAGAGTTTCCAGATGCAAGCTGATTACTGTAACGCTAAATTTGCTTCCTTTTTCGTATACAAATAGGTTATTTTTTTCTTAATTCTAACACAGCGTTAAAATATCTAGATAAAAATCATAAAACTCTACTGACTATATTATTGCTAAGAAAAGCAAAATATCTTTTAAACTATTCATTACAAAGCACCAAAAAGCAGAACTATTATTGAAATTAAGAGAAAAAGGGAGTAGAAATCTCGACGAGGAGGCATTTCTTCGATTGCAGTGGGGCTCATCAGGGTCTAACGCCAACTTGAATGAAAGTGAACGGTATCGTATGGCATATATTTTCCTTGTAACCTTTTGTTAAATTTCTTAGTTCTCTTTATCCTTACTGTGTTTGATCTATGGGTCCGGGGTTATTAGTTATGGTTTGTTATGCCGTAGAATCTTATATAACTCCAATAGAATGTTCGAGATGCCCTCACTGGTTATCCACTTATGGGCTGCCCTAACAATAACCAACATATTAGCGTAGGTAAGGAAATTAGAAAAATGGCGTGTTTTGTAGGCTTATTTTTGTATTATGGTTGGGCCCTGCTTTTGGCAAGTAAAATCGCTGAGTTCCTTCCTATAGGTTTCTCGTATGCTCAAGTCCTTGTATCTGGCTTTTGGTGTTGACTGTCCTAATGTCTTTGCATGAGAGACTGCACCCCTTGATATTAATGTGGGTCTCACTCTTGTTAGTGACTATTCTGATGTGTGTCTTTTACAAGCCTTTTTATCATATTGAAAGATTGGAGGCATGACTCCGTTTCTCCAATCCAATGGCTACGTGAAGCCTATTTGGCTGGAGGGTATGTGCGTAATCTAGTGTATACGTGTGTGCACTGCGAGGGTGTTTGTATTACAATGTTATCCACTATGATGATGTTTATGCAGATGTTAAGATGCTAGACCAGGGGCGGGCAACCCTTGGCACGCGTGTCAAATGTGCACGTCGATGACTTATTTCTGGCACGCGAAAGCACAGGTTGCCGTTTTTTTTAAAGAGGTTTTTAAGAAGGATGTAGAATGATGAGAAATTCAGATACTTTCCAAACACAAAGAGGTACATCGATGATCTCCCGAAAGATGACATAACAGACCGCCAATGTCTTCAAAAGCTGTTTGTAAAAATTATTGAGGCAAGTGTTAGGCAGTTCTTTGCAAGACTTGCTAGGTTTAGAGAACTGGAAGAGACGGCAAAATTCATTAAGTTTCCAGACAGTATCAAACTGGATGAACTAAACTTGCAAATGTTTTCATTGGATAGACATGGATGATTTGAAGTGCGCTTGATTGAATTTCAAAGTAGCTTAATTTGAAAACAAAAAATTTGTTGATCTTAGAGTTGAGTTAGAAAATAGTGAAAAAGGAGCGATTAGAGACGGGAGTAACAGAGAGAAATGCGGAAAACAAATTATTAAGGATTTAGAATACTATTTCAGAAAATTATCTGTTTAAAGAACCTTGCAACAGCATTACTATCCATGTTTTCGTCTACATATGCTTATGAATCTTTGTTCTCAGGGATGAACTTTGTTGAGTTTCGTAAGAGGAGTAACCTGATGGATGAAACTAGTAGTGCATGCATATCTGTCAAGGTTACTAAATATAAACCCGATATAAAATCTGTCATCAGTGATACAGCAGAGGGCATCCCGCTGAAAAATAATATATAGAAAGAGTCAACAAGTTTTCTGACTAGTTTTATCTGATGTTTTCTCTTGAACGTGGTTATTTGAATGTAGTTTTGAAGGTAAATAAATATATTTTCTTTTTTTATACATCAATTGTAAAGGATTTAAAATAAGCGAAAGATTATCTGTTAGTAACCTTTTACTGTGATTTAGTAATACAAAGGTATAACTGGGAAAAAATAATGACTGATTAATCCAAAAAAATATCAATGTTAATTTTTTGTGTTGATGTTAATAATAGTCGCTAAATTGTTTGAATAAGTATGGCAGTTACAGTTATACTTAGAGGCTAATGAAAAAATCCACACAAAGAACCTTTTCGTAAAGCCTTTTATAATCTTTTTCATTCAGTTAGTTTTACATAATTTACATAATGACTTACAATACTGTGTATTTACTGCTCTTGGGTGATTCTTTATTATTTAAAAAAGTTCTTCAAATGATTAAGAGATATCAAATAATATGTTCTCAAAAAAATTTGGTTGGCACGTGAAAAGATTTTGTGTGACATATTTGGCCGATTTTGGCATGCACTCTCAAAAAGGTTGCCCACCCCTGTGCTAGACGATTCTGGAATAAAGGATGTCGGTTATTTTGAGTGGTGCCTAATGGAATAAACTTCAGGGTTGGAAGTGAAAATACCATTCCGAAATTTTAGTTGCAATCAAGTTTAGCCCACATAACGATATGGCAGGTCGTGCATGTATAATTGTAAACTACACAGGATCGCCAACCCGTAGGAATGAACTTGTAGGGCACACATGTATTCACCTCAAGGGTGTACATGTAGATACCCTACACTACGGAACCCGATGGCTTGGAGAGAAAGCGAGTCTGAAATTTCGAGGTAAAGGCTCGATTTTTTCACTGTAATAAAGTGGTAGCTTCCGTATCTGGGCTCATTTCAGACGGGCGCCAGAGAATAAGCATTCGGAAACTGAGAATGTCTGGAGGTAATAAAAGTGCGTGTGATAAAGCATTTCTCCATTCTGTAACAAAGATCGCCAGAAATTAAACAAATGTATGTCTTATGATAAAGCTCCGCCTTCTAGGAATATTGACCAATAACGAGGAACGGCGGTTTAGCCGCCATCCAATCAAAATTAAATAAGGGATTAATTTAAACCAATCAGGAGGCGAGCTAAGGAAATGAGCAGCCAATCACGTGCGCCAACGTCATTTGTAGGCAGGGCGTAAGGCTTACGCGATGGACGTTACTCTCCCTTATAAACAGGTGCAGAGATGCTAGAAAAGGCATTCATTATTAGTAATTCATTATTGTTACGCGTTCATTAATTCAATAATACGATTATTATAATCGTCCTGTTGCTCTACCATTTGTCCGCATTACTTTGTCGTTAAGTCGAATCTTGGAATTGTATTCGGAGTATTTCTTATTCGGTGCAAGGTGAAATAAATAGACAGAGACTTGTTTACTTATAAATAGATTCTTTTATTCATCCCAGCTGGTACCATCTTCTCGGATCAAGTACAAGGCCACCTAAAGGGATATTTCCGTTGCGCATTCAATTAAACTTGTTACCATTACCGGTGGCAAGCGTTATCCCTATCTTGCAAAGCTCACCCCTTAGAGCTTTGGTAATTGCACGAAGAATTACCACTCAAGAGGCAAGCCCCACCTATAGGGGGTGGCATCATTACCATAACAAAAGGAAAGAGGATTGGAATAATACAGAAAATTGTCATTGTGAGATGTGGTTTTTGAGGGTATAGAGAAGAAGTTTATTGAACTTAGACCATACAAGTTCGAGATAAGTAATGCAATCTAAGGTAAAGCTGTTGCTCTGACATAGTTATTATAATGGTTCGAGTATAATCTGTTTTGGAGAGAAATTAAAACAGTAACTTATCAAAAATGAAAAGGGGTAGTAATTAAAATGAAAGAAATCCCCTGAAATAAGTTATATTTTCATGAAAAGCTTACCAATTGAGAAAATATGATAGGCTCTGAAAATTCTACTTTTAATGCTAGTTAACTTGAAGTGACTAGGAGAGATACTGAGAAAATGAGTACACAATTTGATGATCTTTTTTTGTTTTTTTATAGATAGATGGGTAAGAATACGAACCTTGGTGATCTTGAAGATTAAGATCAGATCACGAAAAAAAGCGATCTTAAAGATCAAGATAAGCTTACCAGAAAAATGTGATCCTAAATATCCGGATCAAGATCGTGATTTTTAAAAATCACATTTAAGATCACTTTTATATGAATCGAAAAGGTTTTAGTCCTGTAAATTAAACAAAAACAGATAAATTTGTTAATCGCCTCTTAAAAGTATCAATCTTATTTCTCTCATGAGGGCTTAAACTATATAAGAATCACATCATACCCATGTATTATGTACTAAAATAAATTTAGTTGATGAAAATGATCTAGTTAAGTTTAATGAAATTGAATAAAAGTATTAGTTAAATAAAGTTCACATATGTATAATATTAACAGAAAATACATTAGGAACCTTAATAATATTGATTTCTAACAAATTGCTGATTTCTAACAGATTAAAAAAAATTGAAAGCAAATAACTAACATTCTACATCTTTTATTTGATTTTTCATTAACTCATCATTGGTTCGTGTCATCGATCGAGGGCAGGGTATACGATCGATGGCCTTTGGGCTTTTTGCGTTTAATATGTTATGTTATGTAACATAACATAACGTGTATTACGCGCAAAGGGGACAAAATGCCATCGAAGTTACGAGAGTGTATATATATATATATATATATATATATATATATATATATATATATATATATATATATATATATATATATATATATATATATATAATGGAAGATATCACATTAGCGTGATGTATATCAGTGAAAGATAATGGTAAACCACAATATTTGAATCAAGATTTTATTTATAACTATCGGCCTAGTTTCGTCCAGATGCCTTTTTCAAATATTGTTGAAAATGGCATCTGGCGAGGGCAGGGGATACGATCGATGGCCTTTGGGCTTTTTGCGTTTAATATGTTATGTTATGTAACATAACATAACGTGTATTACGCGCAAAGGGGACAAAATGCCATCGAAGTTACGAGAGTATATATATATATATATATATATATATATATATATATACAGTGGCGGCAACAAAAAAAGTGACATGTGACAATTCGGGGAAAATGAAACAGAAAAATGTAACTTACATATTTTATTATGAATATTTCATGAAAGTTAATACTTGGTCATGTTGCCCTTGCACTTGATGACCATTCTGAGTCAATTGGGCATTGATTCAGCGAGGTTTGCGAAGTAGGTGGGGTCGATCGTAACCCAGATCTTCTTCAGTGATTCTATCAGGTCCTTGATGCTGCCGGATGCTGTCTCTTGAACTTTGGATTTCATCAGATTCCAAGCATTCTCAATAGGATTTAGGTCCGGGGAATTACCAGGCCACTCCAAAACACTAATATTATTATCATTGAAGAACCTTTTTACTAACTGGGACCTGTGAGCAGGGGCACCATCATGCATGAAAAATTCACACCGATGAATTTCCCAAAATGGCAGCATGTGCTGCTTCAAAACTTCGAGATAGTTAGTCCCCCTCATGGTTACATTCTTGGGAAGGAAGTACAGACCTCCTCTGCCCTTGTTTCCACTAAAGGCACCCCACACCATCACACTATCAGGGTGCTTCACAGTTTTCACGGTATATTTTGGGTCATACCGAGACACATTGCTGGGACGACGCACGATCTTTGACTCTCCTCTGACCAGCCTAAAGGTGCTCTCATCACTGAACATCACCTTCTTCCAATGGGCAGCTGTCCAATGTTTATAGGTCTTGCAAAAATTGAGCCTTTTCATCTTCATAGCCTTGGTAAGAAGTGGCTTCTTGGCAGCGCGGCGAGCCGGTAGGCCTAAGTCCTTCTGTAAGCGATGACGGATGGTCCTGAGGGCGACGTTCTGGAGAAGGTCTGGGTGTTTTTTCTTGATTGAAGCGGAGGTTACAGAAGGGTCTGACATCACTTCACGCCTTAGGATATTATCAGTCCTTGGAGATGTCTTCCTAGCTGCACCAGTGCCCTCCTTCCTCTTTGGTATGGTACCTGGTGGCAATAACTCAGCTGCCCGTTTTAGGCGATAAATCGTATTTCTTGAGGTTCCTAAATCTGCTGCTACATCAATAAAAGACTTTCCTTGCTCGAATAGGGTCAAGGCACGGCTTTTCTCTGTCATAGAAAGCTTTTTCCGCCCCATTGTATCCACTTGCACAGAAGTTATAGCACGTCAAATGTAGGCACGAATGCAGGAAATCAGCACGCTGGAGCGTTGTACAACAAAACCTCACTGTACGAGCTCAAACGAGACAGTGAGTTCCAATAAAGCGCAGTTCTGTTGTCTTAGCTCAGGAGAGTCATCCACTCGTGGCATAAGCCCCGCCCCTTTTCATTGGCTTGTTGGCAAGTAAAATCGTGAAAGCGATTTTATGTATCGATTTCTATTGCCAATATTCAATGTCACTTTTTTTGTTGCCGCCACTGTATATATATATATATATATATATATATATATATAATGGAAGATATCACATTAGCGTGATGTATATCAGTGAAAGATAATGGTAAACCACAATATTTGAATCAAGATTTTATTTATAACTATCGGCCTAGTTTCGTCCAGATGCCATTTTCAAATATTGTTGAAAATGGCATCTGGCCGAAACTAGTCCGATAGTTATAAATAAAATCTTGATTCAAATATTGTGGTTTACCATTATCTTTCACACACACACACACACACACACATATATATATATATATATATATATATATATATATATATATATATATATATATATATATATATGTATCGAAAACTGACAATGTGTCGATGTCGAAGAGAAGTCTATCTCTTCGTCACGTCTTCGCCATGGTCAGATCTTCGACATGGTCACGTCTTCGCCATTGTCACGTCTTCGTCAACATCATATGACTGCAAGACAATCTAAATCAAACTATTCCAACTGCTAATCCTTCGCTTTCGCGACGCCTTTCCCTTTGTTATGCTTTCACCATTGTCATGTCTTCGCCATCGACACTTCTTCATCACCGTCATTTTGTGATGCCAGTGGCCTTTTGGCATTTTGAATTTTATTTATTTTAATGTAATGTTATGTTATATAACGTGATCTAAACCACAAAGATTGACGAGTACCCTTTCATTTTTTAGGTGGTAGACATAAAACTTAATATTATCATAACTTATCAGCAAAGAAGAAAATATTAAATCACCAAAATATAGTTTTTAGTTCTATTTTTCTCAATTCTCACATCACCAGGTCTACAACCTGTATTAATAATTGATCAGCATATATAAGTATACATTTTTTTGAATAAAATTTAATTTTACAGTTTTCCTGCAGTACGCAATTATTAAAAATACAAGGGTAAAATCAGCAAGTTAAGAATGTTAATTTAATGTTCAACCGCTGTAAACCTTTGCTTTTAGGAAAACTAATTACCAAAAGTTTCCACCCGAGAAACGAATTCGGTTGGGGCTAGGAACCATACAAACAAACGAAAACAACCATTCCACTCATGCAGAGGAAGGTACCGTGGTGTTATAACCCATGATGATCTACTTTATAGCAAGACTCTTATTTAAAAAGTCGAGTGCTTGACTAGTGCCCTACAAATAATTGAGGACTTCCAAGTCTTCCTTGTTGTTAGGACGCGATATGTTCCGCCCATACTTTTGAAGAAATTGTCTTCAGATGATGAGTCTGAGTTCCCTGAACTATTACTACTGCTGTCAGAATTATATTTTATTTCAGCCATTTGCAGCTTGTCTTTTACCTGAGACTAGAGTGCTTCATGATCGCCGAAATTAAAGGCCAAAACGCCAGCACTTACTTCTTGGTTCAACCACAAAAAAATGACCAAATCTCGCATTGAAGACACGGCTGCCAGTAATGACATGCATCGTCTCAGGCGCAGGTTATTTGTGCCGATAACGTTCAATCTTGCGATGGCACTTGAGTCAAAGGGAGTGTTGGAAGACGACCACCGTAGTGGCATTCTTTCTTTGTTTGTAATTTAGTGAAAGCTGCTGTAATTGGTTTTAAACAGAAAAATATTCTGAGATAAATTCTAATTATTCATTGTTTTTGAGGATGGGTACATTCAGTTTTTCAAGAGCTACATTCAAGTCATCCTTTTGTTTAAATATGTTGCTTAATTAGTCGTATATTGAGTTTCATCAGGTGATACATGGGTAGCTATAAAGGAGGCCAGTTATTTCCTGTATTTTTTTCTGCTGACTTGTGTTTACCAGCAACATTCCACATCACCGAACATTTTCCCATCAGAGAATGCTTTATCTTCTTTAGTCTAAATGAATTCAATTCTTTATCTGCATCAGTTATTGCTACCAAGTTCAGTGGAAGGGGGTGCACATCGAATATAAGATGATAGTTTCGTTGTCTCCTTTCCTAAATGTTCAGGAAAGTTGCTGATGATAGTCTTTTAACTTGAATCTTTTTCATCATCATCATCATCTGCACCAGCTTCACCAATGACGTCAGTATGATTCCGAACACGAACACCGAACTCTTTAAATCAATAAGGTACCAAATGCGCATTGTGAAGGAATAGAGTCTAATAGGTTCTAGAGGTCCACCTTAAACCCTTAGAAGAACCACGTGGCCTTAACCCTAAGACAAAAGCGTGAGGAGCAAGGAAGAATAGGGGGAACATGGATTTATCAAACCAGCTGTGTTTATCTTGCGGGGACTATTTCTCGCGCCCGGGGCGATTTAAGCTCGTCTTCCACACTAGTGACACGAGAGAGCGAGAAGAAGAGAGAAAAAGAGAAAGAGAAAATCAAGAGGGAGCGGAAAGAAGAGAAATCCGAGAGAGTGAAGAGAGTGAAAGAGAGAGAGAGAGAGAGAGAGAGAGAGAGAGAGTCCAACAGCATGAACTGGAGCTATATCGCACCCAGACTGAGATCCTCTCCATTAACTCGCGTACGGAAGCCCCCCCAGTCCGAGTCAGTCAAGCTTGTCGCGTTCAAAGAAGATGTTAAAACAGCACCACTGACGTGCGTGTACAAATAACATCGTGACCCTCGATGAAGAATCAGCAATGGAGGATGGTTACCCCACGGACTCTCTTAATGTAATACAAATCGTTTGCGTGGAGCAGGATAAGGATTATCCTCTCCATACCTTGCCTAACGCCTCAGAACTGCCTCCCACTAGATTAAACATTGACACACGGCTGACTCCCGAACAAAATAGTAAGCTGCAGCACCTTTTAAATAACTTTGGAGATGTAATCCCTAAAGTCCCCGGTTGTGCTACTCAATTTGAGCATGACATCACTCTTACCACACAAGAGCCCATCCGTTCGAAGCCGTATCCTCTCCCTATTCACTTGAGGCAAGCTTTTAATTCGGAGGTTGAAAACTTGCTGAATCTAAATATCATCGAACCCTCCAATTCCAGTTAATGCTCCCCTATCGTGATGATACGGAAGCCTGATCGTACGTACCGTATGTGCGTCGATTTTCGCAAGCAAAATTCCGTGACTGTTTTCGATGCTGAACCCATTCCCCTAATCGAATAAAACCTCATCGCTTTGAAGAAGCAAAATTCATCTCTGAGTTAGACCTTTTGCGAGGCCTATTACCAAATTCCCCTTCGGAAGAGCGTACGAAAATATACGGCATTCCCCACTGATAAAGGCTTTATTTATGCAGTTCCATCGACTCCCCTTTGGATTAGTAACGACCTGCAGTAAAAATAATATGATGCGTAGAATCCTAAGCGGGTTGTCAAACGTCACCTTTTATTTCGACAACATATATGTTGCCACCATCAATTGGGACCAGCATTTAGTATCACTCCAAGCACTGTTGAGTAGGCTACGCGAGCATATTCTCACAATTGACCCCAACAAGTGCTACTTTGCCTATGACACGATTAAATATCTGGGTTTTAATATCGGAAAGAATCAGATTGGGCCCCAAGAGTATAAGGTCAAGGCCATAGTCGAGATGCCCCTCCCATGTACTAAAAAACAACTCAGATCCTTCATGGGATCTGCTTCGTTTTACAGGCGATTCGTCCTAATTTCGCGACTTTTGCCGTTTCTTTATGTGCGCTCGTCCAGAAGAAGTCTCCGGATCACATCGTGTGGAATTCCAAGGTTACTTCTCCCTTCCACCAGTTAAAGGGAAAATTAGCGTCCGCCCCCCTCCTGAGACAGCCGAACCCTAATAAGCCGTTTGGACTCAGGACGCACGCGAATAACGAGGGCATTTGTTGTGTGCTCCTGCAATATGGTGAGGAGGGCTAAAGCTACCATGTTGCTTACGCGAGCCGCAAATTATTACCGTGCGAAAGAAATTATGCCGTCATAGAACGGGAAGTTTGGCTATAGTATGGAGTGTCCAGAAGTTGAGAATGTATCTGATAGAGAAGGAGTTCATAATCGAGACGGACCACCGCCCTCTTGCATACCGTCGTAATGTAAAAAATAATAACGGGTGCCTTATGTGATGGAGCCTACTCCTTCAGGAATATCAGTTTAAAGTTTGGTACATTAAAGGGTCTGATAATTGTGTAGCAGATAACCTCGGACGTAACCCTTTGGCCACTAACCCCAGCTCAACGGCTCATTAGGAAACAGCCCTATTACTTATTGTATATATAAAATTCTTTTTGCACATTTAATTTGTAGGCTAAGAAAAAAGAAGAAAAAGAAAGAACCTGTCCTTGTAATATAAACACTGCCTGTATATAATATCTTGTACTCTTCTGACCCCAAACGTCCCCCTGTGTATATTTATTTTCCCTTTTTTTTGTCTATTTCCATTTAATTGTATGTGTCCTTATTAATTAAATTTGCTGTATGTATGATATTTGCATTGCCCTTTTGTAAATTAACTTTTATGGTTGTTTTTATTTCCTCTGATGTATACCTAAACTCGAATCAGTCAGCTTTTAATTGTGTACACCTGTTCGACACGGGCCAGGATGTCCCTTTAAATTGTCCTCCTTCTTGACCGTCCACGTGGGACAATGCCTTTCCATTTTTTTTATGCTCCTTTTCTTCCCCTTCGTCTGAGAAAAGCGCCATCTTTTGGAAGGGAAGAGATATGGAGGAATAGAGTCTAATAGGATCTGGAGGTCCACCTTGAACCCTTAGAAGAACTACGTGGGCTTAACCATGGAACAGAAAGCGTGATAAGCATGAAATAATCGGGTGAACATGGCTTTATCAAACCAGCTGTGTTTATTGCGAGGCCTATTTAAGCTCGCCTCCCATACTAGTGACATGAGAGACAACCCAAGGGGATATTAGACCAGTTCCTTATATGGGACTATCCCCCATCCCCACACACACACCAGCCGAAGTAAGTGACTTCAAATTTTAGGGAAGCACGCCGTGGCCCGAGACAATTTCGCCGTCCGCCGACCACCTATATAACCGGAGATTTCCCGCTGGATAGTTAGTACAGCACGCCCGCGCAGGAAGACACATTAAGTTCTCGAGTCGGATCCTCCACCGTGGACATCGCCCCAGTCAATTGGCAGCTCCTTACAGCGGCCGTTCTTCCCTGAATTCGCGCCAGTACTCCCTCATCGAGAATCCTGAGGTAAAACTAGTCCGCCTTCATCAGGATACTCAGGTCAAAAGAGTACCTCCTTCACCCCATCGATGACTTTGAGGTAAAACATATTCCCTTGTTGCATCCTTGCCTCCCTGAGTTATCTTCCCTTCGATGCTTAACTCGTGCAAAACGTCGACGCTGCGGACCTCATTAATTTCCAGTCTTCCCAAACCAATTGTTATTATTTGCATTGCAGCTTAGTGTACCATCTTTTAAGACCCTGAATCGAGTCAGGTAATTAACCACTTTAATCTCTTGGGTGTTCCCCTTTGCTGACGCCGAATGTGTCCGTTATTTATTTGATCAAGTATCTCACTTACACCTCTTTTGTATATATATATATATATATATATATATATATATATATATATATATATATATATATATATATATATATTGTTATTAAACTTAATTTTTGTAGCATCCTTTAAATAACTTTAAACGACTAACAGCTAGCAATTAACCTTTAAGCCAATCTACACTCTCTTAATTTTGATAATTATTACCCATACACTGGGATGAATTTCTCCCCTATTCTCATTATCCCCTTCCCGACTGGTGGGACCAAGCCATTAGCGTGTAATTATCATATATATATATATATATATATATATATATATATATATTATAAATACAGACATATAGGCTATATATTATGTATGTATTATATTATACGTGAATAACTAGATTTTTCTAATATATATATATATATATATATATATATATATATATATATATATATATATATATATATATGATGAAAATTAATGCAATATCGCAAGAAAAGATGAGGAATTAAACCACATTCTCCGAAGACAATTTAATTCAGAACAGTTTCGGTGTATCTCACACCCTTTTTCAACTGACACTGGATATAAAATATAAGAGAAGTGCATATAAGCATAACACAAGGTCAGATCGTGAAAGATCCCCTCTTTTTTTCCCCAATCCCCTACCTGTGGCTAATCTGATGGGAGGCGGGGGGGTTAGGCCTAAACATATTGAAGGGCGGACATTTTACTATTTTGTTTATTTGCTTTCTTATTACAGGATTAAAAGAAAATTGACCATCAGATAGATTTAAATTTGTAACTGACGATATCAAGCTCGATTCTACGATTCTTCTCTTAACATAGTTAGCCGATTTAAATACCATTTTACTTCCATTGAAATCGATCGTATGATTCTTGTCTCTAAAATGGCAAAATATTCCACTGCTTTCGCTGCCCACTCTAATATCTCTTTTGTGTTCATGCAATCTCTTTTCTAGATTTCTCCCCGTTTCCCCTATATAAACTTCATGGCAATCGTTGCATGGTATTGTATGTACTCCTATGTTAATATGTTCTTTGGGTTTCCTGGCAATCATCAATTGGTTTAAGGAATTATTATATTTAAAGGCTAGATTAATACCCTCATATATATATATATATTTATATATATATATATATATATATATATATATATATATATATATATATATATATATATATATATATATATATATATATATATAAATGAAATTGAAAATTACATGACACGTGATATATAATAGATGTATTTAAAGGCCGTCCACAGGCTTAAGATGGGTCACCAGATTAAGTGGTCAAAAGCAGATACCATAATGCATATAAATGATTTTATTGGTAGAAATATCTTTGAATCGTTTCTAATCTCCAGAACAAATGAGAGAAATGTAAATATTAGCCGCGGTTTGTTTTCCTTAGATCCAGTCCTATCTTTCTTCCTCGAATCAAACTTATCAGAGGTCATACAAAATCTGACCTTATAGGGAAAACATTGCTTTGTATAAATACGTTGCCCCTCTATTTTATAACCTATTGTGGGTTTGAAAATGTTAAAATAACGAAAGTACTAGCCCCAATCAATCTTTCATTTTCCGTACGTGGTCTAACCAAATATTTATACTTATTCACGTTTTTTTATCCATATATATATATATATATATATATATATATATATATATATATATATATATATATATATATATATATATCTATATCTATATCTATATCTATATCTATATCTATATCTATATCTATATATATATATATATATATATATTGGTTAGGGATTCTCCTATGAAGCTTCAATTTAATTTGAAGGATGAATGAAAGGATCCAAGACAAATTAGTGCGGTTAATGTAAGGGCACTATTAGACAACTGCTCTGTTTCAGGTCCAGCGGGAGATCTTATCCTCCTCGAACTGGAAGACTACATTTATAGGATATATATATATATATATATATATATATATATATATATATATATATATATATATATATATATATATATAGAAGAAGGAGCAAATGCAAGTTCTGCGGGTGATAACAACCACCACAGGGCTTTCGCCATATCTATTTTCTGCCTTTCAAAACAATTTTGAAGACAGAAATAAAGGTGCAGAAACCTTGCATTGCAGACTATATTACAATATAGTACAAGAAAGAGAAATTTGACGCGAATGAGCAATGAGACAAGAAACAGGAGTTTTTTAGAGGTAGGAGAAAGGGACATTGGAAGAAGACTAGAATCAAAGAGAGCAGAGGGCGGCACAATGAAGGCAATCCTTTACCGAGAAGACAGAGATAACGCCAGGGGAAAAAAGTTTGAAATTCCTGGCCGGGACTCGAACCGTGTTCTGCTGATTGCCGGTCAGATGCTCTACCGCTGAGCTACCAGGCACAGTGACTCTACTTCGCCCAAAGCGTTACCCCATCAAACCCAGTATCTCTCTAAGCTAGAAACCTCCAAGGAATTTTTATACCACATCTTCTTACCCGCTCACAATTTAAAGGCTCATCCCCAAGTCACATACAAAGGTGCAGAAACCTTGCATTGCAGACTATATTACAATATAGTACAAGAAAGAGAAATTTGACGCGAATGAGCAATGAGACAAGAAACAGGAGTTTTTTAGAGGTAGGAGAAAGGGACATTGAAAGCCCTGTGGTGGTTGTTATCACCCGCAGAACTTGCATTTGCTCCTTCTTCTTTGTATGTGACTTGGGGATGAGCCTTTAAATTGTGAGCGGGTAAGAAGATGTGGTATAAAAATTCCTTGGAGGTTTCTAGCTTAGAGAGATACTGGGTTTGATGGGGTAACGCTTTGGGCGAAGTCGAGTCACTGTGCCTGGTAGCTCAGCGGTAGATCATCTGACCGGCAATCAGCAGACCCGGGTTCGAGTCCCGGCCAGGAATTTCAAACTTTTTTTCCCTGGCGTTATCTCTGTCTTCTCGGTAAAGGATTGCCTTCATTGTGCCGCCCTCTGCTCTCTTTGATTCTAGTATCCTTCCAATGTCCCTTTCTCCTACCTCTAAAAAACTCCTGTCTCATTGCTCATTCGCGTCAAATTTCTCTTTCTTGTACTATATATATATATATATATATATATATATATATATATAAAGATCATTAAACAACTAATAACTATATATATATATATATATATATATATATATATATATATATATATATATAAAGATCATTAAACAACTAATAACGGTCCGTTATTAGTTGCTTAATGATCTTTTTATTGGTATTTCTCTGTCTTGTTATTGTGTTTTTCCATTGGTTTGTACTATGTGATGGGCGTTTCCTTCATATCTTTGTACCCTATATAAGGTTGTCATCTCCATTTTCATGCTATTCCTTGAAAATGAACTTGCAAATATAGTTCAAAAGTGCTTGGATTCATCTTTTGATTTTCCTGTCGGTTAATTTTCATATATATATATATATATATATATATATATATATATATATATATATATATATATATATATATATATATATATATATATATATATATATATATATATATATATATATATATATATATAACGTTACAGCCACGAGGAAAATGAAACAAAGGAGAACTGCGAGGCCTTTCGACTAATGGTCCTTTACTGAGCAGACTAAAAGACAGGGAAAAAGAGAAAGATATTTATACACCTTATTAATGAAAATATGGGATATAAATATTAAAAGGGGTGGGATTAACAGATACCTGGAAAAAACCTATTAACAAGATGAGCCGTCAGGTTTAAAAAAAAAAAAAAGTTTACGGGTTACAAAAGAAAGGAACGGGGCAATGCTTGGGAATCACATATGCAATATGAAAAAAAAAAAGTTTACACATGATAACTAGAAAATATGACAAAAGAAAAATATGAGGAAAGGTTTTTTTATATAAATAAGCTAAAATAACTTCTATGTGGTAATCATTAATTCAGAAATTTTATCTTTAAAGTCATTCTTAAACATTCTTTTGATACAAGGGTCCAAAAAATACATTCCAGGGCTGAGATTAAAATTCGAAGTCAGTTTTATAAATGCTGATTCTAAAAGATTTCGTGAAAAAAAAGTCACGTTCCTTATTTTCGTGATTCAGTTATACATATATATATATATATATATTTATATATATATATATATATATATATATATATATATATATATATATATATATATATTATTGAAAAACTCACAGAGTACTACGTGAGATTAGCAATGAATCCAATGTCTCGAAAGAAAAAAAAAGGAAAAGTTGTTTCCTAGAGTACTTTCGATCTTTATTCAGTTCCTTATCAAGGATAACTACAAAAGAAATTCATATATCAAGGTTATATATAAGAAAGAAAAAAATAAAGCACCGCCTATAAAACAATAAATCGCCAATGAATAAGTAGGGGAGGATCTAAATTTCTTAACAACATCACTGGCGCTGCTTCTTTTAAGGAAAGCTTATAGGAAGGCATTCCAAGAGGATCAAGGGAGTTAAAGAACTAAGTGGGATAGTTAACTACTTGGTCATGGTCAACAGTGCAATTATAAGAGAAATAATCTTTTATCTCTTTTGGCAATTCTTGAGAAGTCTCCATTTTATGCCATACACTGTTTCATTACTTCGGCTAGAATTGCCCTTTGACAGAGCCAGTTCTTGTTTTGGAAGTGATGTTGTAGGTCTGGATAAACCCTAAGTTGCAGTTCTTCAATATCCTTCACCAAAATTCCACCACCTCGTGGAAGTGAAATATCCCCATCTGCATTATTTTCAATTGTACAGTTTACTAGCTCCATAAGTTGAGAAACTAATATCTTAGCATTGACATCTCCATGTAGGTGAACCCTCATGTTTTTATTTAAGGACAGTCTTTGAACATGACTGCAAAGGTAAGAATTATTTAAGCAGGCATTGATTTCATCAGCTGCTGTTCCTCTCTTAATCACTGACAGAGTTTGTCTGAAGTCACCTGACAAAAGAAATGTCACTCCGCCCATGAGCTGGTTGTTTTGCCTAATGTGCTGCAGTATTTTATCCAAAACTTCAAAAGCCTTTCTGTAAGCGATGGTACAGTCGTCCCAAATAATTACTGAGGTTTCTTGCAAAAGATTTGCTACAGTGGTTCCTCTCTTGATGCTGCAGATTGGATTTTCATTAACATTCAAATTAAATGGAAGCTTAAATGTGGAATGGGCTGTTCTGCCTCCTGGTATAAATGTGGCAATAATGCAAGATGAGGCTACTGCAAGTGCAATCTTTCTCTGGGTTCTCACAGCTGATAGAATCAAGTTTATAACAAAAGTTTTTCCAGCTCCTCCTTGAACATCCAAGAAGAATATTTCACCCTTGGCGGAATTTACATTTCTTAGGATCATTTCACCATGACAGCAAGTTCCTCAACATTGTAGCTCGTCTCTCTCAAGGTTTCTCTGTTTACTGAGAGTGAATATCTGTTTGGTTTCGAAATCCCAAATTGACTCAAACCCCTTTGAGTTAAGGCTATAACTTTGTCTTCTCTTTCACAGAGTGCAATATTTGCAATTATTGGGTTAATTTCTGCTCCAATTTGTTGTAACTTTAACTAATTAAGAATATCTTCATATAGATTTTCCTTATACTTTTTCAAGAGAGCCAATGGGTCAGATAGCTCACAGGGGACAATGATCACAGTAAATATGTCTCTCATTGTCTTTGGAGCCTGTATGATAGCTGCCTATTCCAAAGTTATGTCCCAATGTTCATCATTCCCTGTTAGTCCAAGAGCAATTCATGTTTGCCTGTAGGTTTCCATTTCATTTCCATTAACCGTTCTAAGCATTTTGAAGTCAGTTGGTCCTCTTACATGGTACAATAATAATCTTCTGGATTTTCTGGGTAAACAGTATATACCCTACCAAGAGCATCACTGCATCAGATTCCTGGAATTGTTGGATGTGATTCTCTTTGCTTCCTCCTAGAAAATTTTCTTACTTTGAAGGTAAATTACTTGAATACTTCAGGATATAGAAGTGATTTGGCAAACTCGTCTTCTGTACAGAGGTTGAAAAACGCCATCAGGGTAGTATTTTTTGGCCTTTCGGCCAGCTCTCTTGCATTTACACGGAAACACCTACTTGTTGTCTACAATATCATTTGCATTTTTTTTCAAAGGGAATTAATATCCTCCATCTTCTGGTGTTCTCCTTTTATAGATTGGATAACCATTTGTATCAATCCGTGTTTCTTTTATGAAGTCCCTTGGATATTTCTGGATGCGGCTTTTGCCTACCATACAGGGGTTATTTGGATTAACAGAACCACATAGTCAAAGGATTATATTCTTCTTGATGATTTCAAATAACATTGGATCTGTTTCAGGGCTTGGTAATTCTGCACTGATTATACGGTGAATCTCATTGGAACTTATTTTGTTCTTCAGCCAAATTAGTAAATGGTCATGTGGCAAGCCTCGCTTTTGCCATTCAATGGTATACATATGACATCTCACTTGTCCAAAGAGCTTTCTTTTAGTAATCAGATCTATGAGTTTGTCCACTTTAAGCTTGAATACTCTCGCCACAATATTATGTCTGTCAGTAGCAGATTGTCCAGGAAGAAGATTCTCTTGCACTTCTTTCCAGGTGGGATTACAGGCAAAGGTAATGAATAAGTCAGGTTTGCTATAATGTCTCAGATAGAAAATTGCATCATGTACTCTCGCCTGCATGTATCTAGGACCTCCAGTAAAAAAAGAAGGCAGAATCATCATTTTTTTGCAGTGCCATCACTTAAAACTGCATCTGTTAGGTGGATGTACTCCTTTGCTCTGAGCTTTTTCTGATGCAGTTCCATGAACAATAGTCTCTCTGACTCAATCATGCCATACATATCAACTAAGAATTGATTGAGAAGCTACTTAAATCTCACTTGCAAATTGAAATTTTCCTGCCTCAACATTATTCTATAGTCATAAAAATCCTGAGCAGATATTTTCTTGTTATTCCCTTTCTAGTTTTTGGATATCTTTGCTTCAAAAGAAAATTATAACCATCAGTTCCTTGCCACAATATCAAAGGAATCATAAGCTCTATGAGTTTCAGCGACTTTCTTCAGATTTCCATCTTTATATTGTAGACCAATATCTCTTTTTTCAAAGTCTTGTCCTACAATCAAAAGTCCAACTTTATTTGTTGTAGGTTAATTGTATCTTCTTTGATGTTCGCCATTCGGAGTTTTGTCTGCTCTGATGATTAATCTGACTTCTTCATCTGGACTTCTTTCCAAGGCTGTCTTGAATTTTCTGATATAGACATTGTTTTGGTCAAGGAACTCTTGGAGATTCAGCACTATGTTTAGTTGTAAATCCTGACATATGCTTGCTCTGGTCTGTGCTTGAACTTTATGATCGTCAATGAAGTAGATTTGAAACTTGCGTGGCTCATTCAGCAAAGGATAAATTGAACCAATTCTGTGATAGACTTGGCCTTGGACTCTGAATGTTGACTTCCACCCTGGCAAAGTTACATTATTGGCTCAAAATCATGTCATGAAAAAGCAGTTGTTGTAAGCTCTTATGAATCTTAAAAATTTAAGTGAATCTGGAATTGATTCACATAATAGGGAAAGTAATGGTTGACTTGGAATAGATAGTTTTTCCCACTGAACTTTTCCATTTCTGCAACAAAGACCATTTTTCTCATCTTTGAACTTTAGGACTTTGCAATACTTACATTCCTTTTACAAAGTTTCAATGGACACCTTGGGGTGGTTTCAATAATCTTCCTTGGAATCATAATTAAATGCTGCTCTATGTAGATCGGTTTAAAATGCACCTCTCACTTGTCTCATTTATGCAGTGGTGGTTGTCCTTCTGGCTTGCCTTTGATAAGTGTCTTCAGAAGCCCTAACGCTTCTCATCATTTCACCATTAGCTTCTCTCACCTTTCTCTTGCCATCTGGAGTTCCACAGGTCTTTCTTTGACGCGCTCTTTCAGCTCTGCAGCTTTTGATACTCTTCTGGTTTGCGTTTGACTGGGATCTTCAGCAACTCTCTGAGACTCAGCACGATGGTCCTGTCGATAATACCCATACTTAATGCCTATATCTTCTTCTATACTTGAGTGAGATAACATTTCATGCGATGGCAAGAAGACATCGTAGTGCAAGTTGTTCCAATATTCTAAAGTGATGGTTTTATTTGCGTTTTCATCATTGATATTTATCAATGATAGGTTACTTCCATTAAAAAATGTGTACTATGGCATAATAGGCTTCGGCCAATAGCTGAATTTTAATGTGGTGCCTCCATTTTTGCCTAGATCGAAATGTTTTCAAGTAGTTTTTGAATGCCAATTCAGGGTCACCAGAGTCTGTATCAAAAAAGAGTAAGAAACGTTCTTTTTTCAATTCCAACAGTTCTGAAGAAACAGCTCTGAGCGACAGATGATCCGCCTCAATATCAAGTCGCTGCAAAGCTTTGGAACGGCTATGAAATAAACTGTTGTTATCCCCAGGTGCACGTTCATAAACTAAATCAAACTGGGTGGCAAAAAGAACGAAATTATGCACAATGTCTGTGTGGGGCAACTGAATTATTAACCATCCCCACAGGGCTGACGCAAGACGGTTTGATGCAGCCCGCAGACATCGCACTGATCCCTGAATCCGCTTTTAACTTTTGGGAAGGAACATCATCTACGCCTTTGGAAATGTGCTTCTTTTTAAATTTGGAAAGTTTTTTCAAAACTTTTTCGGATTTTCTTGGCCTCATGTTCTTGGGTATAAAGATTTCTTATCCTCTTGAATCTAGTTCTTTCCTGATTTGTCCATAATAACATTTTTGGCAGTTGTTGCAGCCTATCGAATAAACAATGCCAGGTCGGGGGGCGGGGGGGGGGACTTTTGACAAGGATGCGATAAATTGTAGTCTCGTACTTAAAAATAACATTTATGTTCAGAGGCCTAAGTAAAGAAGGTAATTTAATGAAAATATGGTTATAGGGTAAAAGTAATAAGTTTTTGACCTGAAACTTAGGGATATGAACATTAGTTTGATAATAGGAACGCTTGGCGGACTTAAAACATTTGTCGAGAAAGTACAGAGGATAGATCAAATCTATCCCTATTTTATAATTCTATCGACTTCTTTGTCTAGGTATTCTGGTGAGAAAATTCTAAGGGCACGCAAAAACATAGAGGAGAAAACACTTTGTTTGATGTTATTATGTTGGTTAGAATAAAAGCGTATAAAAAAGTCTATGGCTGTGGGTTTTCTATATACTCGTATTTCATATTTGAGTGGGTGATCTTTTTCAACTTCTAAAGTAAATTTAATCGAGGGAACTAAGGTGTTAATTTTAGTAAGAAATGTATTAATATTTGAATTATTAGGCCAAAGGCAAAAGATGTCATCAACGTATCGCATCCAGGCTATAGGGGTTTCATTAATTTAGGTGCGATACGTTGATGACATCCTTTGCTTTTGGCCTAATAATTTAAATATTAATACATTTTTTACTAAAATTAACACCTTAGTGCTAATTTTGATTGCTGAGCCATAAGAACTTCGCAATTTCCAACCGAGTGATAAGGCTGGACGCATCAAAAGAGGGAAGCATGATGGGAGGGTGGTTGGTTCCTCGGGCGCTGAAATCCTGGTTGCTAACCCCCCTGGATGGCTAATTACCGCCGGCGAGCTACTCGTTGATGAAGTCGAAAAAGAGAGGCATGCTTGCACAGGCGAAGGAGGTGTGGCCGTAGTGGTTGAAACAGCAAAATTCATACTGGTCCAAGGGAAACTATCCATCATATGTGTTTTTATTAAGAGGTGCGTGGTCTGAAATTATTCCGGTCGTGGCAATAAATTTCGAGGAGATTTAATAAGAGATGGAGTACTAAGGAGAATGAAAAGAAAAGTTAACTCAAGGTTTGAGTGAAATCAAAAAGGACAACTCAAACTTTCATCGAGGCGACTTAAATGGGGGGCGGAGCCTGTTGAGTTCACTTTGGAAGGGTATCCAACATGTGGAAAGAATATATTTCACGTAACTGGACGGCAAAATATATCTTGAACGGGTCTGAGGACCCCAATAAAGCGGATGTATATATGGAGAGATGGGTGATATATATATATATATATATATATATATATATATATATATATATATATATATATATATATATATATATATATATATATATATATATATATACTCTGGTTGACGGGAATGTAAAGCCTAGATCTTCACCAACCAATGCTTTATAAGAATGAGGAATGAGAATAGAGGAGTCACGTGTTAGATTCTAATAGAGTAAAAATGACAATAGGCATTCGGAAGTTTTAGGGGAAAACTAAGAGTGGTATATTTTTATATTTATTTATAAATTAAATAGAAAGATATAGAAGTCTAACAAAGAGCAAGGAGAAAATGGGAAATACACAGAATGAAAATAATGAATTTGATCGAATATAAATGTAGGTTTAGAGTAAATATTTATATAAATGTGAGTTATAAATTATGGAATGATATATTGAATATCTCTAATATAAAGATTTGGTCGATATAATTTACAGGATATATGATATATTTAACGTATGGATGGATGGACTTGGGAATAGTTTTAGACACAGAATAATTGTTCGAATTATAATCTCAAGGGGACTGGAAATGGAGAGAAAAGAGGGAATTACATTTTGAATAGTTAAGATATTCGATTGAGTTGAATAATAGTAACGTTAATTTACTGACCTTTGTCTTACGATAACGAGAACACGAGTGAACTAAAATTCTCAGCAAAAATTGGGTGCGAGGAAGGTTGATGCCGATTGGTCGGTTTAAAATACGTCAGACAAGGATTTGGATTTCTTGAAATATATATTGTACAACATATAGGATAATTAATATCGGACGATATGTAGGGTAAATTTTGTTAAAAATTGTACGAGTTATTTATAATTGGAATTGTTGTACATGAATATGAATTAATGGAAGCAATATGAGTAATCTCTTAGATGGGGAATTATACTTTTGTAGGAGCTAGCAAGGATGTTAGCTGCTACACCACGTGAGATTAGCAATGAATGCAATGTCCCGCAAGAAAAAAAAAGGAAAAGTTGTTTCCGAGAGTACTTTCGATTTTTATTCATTTCCTTATCAAGGGTAACTGCAAAAGAAATTAATATATCAAGGTTATATATAAGAAAGAAAAAAATAAAGCACCTCCTATAAAACAATAAATCGCCAATGAATAAGTAGGGGAGGGAGAGCAAAAGCTAATATAGATTTATCAGGATTAAGTAACATGGTCATACGAAGTGGTAGAAAAGGTAAACAATAAAAACAGAGGTAATAAAAATATTAACTGAAAAAGCGATAGACTAAAGAAAAAGATTTGGGAAAACCTGAGAAGCTAAATGTAAAGGCAAGGAGAGAGTGAGGAGAGAGAGAGAAAGTAAAAAAAAACCCAGTGTTTAAATACAAAATCAATGAAATAATCTAAATAACGAAACTGAGTACGAATAACTATGAATATTTGACACAGAACTAAGAATATAAGTACACACTGATTTCTTTAAGAATAAGTTTTTTGATAACAGCATCAATTTTGAAAAGGCCAGGGTGAATGCTACAATTATTGGAATTGCTTATAAAAGAGCATTCAACAATATTTCTTTTTTAACTGCATTTGAACGATATTATTTTTCTAATTTTATGAGCCCATCTGGCTATTGCCTGCTAGGGCATAAATCGCCGTAATCACGCTGCAGTTTAATACTAAGAAATAAAAAAAAACAAGTAAAAACATGTAAATACAAATAACAAAAAATAAATTAGAAACAAAGGCTAAGGAATAAGCAAAAAATAACAAAAACAAGATATGCGAAAAAGCAACAAGAAGGAATCGCGCTCCAGCGTTGGGGTAGGCCCGCCTCCCACTAGGGCAGGAACATTTAACCTACAACAAAGAGAGTCGAATAAAATGTAAAATGGAGGAGGCCAGCCTCTTCTAAATAGTCATATAGTCCAAAAATCTGTGTACACGAACTCGAGTACAAGGGACAAGCGGTAGCGACTCCGCTCGTCCCGGTCTTGGGACAGGTAATTTGCGCGAGGATCACCCAGACTGGGACATTGAGAAGAATGTGCCGAACACAGTCTGAGTAACAACCCAGTCGTCGCAATATGGTGGGTAGTGGGGAAATTTTTTTTTTTTTTTTTTAGTCTATACAAATAAGGAAGTGTGGCGTTATGAGATATGAATTTTGCAACTAATTCAGGGAATTTTTTAAGTAAAAGACGTACATTTTTATGGAAGTCAGCCATGTGTTAAGACGACTCGTTTTATGTCAATCAGTAAGCAGGTCGATAGATAGTTGTTTGGTGTAATTTTTTTATAATTAACTTTGGATTTTCGTGTATAGATAAAATGGATCGTCGTTTTAACATTCCATGACACTCCCGCATAAACCATTGTTTGGGGGGATGGAGGGAGGTTGCACAAGACTTTATCTGACGGGGAGGTTACTTCAGCCGTCGTCCGGAATAGTAGTGAATTATCCACTACGTATCTTATTCGTTTGTTCCCACGAACGTATTCTATTTCATTTTTCGCTCCCTCCTCTCACAGGGGTTGGAGAGTCAGACAGTCCTTCTGGGCGGTAGCGAAGGCTTGGGAATTAAGCTCTTCGTATTCCGGGTGCTAAAGAGGAGATAAAGGGGTCGGGGCCGCTTCCCTCTTAGTTGCTTGAATCCGAGGGACTACTGGCTGAGCCACCGCATTTGGGGAGAGCTGCGTTCTCTGGCCTAATAAGACAGAACAGAATTTAATAGGCGCTACCACTACCTCGGTCCAGCCAGTGAATTACTGACACTGGATGTGGCATCTGACTACGGGGAACTTGTTTGATATACCCAGGAAGTCCTGGACAAATGCCAACCTCTGGTGCTGGGGGCTGACTGGGAGAATCAATTTATCTGATACGACGATACAGATGCACCCCGTATCGCGTACCAATGTCAAGACTCGGCAACCATTTACTGATCTAGTCTCGAACTTTAGTCAGCCAAGGAAACTCTTATTAAACAAAAAGTTCACCTGTTGGTCAGGGGAATTCGATGTGGACGAAGGAGGCGCTGAAGCATGAGGTTGTTCTTGGGGGAGAGATGCGGTTATTTGTGCACTTGTTGACTCGAGGACGACCTAAGCCTCGAATTTTGGAGGCAATGGAAGCTAATGTAACCTGGGGTGCCACAATTAAAACACGTCACGGGGTTTCTGGGGTATGACGAGGACGAGGGGGTTAGATTAATTAGGGGCTTAATTTCTCTCTGATCCTAGATGAAAAGAATTTGGGTTTGGAGGGTCTGGAGGTCTTGGCGAATTTAGGAGGGTTATTTTGATGGGGTTTTGGGAGATACCCACCTTTCTTTGGAGACGAGGGCTGGTTCTTTTCAACCTCTCGAGGATAAAGTTTGTGGTTGGAAGCATGTAGATCCGCTTCCTCCACGCACTCATTGAACGTAGCTGCTCGCCTGTCCTTGACGAATGGTGGTATCTCTGGGTGCAGGGTACATAATAATTGGTCAATAAGAATGAAGTCGATGAGAGAGACGAACTTATTCCCCACTTGTGCTAAAAGTAGCCGGAATTGGAGATGTCTCTTAAGTATAAAGCCAAATTGACAGTATGTTTGACCAGGCTGAATTCTAGCATGTCTAAATTTCATCCTATACTATTCGGGATTTAGATTAATGGCGGTCAGTAGCTCGGACTTAAGGGTAGAATAATCACAGACGCCTCTGATGGTAAAGAGATAAATATATCACAGAGACGGGTATTAAGCAGAGTCAGTAATCTGGCGATTCCCACTGTTTTTATGTCCCAATGATTCACCTCAAAGATTTTCTCAAAGTGTGGCAGGTACGAACACTGGTCTTCGTTATCTTTGGATGCTGGAAGTTTCATCGCAAGTACTTGCGTAGCTCCAGGCCGGGATCCAACGGAATTGACTTCCACCTGATCCCTACTCAATGCCATTTCATGTGCGCGTATTTGTTCTCTCTCTTCTGCTTCCATCTGTATTCTCCTTTCTTCTATTTCTTTTTCTATATGAGTTCTTCTTAACTCTGCTTCTATTTCTATATGTATCCTTATTTCTTCTGCTTCACTTTCCATCTGTATTCTTCTTTTTTATGCTTCTATTTCTGCTTGGGCCTGTACTTTCTTTTCCTCTCTTTCCGTCCTTTCTTGTTCCTGGACGTAGGCAATTAATTCTTTGCCTGCTAGTCCAAGAATTTGGCCTTGATGGTGGAGCCTTTCGAAAGACAACATTTTTACCTATTTCCGTCAAAAAACTAACCGATGTACGCTAATGGTACTTATGCAACCACGAAACAAGTGGCGTTCTGCCTAACCCAACCTTACCACCCACACTATATGTTAATTGGAATACCGCTATCAAAGAAACTAATTAGCACCATTAACGGGCTAACCACAATCAATTAACAAAAAATTATAGAACGATTTTATCCTCTTATTATGTTTAATTTTCCTCGAACGTTTAGGCACAAATTTTGTTACTAAACAAGGGGATGCAACACAATCAACTATTATTGAGTTCTTCTAAATACCCCAAAATCTGCCACAAATTTTATGTCGTGGTTTACGTCCGAGTACGTATGTACGTTTGCTACGTACATTAGTAACTCTGTTCCACTTTTCTCTAAGAGTGCTTTAATTTGATTCTTTGACCAGGAAAGATTCGTAGTATGATATATCTATCGCCATTTGCAGAGTTTGAGGATCTAATTGAACAACTCAGACAAAAATATACTTTTAATTCAATAAAAGAATGAAATATTAAATCTTCACACTATCACACAGAATGGGAAATAACAAAAAAAAAAATGGATAAGTTTGGGATTCTCTTTACTTTTAACTCCGAGGGAGTAGACAGTTGGGTGACCTTGAAAGTGAGTCTACTCACTTTGTTGATTTGAGGCGAGTTGGACTGGAGACTTCCTTGCTAACGTGAGGAGGGTTGGGAAAACAGCTAATGCTTCTCACTAGATAGGTGTAGGCGCGTGGCGAGGCTATTCGGGAAAAACAGCTGATGCTTCTCACTGGGTAAGTGCAGGCGCGTGGCGAGGCTATTCGACTTGAAGATGTAAGTGAGGGGATCTTGGATGAGCGGAAATTATTGCGATCCCTGTGTCACAAATTCGGACTTCTCGATGATGATACTTAACCAAGAAGTGAATCTTTTCTCGAATGGGAATTCACATTGGTATTCCTCAATGGTGAGGGATATCTCTGTTTTTTTCCCGCAAACTGAAATAAGAGATTTTCTCTGGAGGAGAATGGTATGAGAGTTGGTCTCGATACCACTGGTCTACTCTTCTAAGCGACCAAAGGAACGGCCTCAGGAGGGAAAGTCCCGCTCAGTTCCACTTATCTTCTTGATTCCCTGTTTGACTCAGGGACACGTCTTTTTCTCTCGATTGCTACGCGAATTCTCTCTTAAATTTCTCAAGATCGAACTATATATATATATGTCGATTATCCCCTGTGAGGAGGGGAAACGAGGGAGTTTAGTGGGGGCGATCTCTCACAAGCCCACAGTTAATCCTCTCTCTTAGGGCATAAATTTTCAACGTTATGACACTTCGCCCCTTTAGGTTTAGGGACGGAGAAAATGAGATTTCGTCTATTTGGCAAAAATAGAAATAAACAATCGGAGGGGACAGTGAGCCTATTCATAAATTTTAATTCTAAAGGCTCTCACCCCCCCCCCTATGTTTATATTAATGGACTACGAAATCTACAGACCGAAATCCTTTTTTGCGAGCGACTTCACATCTTGGGCAGCGGGGAAAAGAGGGGGTGGGGTAAAGTCTTGGCTTATGTGGAGAGTAACGGTTGATGCTGTATAAACAAACTAGAGTCTGCTTGTCCTCGTGATATTCATTCCTCCACAAATAATTAATTGAACATCTTTTGGGATAGATGAGTTCCGGTTTTTTGCTCCTGAGATAAAATAAGTTCTTCTACCTCAATTATTTTATTCTCTGTCGTAGCAGTTTTATTATGGCCGCCATTACCTTTCATTTGAGGTAGTGAAACAGTAATTTTTATCTTTTTAATTAAATTATAAACCCTTTTGAGTCCAATTTTATCTAGAAACTCCGGAAAAATTATTTTTCCATTCCGAACGATTTTCTTTAAAGCATGTTTCTATTATAATTTATTTTATCATTAAACTTAAAACCATTGTGATAGGAGTATAATAACCCAATCGATAAGTTTAAAGTTTAAATGATGACTGAAAGAGAGAGAAAAAAACAAGACTAATTATAACTTAATAGCCTAGGCTTGCAGACTTCCTATTGACTACGCACCAATATCGCACGTTTCCTTGATTCAACACCATGTAGTCCATAGGGCGAAATAGTAATGACGGAATATATTTTCACCAGCTATGTTTTTGTTTTTCCAACCGTTAGCGATTACATGTAATATTTTTTATTTGCTATAGGAGACCATCGTTGTCTTTCTTTTCTATAGTATTTAGCTTCTCGATTATTTTCTGCCACCTTCTGTTTTCAGCAATTAAGAAGCCATCATTTTTTGGTACTTTAATATTCATCGGATAGATTCTGATCTTGTTTTTTCATAAAATTATGTCGACAGTTTTTACTTCTTGGTGCGAGTTAAACATCTATTTGCACGTTCCTTTCTTAATTGCCTTTATAGCCTATTCCTGTTTGTATTTTAGTGGTAATAGGTCTACAGTGTTTTGGAAGACTGAGTTTAATGTGTTTTGCATCGTATACGCAGCCTTCCTGTTCTGTCTACTTTGGATTCTTGTTTTCTGTACTTTCCTGAGATTCTTCCTGTTTCTGATTCGGTAGTTTGCTTAATCTTTTTCTTCCTTGATGTTTTATCATTTTTCTTTTCATATCTGCGCTTGAAGTCTATGTACTACTCTGACTCTTCCGTCGTCTATAGAATATTTTCTATTTATTTCTCTCTCTCTTTATATATATATATATATATATATATATATATATATATATATATATATATATATATATATATATATATATATATATATATATATATATATGTGTGTGTGTGTGTGTATGTGTGTATGTGTGTTTAAATATATTATTTTGAAAATTAATTTGTAGGTTAATTTTATATTTAATTTGCTTTAGGCTAATGAGTGGATGAATCCGGAAAGCTATCAGAGACCTAATGAGAAAATGGTTTGGGAAATAAAAAGCAAACATTTTTTTATAGAAATACAAGATAATTTGTGAAAAATGGAGGGTTATTTTCACAGAAAGCGCCGCATGGTTGCATTTGATCCGGGCCTATTTTGGTTAGATTGTAGCCGTTTTTATCCTTTTTATTTATTTTTTAACTTAATATAGAAACTAACTAAAAAAAGATAGAAATAACAAAGAAAAAACTAGAAAAAGTGCCGCGCTCGTGGGGTTTGTTCTATAAATAGTTAGGCCTCTGGGACCAAATTGCAGGATTTAATAGGCCCAGCGAGGAACTCCACAAATGGACGCTCGATGGCAAGTGTAATAAATAAAGAACCAAAGGGAATTAGGAAATTAAACTATATGTATGTTAAGCTGTACAAATAGATCTGAGGCAAGAGGTCGTTAGAGTTGCGCGGAAACCCACGAACATTCAAAGTAATCGAAGGTGACTACCTGGACAAATTGGAGGATCACAGACAAACAAACATAAGAATGTCTGGAACATTTATCAGCAGCTGAAGAAATATAGGCTCTGACCAGGGAAATTTCACAGAGACCTGGGCCAAGCGATTTCCTGTAATAAAGCTAAGTCTATGGAAAATATGTAGGCACCACATGTACACAGAGCTGTCGGAAACTCCGCCCAAGGGGTGGAAATAGGGAACAAACTAACTGACTGAGTCCGCTTACAGAGGTGAATGATTTAACCAAATCATTTCAGCACCTTTAATCGTTTTGCGAATTATAATGGGGGTGGGGGTGTGGTCTGACATCAGAAATAACTGATTTGGGTGCGAATTATAAGGGGTGTGGGGGTGTGGTCTGACGTCAGAAATAACTAATTGGAATTTTTATTTTGTTTTTCATTTAATATCTTTTTATTAACCTCATTTGGAGTAATTTTTATTTGTCAATATATTTTTCACCATTTTACTATTTTTATTACCTTTTTTTATACATTTAAGTCTACTTAAGTAGATCGTTTAAAGGAACTACTTTTTTTTTTAGTGATTTGGGGGAAGTACAGACGTATTTTATGCAGTTTGAAAATGGAATCCGTGAGTAAACAGTGCCCGTCCTCATAGAGGTGTTTTGCATCACTTCCAGGCGCTGTTGCAGCTGCCGGGGTAGCGCTACAAGGACCAGTACACTGTAATCCACTAGGGAGCGCACTGCCTGCAGGTAGTAGAGGCGGAGGACGGGGAAGGTTGCACCAGCGCTCGGCCGCGTCATGGCCCTCATCACATTCAGCCGGGCCTGCGTCCGCTCCCTCAGGTGCGTGACATGCTGCGTGAAGGACAGCCGCCTGTCCACTCACACTCCGAGGTACTGGTAGGAGTGTGTCCAGGCCAGCCTGACTCATTGGACGCGCAGCTGTTTGCCAGCAGGTGTGCAAGTCTAAATGGCCATGGCTTGGGACTTCTCTGCCGAGATCTTGAGCCCTAGCTCTTCGCACTTGGCAGTGATGATGTGCAGCGCTTCTTGAGCCCGCGCAAGCCTGTCACCGCGCCCGGTGACGACGAGGGCCAGGTCGTTGGCGTAGCTGAGGAGGATGGTTCCTTCCCGATAGGGGAGCGCCACCAGCTACTCCATCAGCAGGTTTAAGAGGAACGGGCTGAAGATGCCGCCCTGGGGCGTCCCGTTCTCGAAGGTAAGATAGGGAGACTTGTGACCCTGGAACTTCACACGGGCTCGGCGCTGGTGAAGGTATTCCTGGAGCCAGCCCAGTAGTCTCCCTCAGATGCCCTTCCTCACAAGGGCGGCTAGTATGGCACGGGCGCTAGCCAGCTCGAAAGCCTTCTCGAGGTGAAGGAAGACTACGATGGTGGGCTGGTTGTTGGCGAAAGCCAGGAGGGTGATGAGGCAGTCCGCCGTGCTCACCCCCCTGGTGTAGCCGAACACGTGGTTGTGAAGGCTCCTCACGCTCCACTGTAGGCGACTCAACACCATCCTCTCCGCTGTTTTTCCGATGCAGCTCAGGAGGGAGATTGGCCTGAAGGTGGTGTGATCCTTCGGCTTGTGGATGGGCTGGAGGTCGGCATCCTTCCAGGAGGGTGGCAGACGGCCTGCAAACTACGACGAGTTCAGAATGGCTAGCAGCGCGGCGTCCCCGGCGGGCCCAGCGTGCGCCAGCATGGAGTACCACACTCCGTCGGCTCCCGTCGCTGTGTCACGCCCACGCTTCGCCCTCTCCAGTTTCTTGAGCGTGAAAGGTGGTCCGTCGCGTGCTGCTGGCCCCGCGCCCCCCTGACCTCTTCGTCGCGCTGTGGGGGTAGCTGCTGCTGGAGGTAGAGGGTGTTGGGAGGGAGCTCCTCGCTGGAACCCCTGACTGTGAAGAAGTTCGCCAGCCGATCTGCCTCTTGCTGTGGGCGTGGGTGGGTAGCTGGCCTGAGGCCTTCCTGAAGCACCCCTACAGCTGGCCGAGGGAGGTGTGTTAACTGAAAGAGGCGCACCACTCTAGATTTTAAGTGATTGAACGTTAAATGAATACGAGTAGACTAAGGCACGAAAGTTTAAATATTAAATAATCAATTATGGAGGGGCCAAAGAGGACGACTAAAACATTAAATTAAAGAAAAGTCAATTATAAACTAGATCATTTGGATATAAATGGGACAAACTAAAATAAAATTTCTCTGCACGAGTACTAACCTTATTTCAGTGTAGCTGGGAGTATCAACTGATATTACAGACATAATTAGGCAGAAAGAAGACTATTAAGGGGGATAGGGTTGGTTGTACATTTGTCTATATAGTGAATAATTTGAGGGATGATAAATAATCATTGAGTTCCGGGTTTATTTGTTTAATGTAAAGTGATTCAAGAATCTTTAAATCCGGAAAAGAGGAGGCAGAAGAGAGTATACTAAAGGAATCAGGGTCAAACGGGAGGTTATGTTTTAGTTAATGTTCTCGTATAGAGGTGTGTTCAGGTTTGGATATAGGAATGTTTGTTCTGTATGATACTCCGATATGCTTATCGATCCTACATACAGAACGTACAAAGATTTTAGAACAAAGGACAGGACGAAGCATTATGAGATAAAATGAAAAAAAAACCCGCGTGGCTAATGTAAAAAAAATACCAATTGATTAATATGAAATGCTCGTATCATATTTTATTTCAGAATCTAAATTCCCTTCAAAATGATATATAATATAATATGATGTGATTCCAATTAACGATGTGGCTACTGGCTCCCAAGATGGCGGCCATCTATTTTTTTTTGTCAGAACTTGGAAAAAGTAACAAAGTATCGATAAACTTAATTGCAGCAGAATTGCAACAAAAAAGGGTATTCCTAAGTAATTTGACGAGTTGAATAACATTTCCGTAACTTTTATTGATTAGAAGGCTCTAAAAACCCTAGGAATGACAGCGCTATCGTAGTCTCAATTTACCATAAAAAGTTTGTTAATTTAAGACGAAGATAGCACCGTCATTTCCACACGCTTATTCCCGCTGTTTCTCGCATAATATTTCATCCATATTTCACTTTTTTTTACTCACTTTTAGTGGCCTAAAATTAAGAGGGGCCCGTCGAGAACCTTAATAACATAACATAATTTCACGGATGAAAAAAGCCACAAGGACTTATCAAAGGTAATCCGCTTCTGTCAAAACCCACCCACAAAATGTATCTACAGGATTGTGTTAGATCATGCATCTACAATATACAATTAGAACCATACACAGGAATGTGTCAAAAACAAAAAGCATCATCAAGACTCATCAAAATCCAAGTCAATCATAATATACAATAATAAAAAACTGCATCCACAGGAATGAGTCCAGAGTACCCTCCCTCGTCATATAATCATCTAACCCGTAACGGAGGGGTTTAGCCTTGGGGGGAGCCCCCCATGGCAATAGGGAAAATCAATAGGTGATCCTATGTAATTCGATGAGATGAATAACATTGCTGCTATAACCTTTTTTTAATTAGAAGGCTCTAAAACCTTGAAAATGACGGCGCTATCTTCGTCTTAAATTGCCCTTTTTATGTTTAACTTCTTGATTGTGACTGGAATTCTCAAGACTCGCCCTGGTTAGATTTCCTCCAGCCATATTTCTGCAACTTTGCTTATTGAGTGGCTGACAGGCTATTTTGTGAAGCTTTCAGTTGCTTGGCAACGTAGGAAAAATTATTATTCTTCTACTGGGGGTTTCAGGTAATCTCTATCAACGATATATTTGAGAAGCATAAGAAACAAAATGAGGTAAATATGCTGAAAATGACTGGCATGCCGCGTAACATGACTACTAAACAAGCAAATAAGTATAAAATCATAAGGTAACTGTGGAAAGGGATAGCAAGCCCAAGAAGCCTGTATGGGTATGGAGTCTGTAAAGTGACAAAGGCAGAATTAGAGAGAATGGAAAAGATCCAAAACAAAGTGTCAAAACATCACTATGGGCCAATCCCTATGTTGCTGTAGAGGTACTGAGAGGAGAAATGGGCTGGGGTAGGTATGAAGAGAGTGTGTCAAGGATCAAAGCAAACTATAAGTTGAAACTGCAAGGAATGAGAATAGAGACCTGGGCAGGCTATGTGTATGCTGCCTACAATAGGACAGTGGTGCAAAGAGGTAATGAGAGTGGATACAAACTATGAATTAGAGGCAATCTATAGAGGACAGAGCAAAAGGAAAGCTGAAGCAAAAAATATTAGATGTAGGAGAAATGTTCTGGAGAAGAATAAATGGCAAGAGAAGTCAATGTATACTGAGGAAAAAGGGAGCCTTGCATTGAGAATATGTGTGATGGGAGTTTTGCAAGCCAGCTACTATTCAAGGCACGGACTGGATCCTTGGATATGAAGGTGTGAATATATAGATGGAATGGAGGAGAGGACAGATGTGAATGGTACCTATTGGGGCAGATATAATATACTGTGGGCATAAAGGAAATGTTAACATTAAGAATTTTTGGATAATTAAGCACAAAAGTACCTTTCAAGTTTGTTTTATTGGATCCTCTTGGGCATAAGAACATAAGAAAAGGAGACTGCAAAAGACCATTCATGGCCTACACTTGGCAGCTCCTGTCCCAGTCAACACACAAAAGATTTCTTACCAGAGAAAAGTCATAAACATTGTTACCCTTTACAGGAGTTCGTCAGATCTAATCTACAATATACATAAAATGCATCCAGAGGATTATGTCCATTCATGCAACCGCAAAATATAATCTCCCCACTCCTTAGAAAATATATACATAAAAAAAAAGTCAGTCCCATCTAGCAGCTTCATCCATATATTTATCTAATCTATTCTTAAAACTACCCAGAGAGGAGGCTTCTATCACATGTCTAGTGAGCCTATTCCATTCATCTACCACACGATTTGTAAACCAATTCCTCCCAATCTCCTTCCTAAACCTATACTTATCAAGCTTAAACCCATTGCTACGTGTCCTGTCATGTTCACTAAGTATAAGAACCTTACCCAGATCCCCTTTATTATATCCTTTTACCCATTTGAAGACTTCAATCAATTCCCCTCTGACTCTTCTCCTTTCCAATGTATGTAGATTTAGTTTTCTGAGCCTTTCACCATAAGGTAAGTTCCTTAGCCCACCAATCATCTTTGTCATCCTTCTCTGCACAGACTCAAGCAAATCAATATCCTTCCTATAATAGGGTGACCAAAATTGTACTGCATAGTCTAGATGAGGCCTAACTAGCGCCAGATACAGTTTTAGAATGACTTCAGCACTCTTATTGCTTACACTCCTCCTAATGAATCCCAATATCCTATTAACTTTATTCTTAGCATTTAGGCATTGCTTTCTAGGACGAAGGTCTGAACTTACCAAAATACCCAAGTCCCTCTCACAATCGGTCCTCCCTAAAATTCTCCCATTTAATTTATAACTATTCAATGGATTATTTCTACCTATACTAAGTACACTACATTTGTCTATGTTAAACTTCATTTGCCATTTCTCGGCCCAATTGGACAGAATGGTCAATTCCTCCTGCATTACAACAGCATCAGAATCAGCCCTAATGGTCCTACCTAGCTTAGTATCATCAGCAAATTTACTCAGGTTGCTACTTATACCTATGTCAAGATCATTAATATAAATTAAGAATAGCAAGGGACCCAAAACAGATCCTTGCAGAACTCCACTGCTAACACACCCCCACTCAGATTTAACTCCATCTATACTAACTCTTTGCTGTCTGTCACCGAGCCATGACTGAATCCACCTAAATATACTGCCATCGATCCTGTGTGCTTTAACTTTGCTCAGAAACCGTAAGTGTGGCACTCGATCAAAAGCCTTACTAAAGTCCAAGTATAAAATATCATAGTTTTCATCATTATCTGCTGCTTCATACACCTTACTATAAAAAGACAGCAAATTAGTCAGACAGGATTTACCCTTACTAAAGCCATGCTGTGATTCTTTTATCAACTTATGCTTATCTAAGTGATCTCTAATATTCCTTGCTATAATAGATTCCATCATTTTCCCTACCACTGATGTCAAACTTACTGGTCTGTAATTAGACATATTTGTTTTATCCCCTTTCTTAAATATAGGTATCACATTGGCTTTCTTCCATGCCACTGGCACAATGCCACTCTCCAATGATTTTCTAAAGATGCATGCTAGGGGCTCACTTAACACATCCTTACATTCTTTCAAAATTCTAGGAAAGAGCTCATCAGGACCGGGTGCTTTACTACTTTTGATTTTATCAATTTCCTTTGTCACTATCTCCTTTGTGATCAAGATATCCTTTAATTTCTCTTCATCATTACCCCGAAAGATCATTGACACCTCAGGTATATTTAGAGTATCCTCCTGTGTAAATACTGAGAGAAAAAAGTCATTTAGCATTCCAGCCATTGAGTCCCTATCACTCACTAATTCTCCATTGGAATCTATAAGTGGGCCTATTTTATCTCTAACCTTAGTTTTGTATAATTGATAAAAACTTTTAGGATCTTCCTTTGCCCTATTTGCCACTTTAATTTCATAATTTCTCCTTGCTACTCTAACTAACTTTTTAACATCTCTTGCTAGTTCATTATATCTCTGCCTTAAGTGATCCTCTCCATTTTTTATTTTCCTATAAATGCCCTTTTTAATGCCAATATAATGCTTAATTTTATCTGTCATCCATTTTGGGTCATTATTTTTAGTCCTAATCTCCTTATATGGAATGTTAATCATCCGACCTGTAATTAATTGCTCAATTATTCTTTCATACTCCTCTTCAATTGTAATCTCTTCCTGGTGATTATTGTCTCCACTAACTGAAATTGTCTCCACTAACTGTATTGTCTCCACTAACATGGATGTTGCAAGATTCTCAAAGTAGGAGCCGTCCATCTCCACCCACAGCTTAATGAGTGTCTCCCTCAGGGCCGGGACTTAGCAACTTCATTTTTCATTTGGTTCCAGGCATTCTCTATGGGGTTTAAGTCAGGTGAGTTGCCTGGCCAGTCCAAAACTTCAATGTTCTGCTCATTAAGGAAGTCTTTGACATCTCGTGCCTTGTGTGCAGGGGCGCCATCGTTCATAAAAAGTCGCAGCCATGGAGAGCAGAAAAATGAAGCAAATGTTCCTCCAAAACCTCAATGTAATTCTTTCCCTTCATGGTGATATTCTTGGGGAGGAAATAAAGACCACCCCTGTCCTTCTCCCCACTGAAGCATCCCCAAACCATGACACCATCGGGGTGCTTCACGGTGTAGCGGTGGTCATATCTGCTCATATCACTGGGCCACCGCACCACTTTCGAGCCACCCCTGATGAGCCAAAAACTGCTCTCGTCACTCCACATGACTTTCTTCCACTGCTCTGGTATCCAATCTTGATATTTCTTTGCGAAAGCTAGCCATTTTTTCTTCATACCCTCTGTCAGCAGCGGTTTCTTGGCGGCAGGGCAAACCCAGGTCTTTTTGTAGCCGGTGCTGGATCGTATAAATAGCGACATTGTGGAGCAAAGTCAGGATGTTTTCCCTTCAATTCAGCCGCTGTTATCGAAGGGTCCTGCTTCACCTCACATAGCAAAACCTTGTCAGTCCAAGCAGTTGTCTTCTTCCTGCCCCCAGAGCCAGGTTTGCGAGGCGGTGCCGGGAGGGAGTGTAGTGGCTGCTTTTTTGAGCTTAAAGAGTTAAGGCATGGGTCTTCTCCATTGTCAGCTTGCTACGCCCCATTGCGATGGTATGGTGGTGTCTGGTAGGGCGTCAAAGTCAGCAGAAAGGTGAAAAAGATGCAGTCTGTGTGGCAGCGTAACGCAGATGTACACTGTTTGAGCTCTGCGAGCACACTTAAACTGAGCCTGGTGGGAGGTTGTGAGGGAAGCCCTGGCTGCAGGTACATACATCATACCAAGCTCCTCCCACTACCTATATGGCAGGAACGCGGTAAAAAGTTAACCGCGAAATTCGAGTTAACATTTCCATTGCATTTAAGAGGTTAACATTTCCTTTGCGCCCACTGTATAGAACATTTGATTTTTGGAGTGTGTGGGCCACAGTCTCAACAGGGAGAAATTGAAAGAAGAATTGGTGATGGAGCTGGGAAGAGAAAAGTGGGAGGAGGTGGAGAGAAGGGATGATTATGGACTGAGTGTGGTACTAGGATTTGAGTATGGAAAAAAAGATATAGATGACAAGAGAATAAGAATAGTAAGAGCAACAAAGAAATTTTTGCAGTGTGTGTGGCAGAAAAGAAATGAACAAGGCTAATAAATTATTTCTCTCCACAGAAAATCTATGCCATATCCCGATACAATGGGTGACTCAACAACCTGAACCTGTTTATATATCATAACCACATAATTTCATGGATGACAAAAGCCACAAAGGTCATCTGCATCTGTCAAAAACTACCCACAAAATGCATCCATAGGATTGTGTCAGATCATGCATCTACAATATAAACCATCCACAGGAATGTGCCAAAATCAAAAAGCATCATCATTAATGTTCATCAAAATCCAAATCACCCATAATATACAATAAAAACTGCATCCACAAAAAGGAGTCTAGAATCCCCCCCCCCCCCAAAAAAAAGAAGTTAACCCTCCTTTCCCATATAATCATCCAATCTGCATTTGAAAACATTCAAGTTTAGACCTTCTACTGGAATCACTTTCAAATACTATGATAAACCACTGGAACAATTTGCCTGAAGATGTAGTGAGTTACTCCCTCAGTAATAACTTTCCTGGGGTTACTGATAAACTTCTTAAGTTTAAACTTTAATCATTACAGTAAAGGCATCAATATCTGCAAATACAAAGAAATGAAATTAGTACAGTACTGTACCAGTGTACAATATTCATGTATTTACATACAATCCTAACAATACAGTATAGGCATAGTCAGAAATGGAAGTGGGCAATAGGATCTATGTAGATCATTAGTGAACCTGGTGATCTTATTGGTAAGTCTAATCTGTCACTGTTGGTGAAAAAATATTTTCTAATATCCAACCTACAGCTGTTTTTTAATTTTCAACTGGTGACCCCTAGTCCTATTACTACCTTCCAACTCAAATAACTTGCCAACATCCAACTTATCCTTCCCAGAACAGATTTTATAAAGTTCAATTATATCATGGTGAATGGAGAGTTGTTGGAATGGGTGGATGTCACAAGCAGTGTGCCATAAGGGTCTGTGCTGGGCCCCCTCTTGATCTCTGTTTTTATGCGACATATCAAGCATTTTAGCCAACATGATATCTATGTTTGCAGATGATACCAAAGTTTGCAAAATTATACAAGACTTGGATACTACAGACTGTGACATGCAAGTGGACATCAACCAACTGTAGGAATGGACTTCGCTGATGCAAATGCTTTTCCATCCAATGAAATGCAAGAGAATGCACCTAGGTTCGCAAAATCCTCAAAGACCATATACAATGAAGACTAATGATGGCAAAACTCACACCCTGGCTTCTGTTGAACAGGAAAAGGACTTGGGGGATGATTATTGACAGGGACTTGAAATTCTCAAAGCACATTCAGTCACAGGTCATCAAGGCAAACTAGATCCTAGGCACCCTTAAACACATATTTGGACTGATAGCCAGATCAATATTCTGTCCCTTGTATAAAAGTTTGGTTCGCCCACATTTGGAATTCACTATAGTGGTATGGTCCCCCAGTCTCAAAAGAGATAGGGATGTTCTGGAACAGGTACAGCGCTGTGCCACAAGACTTGTCCAAGGGATTTCTCATCTGTCCTATCCAGAGAGGCTGAGGGAGCTTGACCTGCCAACACTGGAGTTTAGGTGACAGGGCTAACCTACTGCAGACCTACCTACAAGATCATGCATCACCAGGTTGTTGGTAGCGATTGGACGTGTTCTCAGCAAGCTCTCTACTCAGTGACATTTTTTCATTCCATATTTTTGGGTGTAATATATTTAAGTTTGGGAAGATAGTTAACTTTGAGTGTTAGATATAATACTTAAGGAATTTTTAATTATAGAATTAATAACAAATCTAACAGTGATAAAATAGGGCCTATTAGATATGAAGGTTTTGAAAGAATCTGATGAGGAAATAGTAGAGGTTCTTAATAATAATTTTTCTTCAGTGTTTATAGAAGAGAATTGAGATAGATTAATTGATGATAATTCTAGGTCAACGGAAGTAGTGTTGAATACCATTAATGTTAACAAGGAAATAATTAAAAGGCTTATATTGGAGTTAAATACTAGTAAGGCATCTGGCCCAAACAACATTCATTCTAGGTTACTCAAAGAAGGTGTAGATAGTATTGCAGTAGCTCTTAAGATATATACTAGAGAACTAGAGTTTGGAGAAATACCTAATGATTGGAAATTAGTGAATGTAGTGCCAATTTTTAAAAAGGGAAGTAAAGAGGACCCGAATAACTTTAGGCCGGTAAGCTTAAAATTCTTAAGAAGATAGTTAAGAAGGGGATTTCTGAGTATCTAGAGTGGGGTAAGTTAATAAATGATGGTCAGCATGGGTTTAGAAGATGTAGATCGTGTAAAACAAATTTATTAGATTTTATGGATTATGTTACTAAACAATTAGATAAGGGAGAGAATGTTGATATAATTTACTTAGATTTTATCAAAGCTTTTGATAAGGTTCCACATAGGAGACTAGTTCACAAATTAAATATGTATGGGATATGTGGTAAAGTTTTTAATTGGATAACTGAATGGCTGGGAGATAGGAAACAGAGAGTTGTGCTATCATGGGTGTACCTCAGGGATCTGTTGTAGGTCCTTTATTATTCATAGTTTATATAAATAATCTTGGGGAGGCTGTAAATAGCAAAGTGTCAATTTTTGCTGATGATACTAAATTGGCAGCTGTAGTCAAAGAAGTTGAGGGTAGCTTTAAAGTACAGAGTGACTTAAATAAGTTATTAGCTTGGGCTCAGAAGGGGCAGATGACTTTGTACCTTTAAAAATGCAAAGTTCTTAATATTGGAAGGGATCATAGAGAATTTAGCTATGAAATGGATGGCCATTGACTGAATTCAGTTGAGGATGTGAAGGCCTTAGGCGTAGTAGTAGATAAGTCACTGAAGTTTTCAAAGCAGTGTAGAGGCAAAAAATAGAGCAAATACGCTGCTAGGATACATTAAGAGGAATGTTAGCAACAAGAGTAAAAAGGTTATCCTTAAACTCTTCAACTCGTATGTTAGGCCACATTTAGAGTACTGTATACAAGCATGCTCACCACATTTTAGACATGACATCAACCTGCTAGAGTCAGTACAAAGGAGGGCAACCAAAATAATACCTTCCCTGAAGCACCTTGAATATAAGAACATAAGAAAAGAAGGAGACTGCAAAAGACCATTCATGGCCTACACTTGGCAGCTCCTGTTCCATTCAACACACAAAAGATTTCTTACCAGAGAAAAGTCATCAACATTGTCACCCTTTACAGGAGTTCGTCAGATCTAATCTACAATATACATAAAATGCATCCAGAAGATTATGTCCATTCATGCAACCGCAAAATATAATCTCACCACTCCTTAGAAAATATATACATAAAAAAAAGTCAGTCCCATCTAGCAGCTTCATCCATATATTTATCTAATCTATTCTTAAAACTACCCAGAGAGGAGGCTTCTATCACATGTCTAGTGAGCCTATTCCATTCATCTACCACACGATTTGTAAACCAATTCCTCCCAATCTCCTTCCTAAACCTATACTTATCAAGCTTAAACCCATTGCTACATGTCCTGTCATGTTCACTAAGTATAAGAACCTTACCCAGATCCCCTTTATTATATCCTTTTACCCATTTGAAGACTTCAATCAATTTCCCTCTGACTCTTCTCCTTTCCAATGTATGTAGATTTAGTTTTCTGAGCCTTTCACCATAAGGTAAGTTCCTTAGCCCACCAATAATAAAGTGTCAATTTTTGCGGATGATACCAAATTAGCAGCTGTAGTTAAAGATATTGATGATAATTTTAAAGTGCAGGGGGACTTAAATAAATTGTTATCCTGGGCACATAAGTGGCAAATGACTTTCAACCTTGATAAGTGCAAAGTTATTAACATGGGAAAAGATAATAGAGAATTTAACTATGAAATGGATGGGCATTGGCTGAGCTCAGTAGAGGATGAGAAAGATCTAGGAGTAGTAATAGATAAGTCATTAAGGTTTTCTAAGCAGTGTATTGAAGCAAGAAATAGGGCAAATAGAGTGCTGGGTTTTATTAAGAGAAATGTCAGTTACAAAAGTAAGGAGGTTATTCTTAAACTCTATAACTCTTATGTTAGGCCACATCTAGAGTACTGTATACAGGCATGGTCCCCACATTTTAGACACGATATTAACCTTCTTGAGTCAGTGCAACGGAGGGCAACAAAGATTATTCCTTCCCTGAGGCACCTTGAATATGAAGATAGACTGAGGGTATTAAATATGTTCTCGTTCGAAAGGAGGTGTGTGAGAGGGGATATGATTGAGCTGTTTAAAATTTTTTCCGGGATAGATAACATAACATAACATAATTACACGGATGACAAAAGCCACAAGGGCCTATCAAAGGTCATCCGCCTCCGTCAAAACCCACCCACAAAAAGCACCATCACCAGGGCAAGACAAAATCAAAGTCCCCCACAATATAATATAACGGATGACAAAAGCCACAAGGGCTCATCATAGGTCATCCGAGTCAAGCGGCCTCTTTTTCAAGGCACCCAAACTCCCAGGAAAACTACATCCAGAGGATTGCATCCAGAAACAAGGGTATCACCAATCAAGGCTTGTCAAGAACTAAATCATGCAGCTATAGATATATACAAACAATATTAATATATACAAAACTTAGGAACCATCACAACCTTCCCTTCCCATAAACTCATCCAACCTACTCTTAAATACATTTAGATTTGGACTACCTACTACCCTCTGCGGCAATTTGTTCCAGAAGTCTACCACTCTATTGGTGAAAAAATATTTTCTTAAATCCAACCTACACCCTTGCTTTTTAATTTTCAAGTGGTGACCTCTAGTCCGATTTCCATCATCTAACTCAAAAAACTTGCTAACATCCAATTTATCTATCCCGGAAAAAATTTTAAAAAGCTCAATCATATCCCCTCTCACACACCTCCTTTCGAACGAGAACATATTTAATACCCTCAGTCTATCTTCATATTCAAGGTGCCTCAGGGAAGGAATAATCTTTGTTGCCCTCCGTTGCACTGACTCAAGAAGGTTAATATCGTGTCTAAAATGTGGGGACCATGCCTGTATACAGTACTCTAGATGTGGCCTAACATAAGAGTTATAGAGTTTAAGAATAACCTCCTTACTTTTGTAACTGACATTTCTCTTAATAAAACCCAGCACTCTATTTGCCCTATTTCTTGCTTCAATACACTGCTTAGAAAACCTTAATGACTTATCTATTACTACTCCTAGATCTTTCTCATCCTCTACTGAGCTCAGCCAATGCCCATCCATTTCATAGTTAAATTCTCTATTATCTTTTCCCATGTTAATAACTTTGCACTTATCAAGGTTGAAAGTCATTTGCCACTTATGTGCCCAGGATAACAATTTATTTAAGTCCCCCTGCACTTTAAAATTATCATCAATATCTTTAACTACAGCTGCTAATTTGGTATCATCCGCAAAAATTGACACTTTATTATTAACTGCCTCCCCAAGATCGTTTATATAGATGACAAATAATAATGGACCGAGAACTGATCCCTGAGGAACCCCACTGATAACATCCCTCCACTCTGACTTTACACCATTTAGCACTACCCTTTGCTTCCTGTCTTTCAGCCACTCAGCTATCCAATTTGAAACACCCCCACATATCCCAATCATTTTTAATTTATGAACTAGTCTCCTGTGTGGTACCTTATCAAATGCTTTACTAAAATCTAAGTAAATTATATCTACATTCTCTCCCTTATCTACTTGATCTGTTACAAACTCCAGAAAGTCTAGTAAGTTAGTCAAACATGATCTACCTGATCTAAACCCATGCTGAGCATCGCTGATTAACCCCTCCCTCTCTAGATGTTGGCAAATCCCTTTTTTAACTATTTTCTCAAGAATTTTACAGACTACAGGAGTTAGGCTAACCGGTCTAAAGTTATTTGGATCCTCTTTACTACCCTTCTTGAAAATGGGGACTACATTCGCTCTCTTCCAATCATCGGGTATTTCTCCATATTCCAATGACCTAGTATATAACTTGTCCAGAGCTATTGAGATACTTTCTACCCCTTCTTTAAGTATCCTAGAATGAATATTATCAGGGCCGGAGGCCTTGGTAGTATCTAAATCACCTATTAGTCCTTTTATCATCCTCCGATCCACACAAATGTTAGTAAACACCTCTTTTCCTGACCTATGAGTACTATACATAGGACTATTTAGTTTCTCTTTTGTAAATACTGATGCAAAATGACCATTTAGTACCTCAACTATTTCCTCATCAGTTTCTCTCACAAACCCTTCATATTTGATAGGTCCTATTTTAACTCTGCCACACTTGTTATTAATTTTATAGTAACTAAAGAACTTTCTAGGATCTTTGTTGCTATCCTGAGCTAATTTAATTTCTGACACCCTTTTGTTCTTCTTTATAATCTTATTTAACTCATTCCTAGCCATTCTATAATCACTTAAATTTTGAATATTATTTTCTACCTGTAATTTTTTATATGCCCTTTTCTTCTCTGAAATTTTTCTAGCTATCTCCTGATTCCACCATAATGGTTTCCTACTTTTGTTCCTAATGGCCTTCATTGGGATACATTGTTCTTGGACTACATTTATTATATGCTTGAAAGTATCCCACATCCCATAAGCATTTTTACCTCTGAATTCTATATCCCAGTCTACCAAATTTAGCAAGCTTCGAAGTTTTACATAATCTCCCTTATGAAAATTTGGAACTTTTTCAGCATTCTCAGTTATTTTACCCTTCTCAATTCCCAAGTTAAAACGAACTATCTGATGGTCACTATTTCCCAATGCTTCCCCAACAGTCAATTCTTGAACTAAATATTCACTGTTAGAAAGTACTAAATCTAATATATTGTCCCCCCTCGTTGAATCGTTAACAAATTGATTCAAAAAATTATCCTCAAAGCATTCTATGAACCTGCCACTTGTTCTATCCCTACCTATCATATTTTCCCAGTCCACAGAGTTTAAGTTGAAGTCCCCAATAATAACTGCATCTGTTTCACATCCCTTACTTATTTCCCTTATCATTAGTTCATCTATATCATCAGTCTGCCCAGGTGGCCTGTAAAAAGCTCCCAAATGCACCATTCTATTTTTACTGAACCTAATATCTATCCAAAGTGACTCAACTCCATCCTGCTTTATTGAAGTATTTAAACTTGAAACAATGTTGTTTTTTATATAGATAATTATTCCTCCACCAATCCTACCTGTCCTTTGACTAATGTACATATTATAGCCCTGAAAATCAAATTCACTTATAGTGTCACTAAATTCTATTTCATTAACCCATGATTCAGTAACGCATAATATATCTATATCCTCATTGCTAATATAACTAAATAGCTCATCCTTCTTGTTTCTAAGACTACGAGCATTTGTATAGAAACAATTTAACCCCCCTATCCCTGAAGCACCTCTTGAAACTTGAATGACCTCACCTCTATCGCCTTGGAACCTATTTCTGTTATCTGCCAAGTCCATTCTACTTTCAGTACTATAATGTCCTCTCATAATTCCCTGACCACTATTAATTGGATAAATTGGATGTTAGCAAGTTTTTTGAGTTAGATGATGGAAATCGGACTAGAGGTCACCACTTGAAAATTAAAAAGCAAGGGTGTAGGTTGGATTTAAGAAAGTATTTTTTCACCAATAGAGTGGTAGACTTCTGGAACAAATTGCCGCAGAGGGTAGTAGGTAGTCCAAATCTAAATGTATTTAAGAGTAGGTTGGATGAGTTTATGGGAAGGGAAGGTTGTGATGGTTCCTAAGTTTTGTATATATTAATATTGTTTGTATATATCTATAGCTGCATGATTTAGTTCTTGACAAGCCTTGATTGGTGATACCCTTGTTTCTGGATGCAGTCCTCTGGATGTAGTTTTCCTGGGAGTTTGGGTGCCTTGAAAAAGAGGCCGCTTGACTCGGATGACCTATGATGAGCCCTTGTGGCTTTTGTCATCCGTTATATTATATTGTGGGGGACTTTGATTTTGTCTTCCCCTGGTGATGGTGCTTTTTGTGGGTGGGTTTTGACGGAGGCGGATGACCTTTGATAGGCCCTTGTGGCTTTTGTCATCCGTGTAATTATGTTATGTTATGTTGTTATGTCATCCTTCTCTGCACAGACTCAAGCAAATCAATATCCTTCCTATAATATGGTGACCAAAATTGTACTGCATAGTCTAGATGAGGCCTAACTAGCGCCAGATACAGTTTGAGAATGACTTCAGCACTCTCATTGCTTACACTCCTAATGAATCCCAATATCCTATTAGCTTTATTCTTAGCATTTAGGCATTGCTTTCTAGGACAAAGGTCTGAACTTACCAAAATACCCAAGTCCCTCTCACAATCGGTCCTCCCTAAAATTCTCTCATTTAATTTATAACTATTCAATGGATTATTTCTACCTATACTAAGTACACTACATTTGTCTATGTTAAACTTCATTTGCCATTTCTCGGCCCAATTGGACAGAATGATCAATTCCTCCTGCATTACAACAGCATCAGAATCAGCCCTAATGGTCCTACCTAGCTTAGTATCATCAGCAAATTTACTCAGGTCACTACTTATACCTATGTCAAGATCATTAATATAAATTAAGAATAGCAAGGGACCCAAAACAGATCCTTGCAGAACTCCACTGCTAACACACCCCCACTCAGATTTAACTCCATCTATACTAACTCTTTGCTGTCTGTCACTGAGCCATGACTGAATCCACCTAAATATACTGCCATCGATCCCGTGTGCTTTAACTTTGCTCAGAAACCGTAAGTGTGGCACTCGATCAAAAGCCTTACTAAAGTCCAAGTATAAAATATCATAGTTTTCATCATTATCTGCTGCTTCATACACCTTACTATTAAAAGACAGCAAATTAGTCAGACAGGATTTACCCTTACTAAAGCCATGCTGTGATTCTTTTATCAACTTATGCTTATCCAAGTGATCCCTAATATTTCTTGCTATAATAGATTCCATCATTTTCCCTACCACTGATGTCAAACTTACTGGTCTGTAATTAGACATATTTGTTTTATCCCCTTTCTTAAATATAGGTATCACATTGGCTTTCTTCCATGCCACTCTCCAATGATTTTCTAAAGATGCATGCTAGGGGCTCACTTAACACATCCTTACATTCTTTCAAAATTCTAGGAGTTCGAGTTTCTGGTAGTTTGAATGAGAATAGGAGTGGGGATGGAGTTAGGTCTGTGGGGGTTAGGAATAGGAGTCTGACTGAAGTGCTTGTGATGGGTGATTCGCGAGTTAGATATTTAGATAGGAAGTTGAATGCAAGTAGATTGAATGGTTTGAGGGTGTGTTTGCCGGGTGCTGGAGTGAGAGATCTGTCTGATAGGTATGAGGAACTGGTGTCTGGCTGTGCAAGGGATGCGGTTGTGATTACACATGTAGGAGTGAATGATGTGAAGAAAGTGGGTGCATGTGAGTTACGTGAGAGGTACAAGAGGTTGATTGAAAAGGTGAAAGAAAGTAGAATGAAAGGTGTTGTGACAGGTGTGCTTCCAAGAATGGATGTTGGGGTAGAATGGATGTCTCGTGCAATTGGGCTGAATGATTATGTGAGGAGGATGTGTGAGATGGAAGGTGTCATGTTTGTGGATGTGTGGGATAGGTTTGTTGGAATGAAAGAAATGTATGCGATGGATGGACTGCATTTGAGTAGGAGGGGGGTAGATGTGTTGTGGGAGGAGTATGATCGTGTTATTAGGTCTTTGCGGGTGGGAAACTAGATACTAATAGTGGTCAGGGAATTATGAGAGGACATTATAGTACTGAAAGTAGAATGAACTTGGCAGATAACAGAAATAGGTTCCAAGGCGATAGAGGTGAGGTCATTCAAGTTTCAAGAGGTGCTTCAGGGATAGGGGGGTTAAATTGTTTCTATACAAATGCTCGTAGTCTTAGAAACAAGAAGGATGAGCTATTTAGTTATATTAGCAATGAGGATATAGATATATTATGCGTTACTGAATCATGGGTTAATGAAATAGAATTTAGTGACACTATAAGTGAATTTGATTTTCAGGGCTATAATATGTACATTAGTCAAAGGACAGGTAGGATTGGTGGAGGAATAATTATCTATATAAAAAACAACATTGTTTCAAGTTTAAATACTTCAATAAAGCAGGATGGAGTTGAGTCACTTTGGATAGATATTAGGTTCAGTAAAAATAGAATGGTGCATTTGGGAGCTTTTTACAGGCCACCTGGGCAGACTGATGATATAGATGAACTAATGATAAGGGAAATAAGTAAGGGATGTGAAACAGATGCAGTTATTATTGGGGACTTCAACTTAAACTCTGTGGACTGGGAAAATATGATAGGTAGGGATAGAACAAGTGGCAGGTTCATAGAATGCTTTGAGGATAAATTTTTTGAATCAATTTGTTAATGAGCCAACGAGGGGGGACAATATATTAGATTTAGTACTTTCTAACAGTGATCATTTAGTTCAAGAATTGACTGTTGGGGAAGCATTGGGAAATAGTGACCATCAGATAGTTCGTTTTAACTTGGGAATTGAGAAGGGTAAAATAACTGAGAATGCTGAAAAAGTTCCAAATTTTCATAAGGGAGATTATGTAAAACTTCAAAGCTTGCTAAATTTGGTAGACTGGGATATAGAATTCAGAGGTAAAAATGCTTATGGGATGTGGGATACTTTCAAGCATATAATAAATGTAGTCCAAGAACAATGTATCCCAATGAAGGCCATTAGGAACAAAAGTAGGAAACCATTATGGTGGAATCAGGAGATAGCTAGAAAAATTTCATAGAAGAAAAGGGCATATAAAAAATTACAGGTAGAAAATAATATTAAAAATTTAAGTGATTATAGAATGGCTAGGAATGAGTTAAATAAGATTATAAAGAAGAACAAAAGGGTGTCAGAAATTAAATTAGCTCAGGATAGCAACAAAGATCCTAGAAAGTTCTTTAGTTACTATAAAACTAATAACAAGTCTGGCAGAGTTAAAATAGGACCTATCAAATATGAAGGGTTTGTGAGAGAAACTGATGAGGAAATAGTTGAGGTACTAAATGGTCATTTTGCATCAGTATTTACAAAAGAGAAACTAAATAGTCCTATGTATAGTACTCATAGGTCAGGAAAAGAGGTGTTTACTAACATTTGTGTGGATCGGAGGATGATAAAAGGACTAATAGGTGATTTAGATACTACCAAGGCCTCCGGCCCTGATAATATTCATTCTAGGATACTTAAAGAAGGGGTAGAAAGTATCTCAATAGCTCTGGACAAGTTATATACTAGGTCATTGGAATATGGAGAAATACCCGATGATTGGAAGAGAGCGAATGTAGTCCCCATTTTCAAGAAGGGTGGTAAAGAGGATCCAAATAACTTTAGACCAGTTAGCCTAACTCCTGTAGTCTGTAAAATTCTTGAGAAAATAGTTAAAAAAGGGATTTGCCAACATCTAGAGAGGGAGGGGTTAATCAGCGATGCTCAGCATGGGTTTAGATCAGGTAGATCATGTTTGACTAACTTACTAGACTTTCTGGAGTTTGTAACAGATCAAGTAGATAAAGGAGAGAATGTAGATATAATTTACTTAGATTTTAGTAAAGCATTTGATAAGGTACCACACAGGAGACTAGTTCATAAATTAAAAATGATTGGGATATGTGGGGGTGTTTCAAATTGGATAGCTGAGTGGCTGAAAGACAGGAAGCAAAGGGTAGTGCTAAATGGTGTAAAGTCAGAGTGGAGGGATGTTATCAGTGGGGTTCCTCAGGGATCAGTTCTCAGTCCATTATTATTTGTCATCTATATAAACGATCTTGGGGAGGCAGTTAATAATAAAGTGTCAATTTTTGCGGATGATACCAAATTAGCAGCTGTAGTTAAAGATATTGATGATAATTTTAAAGTGCAGGGGGACTTAAATAAATTGTTATCCTGGGCACATAAGTGGCAAATGACTTTCAACCTTGATAAGTGCAAAGTTATTAACATGGGAAAAGATAATAGAGAATTTAACTATGAAATGGATGGGCATTGGCTGAGCTCAGTAGAGGATGAGAAAGATCTAGGAGTAGTAATAGATAAGTCATTAAGGTTTTCTAAGCAGTGTATTGAAGCAAGAAATAGGGCAAATAGAGTGCTGGGTTTTATTAAGAGAAATGTCAGTTACAAAAGTAAGGAGGTTATTCTTAAACTCTATAACTCTTATGTTAGGCCACATCTAGAGTACTGTATACAGGCATGGTCCCCACATTTTAGACACGATATTAACCTTCTTGAGTCAGTGCAACGGAGGGCAACAAAGATTATTCCTTCCCTGAGGCACCTTGAATATGAAGATAGACTGAGGGTATTAAATATGTTCTCGTTCGAAAGGAGGTGTGTGAGAGGGGATATGATTGAGCTCTTTAAAATTTTTTCCGGGATAGATAAATTGGATGTTAGCAAGTTTTTTGAGTTAGATGATGGAAATCGGACTAGAGGTCACCACTTGAAAATTAAAAAGCAAGGGTGTAGGTTGGATTTAAGAAAATATTTTTTCACCAATAGAGTGGTAGACTTCTGGAACAAATTGCCGCAGAGGGTAGTAGGTAGTCCAAATCTAAATGTATTTAAGAGTAGGTTGGATGAGTTTATGGGAAGGGAAGGTTGTGATGGTTCCTAAGTTTTGTATATATTAATATTGTTTGTATATATCTATAGCTGCATGATTTAGTTCTTGACAAGCCTTGATTGGTGATACCCTTGTTTCTGGATGCAATCCTCTGGATGTAGTTTTCTTGGGAGTTTGGGTGCCTTAAAAAAGAGGCCGTTTGACTCGGATGACCTATGATGAGCCCTTGTGGCTTTTGTCATCCATTATATTATATTGTGGGAGACTTTGATTTTGTCTTTCCCTGGTGATGGTGCTTTTTGTGGGTGGGTTTTGACGGAGGCGGATGACCTTTGATAGGCCCTTGTGGCTTTTGTCATCCGTGTAATTATGTTATGTTATGTTATGTTATATGTTATGTTATGTTAGGACCGGGTGCTTTACTACTTTTGATTTTATCAATTTCCTTTGTCACTATCTCCTTTGTGATCAAGATATCCTTTAATTTCTCTTCATCATTACCCCGAAAGATCATTGACACCTCAGGTATATTTAGAGTATCCTCCTGTGTAAATACTGAGAGAAAAAAGTCATTTAGCATTCCAGCCATTGAGTTCCTATCACTCACTAATTCTCCATTGGAATCTATAAGTGGGCCTATTTTATCTCTAACCTTAGTTTTGTATAATTGATAAAAACTTTTAGGATCTTCCTTTGCCCTATTTGCCACTTTAATTTCATAATTTCTCCTTGCTACTCTAACTAACTTTTTAACATCTCTTGCTAGTTCATTATATCTCTGCCTTAAGGGCACCGTTTACCGCGTCAGCCGCGATTTCAGTTTTTCGCTAATAACTCTCTTATTTTTTATCGTAGGCAAATAAAATTTATACACAATATGTATTAGTAGCTGTATGACGTCTCTAAGTTATAAATTTGACTCTGACTCATGTATTTTTTTTTTTATTTATTTTTTTTTTAAAATTTTGGTCCATTTGGAAAAACCCTAATAACTTTTAATCTATTAATAGTACAGCATATTACTATTAATGGCACCTCATAAACCCAACAAACTAAATTTCACGGCATTTTTGTAGACATAGCTTTGTTTACAATAATTTTATTAAATTTTGAAATATTATAATTTTTTTATGGCAAAAATTTGAGGTTTATGGCTTTTCCAAAAATTTATTTGAAGGAATAAATAAATTAAAATGCCGTGAAATGTAAAGTCATATGTGCTGATTATTATGCCAAAAAAATTTTCAAATTCGGTCAATTACTAAAAAAGTTATTAAACTCTTTATACTAAAAAATTAAGTTTTGAGAAAAAGCCATTTTTCTGTAAATATTTTTCTATATTCGACGAATATTAATTTAAAGTAACCCAAAACTTACATAATTCATTTAACATTCCTTATGAGGTTGATAGAGAGTTTCTTTAGGTAATTTCTGACCATTTTACATCATTTCTGTCTATGGAAGGAGAGTTCTCTCTTGCAGCTAGAAATCTCTAAAGTGCCCAAGGCTCCTGGTCCCCTGTTTTTTTCATACTAATTACTTTTTTATAAATAGATAATATATATTTAGTATGAAAATAACATATTCTTAGGGTATCAGTGGAGCCCACCCACCTCATTGTTGCCAGGAAATGCTTTAGAAGTTACCAGGCTGGTAATCAGGACCTGGTAGTGACCCAGATTTCTTCTTTGGTTTCGTTGGGGCCTTTGGGGATTTCAATTTTTCTCTGTCCATTCTCTTTGCTAACAAACTGGCTGACGTTGTATAAAAACCAAGATATTCAAGAAATCTGTTGGCCACATATCCAAAATTGTGATCAAGTATGGTGAGTTGAGTAACAAATATCATTCTATGAAGGCCCGCAAACTTTGCTTTGTTTTGGTGATGCCAAAGCTTAGAATGAAAACTTTCGTTTCTATTTTGGCTCTCTCCTCTCAGGCACCTTTCAAGGAGGGCAGGGCTAGATAAATCAAAAAAGATTTCCCTTATTCTATCTTCATATTTTTTTTCAACCCTTATGTAGTTCTTCATTGTATTGTGGGAAGGAAGAGGCTTATCTTCTTCTTTTGCCTTTTTGAAGACACACCAAGAAGAATCGCAGTGTATATGATGATGATTGCCATCACCATCTCTGGAAATGGCATGCCAAAATCCTGACATTATTTTGAGCTTCATTGTTACCATATTGGTGCCAATGCTATCCCTGATAGCTTTTCCATAGTATCTTTGGAAAGCATCAATCTGTTTGTCTGTTAGTTGATGCCTACCACCAACTAAGCTTTTCTTCATTACTTTTCCTGCTTTGGTCGTCTTGTCCTCTTTTAATTCGTTTTTTAGTTTCCTAAGCTGTGTGCCCATTCGTTTTTGGACATGGTTTATACATTCTTCTTTGAGAACACTCTGGCTAGCATATGGACCATTCCCATTGTTCATGTTGCATACAGCCTTGTAAGAACTTGAGTCTCGAAAATGTTACATAGCGGTAGCCTTTCTTTTCACTTCTCTGCCACATTCTGACAGCTCCTTCTGGTTCCATGGCCCCAGACAAACCTTGAAAGTTAGCTTGGCACTTTCCTAAATGAACTGTTTTGCTCCATTCTTCAAAAGTTTCTTGTGATTTTTTTCTTTTGCTGATGCATGCTGCGCAAAAATTGCTCAGGACTTCATGGTCCAACACCATGCCAGAATATATATCCATTACAAAAGAAGCACCAATGTGGCTTTTATGGCCTCTGGTGAGCCATGTGCCATCAAAACTAATATCAGCATGGATCTTTTCTTCATTGATATCTTTTCCTACATTTGCATAGGCTTTCCTAACACAATCCTTTGTCACACTCTCTTGTTCTTTGAAGTAACTGCCCATTTTTTCATACAAGTATCTCGCATGTTTCATGAAAGAATTTGTTCCAAGTTCTGTCACACCTATTGCAGCCGCGAGACGTGACAAACCTGCCCGCCCATAGCCTTCTGAGATAGAATATAGACATATGCAATATTCAATTCAAAAGCGTCAGTATCTTGGCACTTTCTTGGTTCAGAATAATGCACAATTTCATCACAATCGCTACATGTAACTTTTATTGTGCAGTCAAAATAGTTGCTAATCACTTTGGACGTAACTTCGTTGCCACACTCGCATTTTATAAGACTAAGCAAAGTTAGCAACCTCTGCAAGGATATCATAATAGTACCGCTACTATCACTTGTAGGAAAGTCTTCCCTCAACTCCTTTTGCAATAAGGAATGTCTGTAACTTGCTGCAGTATCATGTTTATCATGGGGGATGGAAAAAATAGGGGCTCGATCGCTACAATCGCCTTGAGCGCTATCACAACTAACGGAGTCAGAGGCTTCTAAAGGTTTATCTTTTTGCCATCTTTTTATGGCACGATCGCGTTGCAATGACGAATCTTTTCTTTTTTTCTCACTCACTTTACCCATTACGTATTATAATCACTTATTTTTGTATAAAAAATAGTAAAGGAAATGAACAAACTATAGCTTTATAAATACTTAGCGCGACACAGGGTGCTTGGCAAAAGTAAGATTACACTGATAGGTAGATGAGTATGTAAATTTTTTCTGCTTTCGGCCAATACCCCTGGCAGCAAGCGATAGCTCGTGCAAATTATCGTACAATAGTATCAATGATAAAAAAATGCACACACAAAAAAATAGAAAATATGAAGAAATACAAGGAAAACAAAGCCAAACAAATAAGAGGGTCTTGCACGTGGGGTATTTAATTAAATGACCGTCCCTTTAATTGACGGGCGTATACGGGCGTAGGGGCACGTCATGCGCCTGGCAGTTGGTTGATCGAATGAGCAATACAATGCTCTTATAAAATAGCAAATAAAAAAAAAGAATTTTTTTGACCGAATTCAGTAAACAGTGCCCTTAAGTGATCCTCTCCATTTTTTTATTTTCCTATAAATGCCCTTTTTAATGCCAATATAATCCTTAATTTTATCTGTCATCCATTTTGGGTCATTATTTTTAGTCCTAATCTCCTTATATGGAATGTTAATCATCTGACCTGTAATTAATTGCTCAATTATTCTTTCATACTGCTCTTCAATTGTAATCTCTTCCTCCTGGTGATTATTGTCTCCACTAACTGATATCATTGAATCTATTCCTGAATTGATTTCATTGCCTGGTTTCTGTACAACTGCCTCCAGGTAAGTCCTTAGCCTATTATAATTTGCTCTTCTAAAGTCAGGAATTTTAACATTGTTCATGCTACTATCAATACCATTCCATTTCATCTTGAATCTAATTTCACAATGGTCACTATTACCCAAATTTCCTCCAATCTCAGTATCCTTAATAACTTCTTCTCTATTTGTCAGAACTAAATCCAGTATATTATTACCTCTAGTGGGTTCGTTAATAATCTGCCTCAGAAAATTATCTTGGACAACATTAAAAAATTCCTCAGCCTCCTGATCACCCACAAGAGCTTCCCAGTCTATATTTGTGTAATTAAAATCGCCCATTATACACACATGCTTACTTCTACAGGCCCGTTCTATCTCCTGCCACAGAAGATTTGAAGATAGACTGAGGGTACTAAATATGTATGTTCTCATTTGAGAGAAGATGTGTGAGGGGAGATATGATTGAGCTTTTCAAAATCTGTTCTGAGATGGATAAGTTGTATTTTAGCAAGTTATTTGAGTTGGAAGCTAGTAATAGGACTATTGGTCACCACTTAATAGTTTGCCATCTGTGAGGGTAGACCTCCAAACTTGAATGTTTTCAAATGCAGATTAGATGAGTATATGTGGAGGGAGGGTTAACTTCAGTGGGGCGGGGGGATTCTAGACTCATTTCTGTTGATGCAGTTTTTTTTATTGTATATTATGATTGACTTGGATTTTGATGAGTCTTGATGATGATCTTTTTTGTTTTTGACACATTCCTGTGTATGGTTCTAATTGTATATTGTAGTTGCATGATCTGACACAATCCTATGGATGCATTTTGTGGGTGGGTTTTGACAGATGAGGATTACCTTTGATAGGCCCTTGTGTCTTTTGCCTCCGGTGAAATTATGTTATGACCAAGTAAACTACCAAAGAGAATGTATGACCTGCAGCAACACTAATGTTTAAGCCATCCTTGAGCTCAACCACTAGAGGTCAGAGCTGGAAGCTCACAGTGCAACATCAACAAGGAGTATACAAACTGTTTGTTGCCTCTAGAGTGACCTAAGTCTGGAATAAGCTGAAGCAGGAGACGGTCAATGACCCAATTCTCCAGTCCTTAAAGACTCATCTAGCCAGGGAGTGGCAGCACCACCCAGACAAATTCACTACATTTTCTCCTACTGATGCATCCTAACCTTGGTATAGCTCTAAATACTCTCACAGGTAACCAATGACCTTACTGTAGGTAAATATCTCCCCTTACACACCTTTCAAATGAAAATGTATTTAGTACCCTCAGTCAATCTTCATATTCAAGGTGCTTCAGGGAAGGTATTATTTATGTTGCCCTTCATTGTACTCACTCTAGCAGGTTGATGTCATTTCTAAAATATGGTGACCATGCTTGTATACAGTACTCTAAATGTGGCCTAACATACGAGTTGTAGAGTTTAAGGATAACCTCTTTACTCTTGTAGCTAACATTCCTCTTAATATCTCCTAGCAGCCTATTTGCTCTATTTTTTGCCTCAATACATTGCTTTGAAAACTTCCATGACCTATCTACTACTACGCCTAAGTCCTCATCCTCTACTGAATCCAGTCAATGCCAATCCATTTCATAGCTAAATTTCCTATGATCCCCTCCAATGTTGTTAAGAACTTTGCATTTTTAAAGGTTAAAAGTCATCTTCCACTTCTGAGCCCAAGCTAATAACTTATTTAAGTCACTGCACTTTAATCCATTAGTTCCCTAGGGCCTTTCAAGGTCGCAGCTTCAGTGCTATTACGTAATTGCCCGAGGGCTTTTTGTGGCCTTTCACGTTTACACTTGTATTGGTAATCTTTTACATTAGCTACTCAGGATTTTTCTCCTGTTATCCCATAATGATTCTTATTTTGTTGCAAAATCTTTTATATATTTACTTGTTCCTGAGGGTGAGCAGGGGGTATTGGGGGAGGGGCAAAGCACCTGCATATAGTAACCCCCAACGTTTTCTATAAAATAATCTGACTTTAAAGTGATAACTAAAATATAATAAGGTGATTTTTAGCAAATTAGTTGGGCACTTTAAGGATTAAAGCTACCTTCAATTTGTTTAACTACCTACGACTAATTTAGTGTCATAAGCAAAAATTGACACTTTGCTATTTACAGCTTCTTCAGGATCATTTATATAAACTATAAATAATAATGGGCCTGTACTGATTCCTGAGGTACACCACTGATAATGTCCCTCCACTGTGACCTCAACCCATTCAGTACTACTCTGTTTCCTGTCTTTCACCCATTCAGCTATCTAATTCAAAACTTTCCCCTATATCCCATGCATTTTTAGTTTGTGATGAACTAGTCTCCTATTTGGAACCTTATCAAAAGGTTTGCTAAAATCTAGGTAAATTACATCAACATTCTCTCCCTTATTTAATTGTTTAGTTACATAATCCATAAAATCCAGTAAATTTGTCAAACATGATCTACCTCTTCTAAACCCATGCTGACCATCATTTATTAACTTACCACACTCTAGATATTCAGAAATTCCCTTCTTAATTATTTTCTCAGGAATTTAAAAAACTATAGAAGTTAAACTTACCGGTCTAAGGTTATTCAGGTGCTCTCTACTTCCCTTCTTAAAAATTGGAACTACATTTGCTAATTTCCCATCATTAGGTATTTCTCCAAACTCTAGTTCTCTAGTATATACCTATCTTCTCAAAAGCTACTGCAAATACTATCTACACCTTCTTTGAGTAACCTAGAATGAATGTTTTCTGGGCCAGATGCCTTGCTAGTATTTAACTCCAATATAAGCCCTTTAATTATTTCCCTATCCACATTAATGGTATTCAACACCATTTTACTTGACCTAGAATTATCTTCAATTAATTTATCTGGATTCTCATCTGTAAATACTGAAAAAAAATGATCAAGAACCTCTACTATTTCTTCATCAGATTGAATCTTTCAAAACCCCTTCATATTTAATAGGCCCTACTTTATCACTGTTAGATTTGTTATTGATTTTATAATAACTAAAAAAATTTCTTGCATCTTTATTATTATTATTATGAGCTAAATTAATTTCTGTCGCCCCTTTGCTCTTCTTAATAATCTTTTTTACCTAATTTCTAGTCCACCTATAATGATTTAAATTGTCAACAGTACTCTCTTGTAATCTCTGGTATGCACTTTTCTTCTCAGAAATTTTCCTAGCTATATAATGGTCTTCATTGGGATACACTGATCCTGGACTATGTTTAATATAGTCTTAAAGGTGCCCACATCTCACAAGTATTCTTACTACTGAATTCTATATCCCAGATGACCTGATTTAGCAAGTTGCGTAGTTTATCATAATCGCCTTTATGAATATTTGGAGTTTTAGTAGTGTTTGTTTATGTTCTACCTTTCTCTAATGCCTTTCATGATCACTATTTCCCAATACTTCCCCAACAGTCAAATCCTGAACGAAGTGATCATCATTTGAAAGAACCAGATCTAATATTTGGCACCCCTTGTTGGCTTGTTAACAAATTGAGTCAAAAAATTATCCTCAAAGCATTTTATAAACTTAAAACTTTCTCTATCCTTTCCTATCATATTTTCCCAGTCCATAGGATTTAAATTAAAGTCACCAAGAATAACTGTAGGTATCTACTTCACATCCTTTACTTATTACCCTGATCATTAACTCATCATTACCATGAGTCTGTCCAGGTGGTCTGTAAACACAATACACATTAATACGCTAAAAAAATGTGGTAGGTCTCAAGTTATTTTGTTGTGGCTCTAGATAATATTGCAGTAGCTCTTGAGAAGATATATACTAGATCACAAGAGTTTGGAGAAATATCTATTGATTTGAAATTAGCGAATATAGTGTCAATTTTTAAAAAGGGAAGTAAAGGGGACCCAAATAACTTTAGGCCAGTAAGCTTAACTTCTATAGTTTGTAAAATTCTTGAGAAGATAGTTAAGAAGGGGATTTCTGACCATCTAGAGTGGGGTAGGTTAATAAATGATGCTCAGCATGGGTTTAGAAGAGGTAGATCGTGTTTAACAAATTTACTGGATTTATGGATTGTGTTACTAAACAATTATATAAGGGAGAGAATGTTGTTGTAATTTACTTAGATTTTAGCAAAGCTTTTGATAAGGTTCCATATAGGAGATTAGTTCACAAATTAAAAATGCATGGGATATGTGGTAGAGTTTTAAATTGGATAACTGAATGACTGGGAGATAAGAAACAGAGAGTTGTGCTGAATGGGGTGAGGTCACAGTGGAGGGACGTTATCAGTGATGTATCTCAGGAATCTGTTGTAGGCCCTTTATTATTCATAGTTTATATTAATGATTTTGGGGAGGCTGTAAATAGCAGTGTCAATTTTTACTGTTGACACTAAACTGGCAGCTGTAGTCAAAGCAGTTGAGGGTAGCTTTAAAGTGCAGAGTGACTTAAATAAGTTATTAGCTTGGGCTCAGAAGGGGCAGATGACTTTTAACCTTAAAAAATGCAAAGTTCCTAACATAGGAAGGGATAATAGTGAATTTTAGCTATGAAATGGATTGGCATTGGCTGAATTCAGTTGATGAGAAGTAGTTAGGCATAGTAGTAGATAGGTCACTAAAGTTTCCAAAGCAGTGTATTGAGGCAAAAAATAGCGCAAATAGAGTGCTAGGATACATTAAGAGAAATGTCAGCTACAAGAGTAAATAGGTTATCCTTAAACTCTACAACCTGTATGTTAGGTCACATTTAGACTACTGTATACAAGCATGGTCATCACATTTCAGACATGACGTCAACCTACTAGACTGAGTACAAAGGAGGGCAACCAAAATAATACCTTCCCTGAAACACCTTGAATATGAAGATAGACTGAGAGTACTAAATATGTTCCCATTTGAGAGAAGATGTGTGAGGGGAGATATGATTGAGCTTTTTAAAATCTGTTCTAGGATGGATAAGTTGGATTTTAGCAAGTTATTTGAGTTGGAAGGTAGTAATAGGACTAGGGGTCACCACTTAAAAATTAAAAAACAGAGGTGCAGGTTTGATGTTATAAAATATTTTTCCACCAATAGAGTGGTAGATTACTAGAATAGTTTGCCATCTGAGATGGTAGACTGTCCAAACTTAAATGTATTCACATGCAGATTAGATGATTATATGGGGAGTATTCTGAACTCATTTCTGTAGATGCAGTTTTTTTATAATTGTATATTATAATTGATTTTGATGAGTCTTGATGATGATGCTTTTTGTTTTTGACAAATGCCTGTGGATGGTTCAAATTGTATATTGTAGATGCATGATCTGACACACAATCCTATGGATGCATTTAGACAGATGCGGATGACCTTTGATAGGCCCTTGTGGCTTTTGTCATGTGTGAAATTATGTTATTTTATGTTAAAAGGATCCTAAGTGTATTATCCTATTTTTACTGACCCTAATATCTATCCAAAGTGACTCAACTTCTTGCTTTATAGAATTATTTTGATTTGAAAAAATGCTATTTCAACCCACCACCAGTCCTATCTCTCCTTTGACTAATGTACATATCATAACCCTTTAGTTCAAATTCACTCACTTTGTCTAACCTTCAGCTTTTCTCTCTCACTCAAAAATTTGAGAAACTAATTTAGCCTTACCATTAGATATTTTGAATAACTTTACAAGTTCTTCCATATCATATAGGGAAAGGGGGTCATGTGTAGCAGAGGCAACCATGCTGCAGCTATCACCTGGACATTATGTATCATCCCATCCCCAATTGCCTTAGGAACGTATCTCTCTTAATTGCTAGTGTTGGTCAGGTTCAGAGTTGCTTCCTACCAGACCCAAGGACCGTAAATTATCTGTAGATTACCTGAGATATATATCTTTCACACATTTTCCCATCTTCACTTTCTTTGCAAACCTATCCATATAAAGCTTCCTGGTAGAGATAACTTAGTTTTATTTTGCTTCATTGTTTTAAGTAAAGAACTTATCTATTGCTAGTTTCCTAGATATTTTAATGTTTTTTTAATGTTTTTTCTCTAGAAATTTTGTTTAGCGGTAATTGACTTAGATAAGGAGCTTTTGTTGACCATTTAAAAGTGTTGATTCTTAGATTAAATATGTGCATTTTATAAGTATTATTTATACTAATTATGCTCCTGAAAGGGAACAATATGAAATAAAAAAAAAGAAGAAGTATCTGGCCTCCAGGTTGGAAATTTATAAAGATACTCAAAAGTAGATCTATATATTAATAATTTGTACATTTGTTTCTTTATGGTCCCCATCCTTATTTAAAATTTAATGCTTTACAAAATATAATTGTATATATATAGAAGTGCAAGAAATATGATGCTTCTCTGTGTTGGACCTGAAGGATCTGGGAAAACATTGCTATTGAAAAGAATTGTTTCTGGAGACAAAAACTTTGATAAAAAAACAGTTCCAACAGTTGGAGTAAATATATGTACTTTGGTTCAGCCTCAAGGAAACCCATCCATCCATATTAGAGAACTAGGTAAGGGGATATGTCTGCACTTAGTTTTTTAACTTTATTACATCAAATGGTTTCTCATTTCTTCAATTTTAGTTCTAAACTTTAGGATATTATTTAGTCAATTTGCCCATGGTCTTGGGGCTTTTCCCTAGTCTAGAAGCCTCAATGAATTACACCAACTGGACAAGACTTGTGCAGAATTAAGTACTCTATGAATTTGTATACTTTGTCTTGAGTTGTGTAAATATTGAAAATCTTTTGAGTATATCTGATCTAAATTGTGGGTGGGCAATGAAGCAGGAATTACAACTGCTTCTTTTGAGTGGTATTGGACTATGTATGTAAGGGAGCTTAAATAGGCATGGTACATCCTCACTAGTGACATTTGAGCCATGCCCGTGTGGCTTAGTATCTCAGGGGCTAGGAAGAGTCGAACAATTTTGGCAGGAGCAGCCTAGGTGGGATGAGAATATCTTTCTTGTAGCATCTCTTCCTTCTTCCGATCCCTTGCTTGTGGATAACACTCCCAGAGGAAGGAATGTAGGAAGCCTATTACACTTAATATGTGGAGGGACTGCACACCCTCTGTGACCTGAGTGCAAATTAGATAAACCCTGTCACTGGTTGACATAAACTCTGATGGGGCATGATAAAGTTGTTGGTGTGCTTTACCCTCAGTCCCTCTCAGCGCTACTTTATCCTTATTTTATTTTATTTATTTATTTATTTTTTTGCAGCTATCCCCTCAATCCTTTCAATCCATTTTCTAACAATACTTTGTACCAGGATGGACAGTTCTCACCTGAATAAAGTTTGGTTCACTAGACATGGTGCCTGGGTAGACTGTACACCATTTCGGGATCACCCAGCGCCAAGGTATGATAATAATAGGTATCACCCACCCTACTCATTTGTAGATCCTGCCTCCTCTTATGTATATTATGAGGTCTCTACTTGCTACAAGAACCAAAAGTTCGCTGGCTAAGGCAAGTATTCGGCGTGGGGTGTGTTAGGCCATCGATTCTGCTCACCTTCTTCCAGTACACATATAAGGCTACATCAGCACCATCCTTTATGTTCAAAACTTGAGGACAATTTTGCTTGATCACCTGTCTCCCTCTCTTCCCAAATGACTAAAGACTATAGGAGACTGAAAAGCCCTCGATAGGGATCCATGAGACCATGTGTGACCCCATGGAGCCCCTCCCCCCTGAGCTGGACATGGCCCAGATGGTATTATCTTACATGGCAGTGAACCTGGGCTTGGTGCTAAACACCAAACCTATCCGACCCTGTGCTAACTTCTAGGGTAGCTCAGCCCCCTGAGGACTCACAAGCAGAGGTAGGACCTCCTCCCCAGACTGGTGCCCCTTTGAGACCCAAGCCCTTCTCCATCTTGGAGAGCATCATGCTGAGGCTGGTCTGTCTGGCCTAGTAGCCCCTTCTGGGGATGGACAGAAACCGGGTTCACTCCCTGCCCTCACAATAACACAAGAATAAGAAGAAAAAGTAGTCTAGGGGTTCCTTTTCCTTCAAAGCGCCTGTGGAAGGACTGGTCTGCAGCTGCTTCAGCAAGTGATTAAGCCAAGATTGGCATGTCCAGTCCAGTGTTATTGAGTGGGGATGCCCGGGCAAAGACCAAAATTGCAAGTGAGCTGAGCGGAGCCTCATTACATGGGGCCTCTCATTGAGACTACCTGGCAATTTTTAGCTCACTTGTTTCACACGCTTTCTGTTATTTGTTATACAGGTGTCAGCTTGTTGAGCAAAGACAAGATGATCCATCAGAGGATAGCATTAGCTAGTTTAATTGGTAGTGAGCTGAAGGTGACCTGTTTCTTTGGCAGGAGACTTATGGCAAATGCATTGGACTCTTCTGAGGTGGCCATGATTAGTGCCCTTCAGACACTCAAATTCTTACCAGTGAGTATAATGCCTCACTCTACCATGAACTAGTGAAAGGAGTGGCTTATGCATGAGAACTTGTGGACTACTCTTTAGAATACATCACCTTAGAGCTAACCAACCAAATGTATGATGGGAAATTTTAAGTCACCATCACCGATTTTGATGAAAATTGGTATACAGGTTGAATTTGATGAGAGAAAAACAATGAGACACTTCCCAGCCCTGAATTTTGAATAGCTCAAAAGTTATAACCTGTCAAAGTTGAGAAAAATTGTCAAATTTCTTGATACCAGCATTTGAAAAAAAATTATTTCTTCCTTATTATAGCACATAAAACAATGAATTATGTATTTTTTTAAAGCTTAAGGGTTGCTCTAAACATTTTTAACAGCAAAATTAATTTTTGCTAAAAATGTTTTTTTGACCTTAAAGGTCAACTTTTGACCTTTAAAAAAATATATTGGTATCAATAAATTTTTGTGTAATTTTTTTTATAAATATATATGCCTTTAGACTACAATATAAGATAAATTTCATTCTGGGTTTTTCATTATATCAGGAGTTATGATCAATTTTGTAACCATTGGTATGCCAATTTTTACCTATTTTTATGTTATAAATTTTACCTATTAGGTGTTACTTATAAACTATGAAAGCTAATTTAAAATTTTTTCTTTTTTTTCAGAAAGTTTAATATTTAGATAAAAAAGTAATTAATAATTTGCATTACCAATTATTTGTATTTTAAAAAATTATTATGGATGAAAAGAGAAAGCATTTTTTAAATATTAAGTATTGCTGCGATCCTTACAAAGGTCACAAAAAATTAATAAAGAAAAATCTGAGACTAATTTCAGAAGACTTAATAAGAGAATATCCAAAATTAAAAAATTTTAAGGACCAAAAAATCTGTGATAACTGCAGAAAAAAGATAGCTGATGATGATAGTTCTTCATCTCAAAATACGAATCCAAGCCTTTCAGAAGAAAGAATGGAAATTGAGCCAATTACTGAACAGGAAGAATCACAAGAAGCATTAACTGAATTAAATAAATCATTAATAGCTATTGGAGAGTCACCAGTCAAGAAATTTAAAATGGATGTAGTAAAAAAATATAGTTCAGATAAAATGCATAAAATTCAAAAATCCATTTCAAGTAAACTCAGAACTGTAGGCTCTGCAACAAAATATCCATTACCCTTGGATCAAGACCCAGAGTCTTCTAGAACAGAATCAAGTAAAGATGGTGAAGAAATGATAAATCAACTGAAGGAGAAATTTCAAACTACTAGTAAAAGGTCTGAGCAGCTGCAAATCTTAACTGTTTTGCCAAAAAGCTGGAGCTTATCCAAAATTAAATCTGAATTTAATGTTACTAATTACATGGCCAGACAAGCTAAAAAACTAGCAATGGAAGAAGGAATAATGTCATTGCCAAGCAAAAGAAAAGGTACATTTCCATCAGAAACAATTAAAGTAGTAGAAGACTTTTATAAAAATGAAGAAGTAAGCAGAATTATGCCAGGGAAAAAAGATTTCAAGAGTGTTAGAAAAGATGGACAAAAAACTCATGAACAAAAATACTAAATTTTGGGAAATTTAAAAGAAATTTATCATTTATTTAAAACAAAATAGCCAGACACTAAGATTGGCTTTTCAAAATTTGCTGAGCTGAGACCCAATGAGTCTGTATTAGCTGGTGGTGCAGGAATTCACAGTGTGTGTGTTTGCACACATCATCAAAATGTTAAACTGATGATTATTGGTACAAGGCTACCACAGTTGACAAAAGACAGTGACCTGCATTTAGATGATTACAAAAGATGTCTATCATTCATTACATTTAACCCTCCAACTTATGAGTGCTATTTTGATGAATGCTCAGAATGTTTTTCTAAAATAGACGAACTAAAACTATATGTTACTAAAATTTTGGATGACAATATGATTGATGAGGTAAATTACAAGCAGTGGCTCTCAACTGATCGCTCAACTTTAGAGCTTGTTTCAAGAACAACTGAAGAATTTATAGACACTTTTACCTTAAGTCTTCTCAATTTAAAAAAACATGATTTCATAGCAAAAAAGCAGGCACAATTTTGTTCAACTAAAAAAGAAGAACTAAAAGATGGTGAAATCTTAGTAGTATGCGATTTTGCTGAAAATTACTCATTCCTTCTTCAGGATGCAGCACAAGGGTACCACTGGAATAACTCCCAAGCTACATTACATCCCTTTCTTTCCTACTACAAAGAAGCTGGGGAAACACAACACATAAGTTTTGTTGTGATTTCAAACTGCTTGAAGCATGACACTGTTGCAGTCCATTTATTTAAAAAAAACTTATTGAATTTTTAAAAAAAGAACTCAAATTCCCAATAACAAAAAATATATATTTTTCTGATGGAGCTGCGTCACAATATAAAAATTTTAAAAACTTTATTAATTTATGTCACCATAAATCAGATTTTGGATTGGAAGCAAAATGGCATTTCTTTGCTACATCTCATGGAAAAGGACCATGCGATGGTGTAGGGGGCACAGTAAAAAGACTAGCAGCAAAAGTTAGCCTACAAAGAGCATATAATGATCAGATAATGACTCCTCAACAGCTCTTTGATTTTGCTGAAAGACACATTAAGGGAATCAAAATTTCATATGTCCCAAATAGTGAATACATTGAAGAAAAAAATTATTTGCAAGAAAGATTTGACCAGGCCTCTGCAATAATTGGTACCCAAAAATTACACAGTTTTGAGCCAGTTAATGAAAATGAACTAAGAGTGAAAACAATATCATCTGCATCAGAATTCAAGAAAGTGAAAATATCCTATACAGAGGCAATATTATTGGAGGATGTAAAAGGATTTGTCACTGCTAAGTATGATGACAAATGGTACTTAGGGTGTGTATTGGATACCAATGTTGAGAAAATGACTGTTAAAATAACATTCCTAGAACCAGAAGGACCATCAAATTAATTTAAATATCCAAGAAAACCAGATGTATTAGTATTGCCATTAGATGACATATTGAGCATTGTTGAGCCTGTAACAGCAACAGGAAGAACTTACAAACTATCTAAAAATGAACAATTAAAATCAACAGAAATAATGCAGAAAAAAATTGATTCCTAAATTATTATAAAAAGAATAAATTCATTTTGGGAGGTTGGGTGGGACCTGTGGCTTTTTTGCTGGGCTATCAGGAGTGGCCCCTTAGGCGATGGGGATACCAGCAGTTATGCAGGTATCTTAACTGTTGGTAGTGGCTCTGCCACCATTGACCATAGCAAATTATAAATTAAATACATAGGTAGGTAGCTTTAAAAATATTTATAATTTTAAATAACAAATTACTGAAAGTTCATTTTTTCTTGTAGGTAGGATTTAACACATCTATAGAATTAATGATTCTAATACACGAGTATATATTAAAAGCATTCAAATATAATACTTAGGCATCTAATAATTGATAACTAACTCTGTGAATATGACAAAGATGCATATAAAAAAAATTTATTTGTGAAGATAGCAAAAAATGGCCATACCAGTGGTTACAAAATTGATCATAACTCCTGATATAATGAAAAACCCAGAATGAAATTTATCTTATATTGTAGTCTAAAGGCATATATATTTAAAAAAAAAATTACACAAAAATTTATTGATACCAATATATTTTTTTAAAGGTCAAAAGTTGACCTTTAAGGTCAAACAAATTTTTTTTACCAAAAATTAATTTTGTTGTTAAAAATGTTTAGAGCAACCCTTAAGCTTAAAAAAAATACATAATTCATTGTTTTATGTGCTATAATAAGGGAGAAATAATTTTTTTATCAATGCTGGTATCAAGAAATTTGACAATTTTTCTCAACTTTGACAGGTTATAACTTTTGAGCTATTCAAAATTGAGGGCTGGGAAGTGTCTCATTGTTTTTCTCTCATCAAAATCAACCTGTATACCAATTTTCATCAAAATCGGTGATGGTGACTAAATGTCCCTTGTTGAATTCGGATGGAATGACCCAGAGGGTCCTACACACTTTGTCACGTTTGACTGTGACAGGCTCCCTGAGTCGGTGCATACTGATTGGTATCGATATTGCAAAAAGGCATTTGTGTCACTGCAATGGAGATGGTATTACTGTGACTGCTTTGGCTGTACAAATTGCTCGTTTCAACGTGCAAAGTGAGGTTTACCAAATTGTATAAGTTGCTCCAAGGCTCTACATGATAAGTATCTATTGTGTATATTCAATCAATTGTGTCAATTATTCAGATCTTCAAAACAATGTGTTTTGTATCTCTTAGAGAAGGAAATTTTGGCCATTCAGGTTGCAGATCATCTTTCATTCTGCAAGGCTTAGGCCTTGGTCCTGGATCACCCAGCACTGCCTGGGATGCCTTATGCCTCAATTTTAAAAAAATAGCACCCTCTGTTCCTGCACTTTCAAGCTTACAAGCACAGTCTTTTCTCTGCCCATTTAGAACCCTTCTGCCCCCGTAAGGGGTGCGGCGATTTGCCATCCTGGCTGCCGTGCTGACGGGATCCAGCGCTCCGTCCGGCCCCAGCTTTGCCTCTCTTCCTTCCTTCAAAACACTTGTTTCCTCTCTTTTCCCCCCTCCTCTCCCACAACTTTCTCTGGTCAGCCTCTAATTTCACAGGGTAGATGCTGACCTTCCTTTCAGCCAACCGTCCCGCATCGGGGCTGAGGGGGTGGGGGACAATGTTCCCTAACCCCTGAGCTCCGGTCTGGGGTGGCTGGTTTTTAACAACCTGCTTCATCCCCACCCATACCTTCCACACATCTCTTTTCCTCTCCTCTTCACAACCTATATTTTTTTACGCCGTGTCTAAGGTGGAGCCGCCATGCCGATGGACTGCCAGGCCACCAGGTGGGAGGGGTGGTCCGAAATGGCGGCACCTGGCTCTGCCAGGCCTGTAAGCACCTCTTGCAGTGCAGGCAACGGCAAGAGGTGATGAGCTATTGCGTCCCGTGGCAAAAATAGGGTCACCATGCCCATGGATGAATTAATAAAACCTCAAACCCCTTTAACTCCCCATTGCTCATCGACGGAGCTGCCCTCGGGCAGCTCCACCGAAAAAATGGAGGTCCCCCCCCCCCTGTGCTTGCACAGGGGACCCTCCATATTTCTCTAACCGGAGAGGAGGCTTACTCCTTTCCTTCGCCTACGGGTGCAGGGGACTCCCCCTCACCCCCTTCTCTGGAGGTGCTTTCGGGCACCTCCCTTTTCCCAGCGGCAGTCCCCTCTTTTCTTTCCAAGGGGACTGCCAAGAAAGCCAGCCGCTCCCCATCAAAGCGGCTCGGTAGGGCAAACCCCCTTAGGGGGGAGAGGGAAGCCAGGCCCCTTCGGTCGCTTCCCTCAAAAGACCTGCTGGCAAGAATTTTAAACCTTGCTGGGGTCAAGGCCTGTGCCTCCCCACACAAGACTGGCAACACTGCCAAGGGGACCTGCGATGTCCTGGGAGGGGATGGCCAACTGGAGGCCCCTCCTGTGATAAACATGGTCCTTGAGGAGACCCAGCCTCAGACGGTAGGGCCTTCCATGGGGGGTTAATTCGGGCTCGGCGCCAAGCACCGAACCCGAATCCGCCCCTATGCAAGGTCCTCCTCAAATGGCTGAGGGCTCCGAGGCAGTAAAAGCAGGGGAGGGATCTCCTCCGACAGGTGCCCCTACGACAACCAGGACCTTCTCCATTTCGGAGAGGGACCTGGCTGAGGCCGGTCCATCTGGCCTAGGGGCTTGTGCCGGCGGAGGTGAAAAGTGGGTTCATTCCCCGCCCTCCTCTCCAAAAAAGAAAAAGACTAGAAAGACAAAGAAGACTCGGGGCTTCTCTCCATCCGCGGGGACGGATGGGTCTGCTACTACTTTGGTAGGCGACCAAGCCAAGATCGGCACATCCGGCCCCTCTACCCTCCCCCGTGTGCGGAGCCTCGGACTAAGACTAAGACCAAGAGTGCACAGGGCGGAGCCTCGATGACATCGGGGCCCCTCATTCAGAGGTTACCTGGCGTTTTCGAGCCCGCTGGCTTCAAACGCTTCCTCGTTATTCGCTCCACTGATGGCACCATGTTGTCCAAGGGCAACATGATCCATCAGAGGAGAGGATTAGCTAGTGCAATTGGTAGAGAGCCGAAGGTGACCCGTTTCTCGGACGGGAGCCTTCTGGCGAATGCGGTGAATCCCGCCGAGGCGGCCAAGATAAGTGCTCTTCGGACACTTCATGGCACCCCGGTGAGTGTGACGCCGCACTCTACCATGAACTTTGTGAAAGGAGTAGTTTATGCGAGGGAACTCGTTGACTACTCCATTGAGGACATCACCCTAGAGCTGGCCGACCATGGGGCGGTCAAAGTCGAACGTGTGATGAGAAAACAGGGAGGGGCCTCGAGACCCACCCCTACACTCTTCGTCACGTTCGACTGTGACAAGCTCCCTGAGTCGGTGCGTGCCGGTTGGTACCGCTACCGCGTGAAGGCATTCATGCCACTGCCGCGGCGGTGCTATTACTGTCACCGCTTCGGCCATACGAATCGCTCATGTAGACGTGCAAAGTCGGGGTCACCCGAAGTCTGTGTAAATTGCTCCAAGGTCGCACACGATAAGTCCAAATCGTGTGTGGCCAAGTGTGTCAATTGCGGAGAGCCGCACCCTGCTTCTTCGAAGCAATGTGGTGCATATCTACTTGAGAAAGAAATCCTGGCCGTTCAGGACCAGGATCGACTCTCATTCCGCGAGGCAAAGGACTTGGTCCTGGCGCGCCCGGCTCTGCCTGGGACGTCATATGCCTCAGTAGTTAGAAAGGCACCCTCTGCTCCTGGCCCATCTAGGCCAACGAGCACGGTTGTTTCCGCGCCCATTCGGAGCCCTTCTGCGGGCTCTACCCAACCCGGGCGCTCCCCTGGTAAAGCTGGCGGCAAAAAGGGTTCATACCCAGCCCCGGCTAAAACCAGGGCTCCCCCCTCTTCCCCCAGCGTGACCGTTTCCCGCAAGGCGAAACGGCCCCGCGCCTCCACCGAGTCGTTAGACTCACAGGAGGCAACACCCCTGAAGATGGTCGCTAGGCCATCTTCGGGGGTTCCTAAAGCTGTCCCCCGAAAGGAGGACAGCAACAAAGGAGCTTCGGCTCCTTCGCCCACGCCCCGAGGTGGAGCGAGTGGCTCGGAGACGGTGGTTCCTCGAAAAGAGGGCGCCCCGCCTCCGAAGCCGCAGCGCCCGCCTAAGGTTTCGAGGCGGAGGGAGGAAAAGACTCGCATAGCGAGCCCAACCTCTCCCAATAAGTCCTCGAAGGCGACAGCGCCTCCAGCGCTTTGTCCGGCCAATAGCGCCCGGGGTTCTGCCCCCGGGAAGCGTACGGCCATTCCCGTGAGGGTCTTCAGTTCGAGGAGGGCCCCCGCGTCTCCTCCGAGCTAGGCCTGGAGGGCATATTCCTTCAATGGAATTGCCGTGGACTCCGGGCCAACTGGGAGAAGCTGCGGAGGCTCGTCTCGTCCCGCTCCCCGTTAGCTATCTTTTTGCAGGAGACCATGCTAGGCGCGTGCCCCCTGCCCGCCCTCCCGGGGTACAAGGGTCTTGCGACTCCAGCACCGCGGGATGGCCGGGCTGGGGGATGCGCGGTTTACACCCGGCATGATGTCTCCGTTCTTCCTTTCTCTTTAGATACCTCCTTTCAGGCAGTGGCTGTGCAGCTGCACCTGGATAGGAGGTATACTATCATTTCTGCGTACATTCCACCGTCAACTGACTTCGACGCTGGGGACTTCCGCCGCGTCGTGGCACGGTTGCCGAGGCCCTATCTCTTGCTTGGAGATCTGAACGGCAGGCATCCTCTCTGGGGAGATTACTCCATAAATCCCAGGGGACAAGTCCTTGCCGATCTGATCGAAGAGCTTGAGATGGGTGTCCTAAACGTGGATGAGTTTACGCATCACTGTCCGAGAACCGCTTCATTTTCTTGCCTTGACCTATCTCTGTGCTCTTCGGATGCACAGCCTGATTTTGATTGGGGGGTGGTCGATGACCTCCATGGTAGTGATCACTTTCCCATTCAAATATCATTTTCAGGGCAACTGCCGCCTGAGAGACCACCTCGGTGGTGCTTGGCGCGGGCGCGGTGGCCTGCATTTCAGGAAATGACTGAATTCTCTATCTCAGTCGAGGAGTTTAGGTCGGTAGATGAGGCCGTTGAGTTCTTCTCCGGCAACCTCATCGCCGTGGGCCTGACTACTATTCCTAGGACGTCTGGCTGTTTTGCACGCCGACCACTCCCATGGTGGTCGGCCGAGTGTGAGACGGCCCTCAAACAGAAGCGTTATGCCTACATGCGCTATAAGCGCCGCCCGAACGATTTCACTGTCGCTGAATTTCGTCGGGCTAGGGCTAGGTTCCGGTATATTTCGAAGCACGCCCGCCGCTCTTCTTGGCGGGCATACGTGTCTTCACTTAACGGGAAGACCCCTTTAGCTGAGGTGTTGAAGCGAGTCAAAAGGATTCGGGGCAAGTTCTCGCAGGACCCCCCTCCCGTTCTCCAGGAGAATGGGACCGCAATCTCGGACCCCGCGTCCGTGGCGGAATCCTTAGCGACCGCTTTTTCCGCATTCTCTAGCCGTGATGCTGCTCCGCCAGCATTCAATGCACGTCGTGATGTCGCGGAAGGCCGCCGGCTGGACTTTACCTCCAGAGGCGGAGAACCCTTCAACGACAAGTTTACTGTGAGTGAGTTGCGTTCCGCTCTCGCTTCGTGCGCGGACACCGCCCATGGTCCGGACGATGTCCCGTACGCCATGCTTCGACACCTGGGTGAGCGAGGCATGGCCTTTCTGTTAGATTTGTTCAACAGGATCTGGGTGGAAGGTCTTCTCCCAGACTCCTGGCGAATCGCTACTGTGCTTGCCTTTCGCAAGCCGGGGAGAGATCACTCTACTCCGACCGGTTTCCGCCCAATCTCTCTAACCTCTTGCGTGTGCAAGTTGATGGAGAAATTGGTAAATGTTAGATTAGCCTATTTCCTGGACAGCGGAGGCCATCTGTCTTCTGCACAGTGCGGCTTCCGTAAGTTCCACTCCACGTCGGATGCTCTGCTCCGACTGGAAAATGCCGTCTGCGAGGCTTTCCTTCGTAGACAGCACTACGCCACGGTGTTTTTTGATCTGGAGAAGGCCTATGATACCGCATGGCGATACGGTATCATGGAGACTCTCCACACGATGGGGGCGAGGGGACGCCTCCCAATGTTTATATCTGAATTTTTGCGAGATCGTCGATTCCGCGTACGGGTGGGGGGAGCCCTCTCCGGCCCAAAGGAGCAGGAAGAGGGTGTCCCGCAGGGAAGTGTCCTCAGTGTCACACTCTTTGCCCTGAGCATCAACGGCATCACCTCGGTGCTGCCGGAAGATGTTCTCGCTACGCTCTACGTGGACGACCTTTCGATCTCTTTTGGCGCGGCCCAGATGCCAACTCTGGAGCGTCGACTCCAACAGGCATTGAACCGCGTCTCTCGCTATGCCGAAGCGCACAGGTTTCGGTTTTCTTTGGCCAAGACTAAGGTGGTGCACTTCTGCCGCCATCCACGGCTTCACCCTGGCCCAGATTTGTTTCTTAATGGGGTGCGCCTGGATGTGGTTGAGTCGCACCGTTTCCTTGGTTTTGTATTCGACCGACGCCTCACCTGGGAGGCTCATATTCGCAGCCTTAGGGTCTCTTGTACCCGCGCCATGGACATTCTCCGTTCCGTGACATTCAGCGCTTGGGGCGCTGATAGGGCTACTGCCTTACTTTTTTATCGATCCTTTGTTCGCTCGAAGCTCGACTACGGATGCGAGTTTTATGCATCCGCAGCCGAGCGTTTATTGCGGAAGGTGGATTCGATCCACCACACCGGCCTTCGCCTTGCGACCGGTGCCTTCCGCACTTCCCCCATTGAGAGCCTGTTGGTCGATGCTGGGGAGATGCCACTCGCTCTGCGCCGCGTGCAGTGTATCACTCGCCTGTACGCGCGAGCCCGGCGCCTCCCTCAGTCGCCAACAGCTCTCACTGCATCCGCAGCTGATCTCGATGGTGCCTATGCCGTCGAGAGACGCCAGTCATACCCTAAGCCCTTTGGGTTTAGGGCCAGGAAACTCCTCCGAGAGGTAGATATAGCTCTCGGGCCGGTGGCGCCCCCCCCCTGCGGGATGGCCGGGCTGGGGGATGCGCGGTTTACACCCGGCATGATGTCTCCGTTCTTCCTTTCTCTTTAGATACCTCCTTTCAGGCAGTGGCTGTGCTGCTGCACCTGGATAGGAGGTATACTATCATTTCTGCGTACATTCCACCGTCAGCTGACTTCGACGCGGGAGACTTCCGCCGCGTCGTGGCACGGTTGCCGAGGCCCTATCTCTTGCTTGGAGATCTGAACGGCAGGCATCCTCTCTGGGGAGATTACTCCATAAATCCCAGGGGACAAGTCGTTGCCGATCTGATCGAAGAGCTTGAGATGGGTGTCCTAAACGTGGATGAGTTTACGCATCACTGTCCGAGAACCGCTTCATTTTCTTGCCTTGACCTATCTTTGTGCTCTTCGGATGCACAGCCTGATTTTGATTGGGGGGTGGTCGATGACCTCCATGGTAGTGATCACTTTCCCATTCAAATATCATTTTCAGGGCAACTGCCGCCTGAGAGACCACCTCGGTGGTGCTTGGCGCGGGCGCGGTGGCCTGCATTTCAGGAAATGACTGAATTCTCTATCTCAGTCGAGGAGTTTAGGTCGGTAGATGAGGCCGTTGAGTTCTTCTCCGGCAACCTCATCGCCGTGGGCCTGACTACTATTCCTAGGACGTCTGGCCGTTTTGCACGCCGACCACTCCCATGGTGGTCGGCCGAGTGTGAGACGGCCCTCAAACAGAAGCGTTATGCCTACATGCGCTATAAGCGCCGCCCGAACGATTTCACTGTCGCTGAATTTCGTCGGGCTAGGGCTAGGTTCCGGTATATTTCGAAGCACGCCCGCCGCTCTTCTTGGCGGGCATACGTGTCTTCACTTAACGGGAAGACCCCTTTAGCTGAGGTGTGGAAGCGAGTCAAAAGGATTCGGGGCAAGTTCTCGCAGGACCCCCCTCCCGTTCTCCAGGAGAATGGGACCGCAATCTCGGACCCCGCGTCCGTGGCGGAATCCTTAGCGACCGCTTTTTCCGCATTCTCTAGCCGTGATGCTGCTCCGCCAGCATTCAATGCACGTCGTGATGTCGCGGAAGGCCGCCGGCTGGACTTTACCTCCAGAGGCGGAGAACCCTTCAACGACAAGTTTACTGTGAGTGAGTTGCGTTCCGCTCTCGCTTCGTGCGCGGACACCGCCCATGGTCCGGACGATGTCCCGTACGCCATGCTTCGACACCTGGGTGAGCGAGGCATGGCCTTTCTGTTAGATTTGTTCAACAGGATCTGGGTGGAAGGTCTTCTCCCAGACTCCTGGCGAATCGCTACTGTGCTCGCCTTTCGCAAGCCGGGGAGAGATCACTCTACTCCGACCAGTTTCCGCCCAATCTCTCTAACCTCTTGCGTGTGCAAGTTGATGGAGAAATTGGTAAATGTTAGATTAGCCTATTTCCTGGACAGCGGAGGCCATCTGTCTTCTGCACAGTGCGGCTTCCGTAAGTTCCACTCCACGTCGGATGCTCTGCTCCGACTGGAAAGTGCCGTCTGCGAGGCTTTCCTTCGTAGACAGCACTACGCCACGGTGTTTTTTGATCTGGAGAAGGCCTATGATACCGCATGGCGATACGGTATCATGGAGACTCTCCACACGATGGGGGGCGAGGGGACGCCTCCCAATTTTTATATCTGAATTTTTGCGAGATCGTCGATTCCGCGTACGGGTGGGGGGAGCCCTCTCCGGCCCAAAGGAGCAGGAAGAGGGTGTCCCGCAGGGAAGTGTCCTCAGTGTCACACTGTTTGCCCTGAGCATCAACGGCATCACCTCGGTGCTGCCGGAAGATGTTCTCGCTACGCTCTACGTGGACGACCTTTCGATCTCTTTTGGCGCGGCCCAGATGCCAACTCTGGAGCGTCGACTCCAACAGGCATTGAACCGCGTCTCTCACTATGCCGAAGCGCACAGGTTTCGGTTTTCTTTGGCCAAGACTAAGGTGGTGCACTTGTGCCGCCATCCACGGCTTCACCCCGACCCAGATTTGTTTCTTAATGGGGTGCGCCTGGATGTGGTTGAGTCGCACCGTTTCCTTGGTCTTGTATTCGACCGACGCCTCACCTGGGAGGCTCATATTCGCAGCCTTAGGGTCTCTTGTACCCGCGCCTTGGACATTCTCCGTTCCGTGACGTTCAGCGCTTGGGGCGCTGATAGGGCTACCGCCTTACTTTTTTATCGATCCTTTGTTCGCTCGAAGCTCGACTACGGATGCGAGTTTTATGCATCCGCAGCCGAGCGTTTATTGCGGAAGGTGGATTCGATCCACCACACCGGCCTTCGCCTTGCGACCGGTGCCTTCCGCACTTCCCCCATTGAGAGCCTGTTGGTCGATGCTGGGGAGATGCCACTCGCTCTGCGCCGCGTGCAGTGCATCACTCGCCTGTACGCGCGAGCCCGGCGCCTCCCTCAGTCGCCAACAGCTCTCACTGCATCCGCAGCTGATCTCGATGGTGCCTATGCCGCCGAGAGACGCCAGTCATACCCTAAGCCCTTTGGGTTTAGGGCCAGGAAACTCCTTCGAGAGGTAGATATAGCTCTCGGGCCGGTGGCGCCCCTGGTTCTGCCCAGGACGCCACCCTGGAGGGTACCACATTTGGCTATTTGTCGCCACGCCTCTGCTCCCAAAGCTTGTACTGCGCCGGGAGTATTGCGTTCGACCTTTTTGGAGCACACATCGTGTCACGCTGGTACCGTGCCAGTGTATACGGATGGCTCCAAGTCCCAAGAGGGGGTCGGCTTCCACGCCGTATCCCCTCTGTTTGAAGTCAGCGGGGCTCTACCAGGCGCTGCGTCTGTCTTCACGGCCGAGCTGGTGGCAATACACCACTCGGTACGGGAGATTACGCGACGTGCCCGGTTCGGAGACCGGATTGTGATCTATAGCGACTCACAAAGCGCCCTGAGTGCTCTCGGGGCATTGGAATCTCCGCATCCCCTGGTTCGCGATATCCGTGACGCCACGGTTTTGGCGAGCCGGGCAGATGTCGAGATTATCTTCTGCTGGGTTCCTGGACATGTAGGAATTGCGGGGAATGAGCGCGCCAAAGAGTCCGCGAGGACTCTGTGACCGGACCAGCGTTTCGCTCTTCCTCACACCGACTACATGGCAGGAATACGGGCAGCTCTTCGGACTGCTTGGCAAAGAAGATGGGAGACGGTCGAAGGGAACTTAAAGTTGCGTGCCATTGCGCCGCGACTGTTCCCATGGACCTATCCCCCAATGCCGCGGCGGCTTCAGGTTGCTTTCTGTCGTCTCCGAATCGGACACACTCGTGTGACGCATCGCTATCTGATGGAGCGCTCGCCTGCGCCCTATTGCAACGACTGCGTCGTCCCCCAGACTGTTCGGCACATTCTTGTCGAATGTCCCAGTCTGGGTGATCTTCGCGCACGACACCTGTCCCGGTACCGGGATGGGCGGGGTCGCTACCGCCTGTCCCTTGTTCTCGGGATGAGTGCGTGTACTTTGACTGGTGGACTTATTGACTTTTTGGGGGACGCCGGCCTTCTCCCTTTTATTTAACGCGATTTAATTGTTGTTGTTGTTTTTGTAATTGTTTTGTTATTGCTTTGTTATTGTTATTCCTTTTTATTGTTTTCTGTTTAATTTTTTAAAGTAGCCTAAATTAGGCTGTTTGTTTACGGCAACTTATGCCTTAGTCGGCAGTCGCCAGATAGCCCCTTAATTAAAAAAAACAAAAAAACGGTGGCGCCCCTGGTTCTGCCCAGGACGCCACCCTGGAGGGTACCACATTTGGCTATTTGTCGCCACGCCTCTGCTCCCAAAGCTTGTACTCCGCCGGGAGTATTGCGTTCGACTTTTTTGGAGCACACATCGTGTCATGCTGGTACCGTGCCAGTGTATACGGATGGCTCCAAGTCCCAAGAGGGGGGTCTGCTTCCACGCCGTATCCCCTCTGTTTGAAGTCAGCGGGGCTCTACCAGGCGCTGCGTCTGTCTTCACGGCCGAGCTGGTGGCAATACACCACTCGGTACGGGAGATTACGCGACGTGCCCGGTTCGGAGACCGGATTGTGATCTATAGCGACTCACAAAGTGCCCTGAGTGCTCTCGGGGCATTGGAATCTCCGCATCCCCTGGTTCGCGAAATCCGTGACACCACGGTTTTGGCGAGCCGGGCAGATGTCGAGATTATCTTCTGCTGGGTTCCTGGACATGTAGGAATTGCGGGGAATGAGCGCGCCGATGAGGGCGCTAAAGAGTCCGCGAGGACTCTGCGACCGGACCAGCGTTTCGCTCTTCCTCACACTGACTACATGGCAGGAATACGGGCAGCTTGGCAAAGAAGATGGGAGACGGTCGAAGGGAACTTAAAGTTGCGTGCCATTGCGCCGCGACTGTTCCCATGGACCTATCCCCCAATGCCGCGGCGGCTTCAGGTTGCTTTCTGTCGTCTCCGAATCGGGCACACGCGTGTGACGCATCGCTATTTGATGGAGCGCTCTCCTGCGCCCTATTGCAACGACTGCGTCGTCCCCCAGACTGTTCGGCACATTCTTGTTGAATGTCCCAGTCTGGGTGATTTTCGCGCACGATACCTGTCCCAGTACCGGGATGGGCGGGGTCGCTACCGCCTGTCCCTTGTGCTCGGGACAGATTCGTGCACATTGACTTGTGGACTTGTTGACTTCTTGGGGAAGGCCGGCCTTCTCCCTATTATTTAAGCAAGGTTTGTTTGTTTTTTTGTTTTGTTTTGTTGTTTTTTTGCATTTGTTTGTTTTTTCCCTTTAGTTGCACGCTCCTGCGCCTGGGGGACCTCTCCCCGACGCACCAGCTTGCTTCCTTTCCCCCTTTTGGGGTGTTTTTTTTTTTTCTCTCTTTAATTTTATTTTAAAGTAGCCTAGAACTAGGCCAGTTTTAATACGGCGACTAATGCCCAAGTAGGCAGTTGCCAGATGAGCTCCTAAAAAAAAAAAAAAAAAAACCTTCTGTGGGTTCTACTCCCCTTTAGAGCTAATGACCCAAAGGGTTCACCCAGCCTGGGCTAAAACCAGAGCTCCTCCCTCTCCCAGTGTGACTGTTTCCTGGAAGGTGAAACAGCCATGCACCTCCACTGAGTCATTACACACACAGGAGGCAACACCCCTGAAGGTGGTTGTGAGGATATCTACAGGGTTCCTAAAGTTGTTTTCCTGAAAGGAGGACAGCACCAAAGGAGTATTGCCACCTAGGCACCCACCTAAGGCTGGTCTGAGCATCTCTGTTATAGTGGATCCTTCCAAGGAGGGATTCCTGCCTCCAAAGACACCCCACCCATAAAAGTTTTCAAAGCGGAGGGAGGAGAAGACTTGTTTAGTGAGCCCAACCTTCCCCATTAAGTGGTCAAAAGCAACAGTGCTTTCAGCTTTTTGTTCGGCCAAGAGAACCTGTACTTCTGGCTTTGGGAAATGTGAGGGTCTTCTCTTCAAAGAGCCCTCACCGTATTTCCTCCAAGCTATGCCTGGAGGGCATATTCCTTCAATGGAATTGGCCTGGACTATGGGCCATATTGGAGTAGCTGTGAAGGCTCATCACCTCCTGTTCTTCGTTAGCTATTTCTTTGTACAAGACCATGCTGGTTGTGTGCCACATGCCCACCCTCCTGGGGGATAAGGATATTGCGATAACTGCTTCATTTTCCTGCCTTAATCTATTCCTGTGCTCTCTGGATGCCCAGCCTGATTTTGGGTGGGGGGGGGTTTATGACCTCAATGGTAGTGATCACTTTGCTATTCACTATCATTTTCAGGGCTGCTGCCTTGGTGGTTCTTGGAACTGATGCAGTGGTCCCATTTGAGTTTATTTTGGCGGATGATGCCAGTCAGTTTTTCTCCAACAAATTCATTGCCATAGTCCTAACTACTATTCTTAGAACATCTGGTTGCTTTGCATACCATCTGCTTCCTTGGTTGTCACCAATGTGATATCGCCCTCAGACAGAATTGATATGGCTACATGTGCTATAAGTACTGGGCAAATGACTTCACTACTGTCAGTGAATTTTGTCAAGTCAGGGCCCTGTATATTTTAAAACACCTGCAGTTCTTCCTGGCAGGCATATGTGTCTTCATTTATTGCAGAGTGGAAGTGTCAAAAGAATTCATTCTTCAGAAGAATGTAAATGCTTTCTCTCCATTCTCTAGCTGGGATACTGCTCTGCCAGCATTTATTGCTGGTTGTGAAGTCACTAAAGGTTGCTGACTGGACTTTAACTCCAGAGACGGAGAACTCTTCAATGAGTTATGTTCTGCTCTCGCATCTTGTGTGGACACCATCCCCACTCTGGACTATGTCCTAATGCCATGCTTCAACATCTAGGTGAGAAAGATATTGCCTTTCTTTTAGATTTGTTCAACAGGATCTGGACAGAGGGCATCCTTTCAGACTCTTGGTGAATCCTACTGTGCTTGCTTTTTGTAAACCAGGGGGAGCTCACTCTACCCCATCCTCTTTCTGCCCAATCTCTCTAACCTCCTGTGTGTGCAGGTTGATGGAGAAATTGGTAAATATTAGATTTGTCATTTTCCTGAACAGTGGAGGCCATTTGTCTTCTGCATAGTGTGGCTTCTGCAATTTCCACTCCATGTTGGATGCTCTGCTCTGATTGGAAAATGCTAGAAGATGTTCTTGCTACACACTACATGGATGACCTTTATATCTCTCTTGGTATGGCCTAGATGCCAACTCTGGTGCATCAACTGCAACAGGCATTTAACCACATCTCGCTATGCAGAGGCGCAGAAATTTTGTTTTTCTTGGCCAAAAACTTGGTTGTGCACTTCTGCCACCATCTACGACTCTACCCTGACCCAGACTTGTTACTAAATGGCATTCTCCTGAAAGTGGTGGATTCACAATGTTTCCTTGGCCATATTCACAGCCTGGTAGCTCTTGTACCCACACCATGTGGACATTATTCATTCCATGACGTTCAGCATTTGAGTGCTGATAAGGCTACTGCCTTGATTTCTATCGATCCTTTGTTTGTTTCAAGCTTTCTTCAGATGCGAGTTTTATGCAACCACAACAGTGTGTATATTGTGGAAGGTAGAGTAAATCCACCACACTGGTCTCTAACTATCAATGAGTGCCTTCTGCATACCCACCATTAAGAGCCTACTTGTTGATGCTGGGAAAATGCTACTACTACACTATGCAAAGTACATTATGTGCCTGTACATGCGACCCTGGTACCTCACCAACAATTCTCAGTCCATCCACAGTCAACTTTGATGGTGCCTATGCTGCCAAGAGATGCCAGTCATACCCTAAACCCTAGGCTAGGAAACTCATTTAGGGGGTTGGTGTAGCTCTTGGCCCAGTGTTGCCTCTGGTTCTGCCCAGGATGCCATCCTGGAGGGTACCACCTTTGACAATTTGTTGCTGCGGCTTTGCTCCCAAAGCTTTACAGCACCAGTAGTATTGTGTTTGTGCCTTTTGGAGCACACATCATGTGACACTGGATCTATGCCAGTGTATATGGATGGCTCCCAAGTCCCAGGAAGGGGTTGGTTTCATGCTGTATTTGCTGTGTTGAAAGTTAGCAGGGCTTTACCAGGTGCTATGTTTGTCCTCATAGCCAAGCTGGTTCTAATACACCACTTGATATGGGAGATAATGCATCATTCCCAGTTAGAGACTGGATTATGATCTTTAGCGACTCACAAAGTGCTCTGAGTGTGCTCTTGGGGCATTGGAATCTCCACACACCCTGGTTTGGGGTATCTGTGATGACACAGTTGCCACAAGCTCGTTGGATGTTGAGATTATCTTATGCTGGGTTTCTGAACATGGAACTGCAGTGAATGAGGGCACTAAGAGTCTGCAAGGACTGGGCAACCAGACAAAAATTTGGCTCTTCCTCACACTGACTACATGGCAGAAATCAGAGTTGCTTGGCAAAGAAGATGGGAGAGCCCTAAGGAGAAATTAAAGCTGCATGCCATTGCACTGCGATTGTTCCCAGGTGCTGTGTCTGTCTTTAATGCAGAGCTAGTTGCAATACACCGCTTGGTACGGGAGATAATGCATTGTGCCTGATTGGGAGACAGGATTATGATCTTTATGATTTAGAAAGTGTTTGAGTGATTTTTTTCACGGTATCTGTGATGCTGTGGATGTGGATTATCTTCTCTTTAGTTCTTGACATTTGTGAATTGCGGAGAATGAAGGTGTCAAAAAGTCTGCAAAGACTATGCGACCAGACAGTTGTTTCGCTCTTTCTCACACAGACTACTTGCCTGGCAAAGTAATGGCTGAGCGGAATCTAAAGTTGTGTGCCATTGTGCAATGACTGTTCCCATGGACCTACCCCTATTGGCACAATGGTTTCAGGTCGCTTTCTGTTGTCTTCGAATTGGGTGCACTCACGAGCTTCACTGCCATTTGATGTAGCACTTGCCTGCACCTTACTCAGATGGCTGCATTGTCCTCTCCACGACTGTTTTGTACATTCCCAGTCTTGGTGATCATGCATGTTACTTGTCCTGATATCAGGATGAATGGGATCAGTACCACTTGTCCCTCGTACATGGGACGGATTCGTGTACAGACATTTTAGAGGAGGCTGGCCTCCTCCATTGGGACCATGTTGGTCTCAATGGTGTGCCAGGGGAAGGCGGGCCTTTCCCCTATGCTGGAACATGCTTCCTACTTGCCTTTGAATTTTTGTTTGCCATTTGGTTTTGCTTGTTGAATTATCATAAAGGATTAATATAATCCTTTATGATAATTCTTCTGATCTGCATTTTTTTATATTCTATATTTATTGAAGTTTAGCCTTTTACTTTTGATTACTTATACCTATTTGGAAAAAAATCTTATTCAGATTTAAAATTTACTATCTTGCTCCCAGTATTCATTGTTCACAGGATTTACTGTAGCAATTCTTTTTTTTTATTATTACTGTCCTTTCCACTTGTATTTTTTTCCTCATTTGTTAGCTTTCTCCTTCTCTTTTCTTTCTCATTAATTAAATCTGCAATAATTTCTGTTTTATTTTTAGTTAGATCTAATTTTTAAGAATTGAAGCCCTCACAATCCAATGGATACAGCATTAGATTTCTGATGTTGAGGTGGCAGGTTCAGTCCCAGCAAGCACATATAAAATTCCAGCATATGTGAGGGACTAATTGCTTATTAGGCAGATGTGCTGGGCTAACTCCGCATGGGTATGGTGTTCCTACACATGGCATCATGTGCATCCTTGGCCAAAAGTATGATGCCACCCTTTATTTTTGTCTAGCCTATGAATTGTGCTCTGATATCACTATGAACGCATGCTACTATCATATTTAGCATAAACCACCATACACCATAATATTCTAACATTTTTTTTAGCATTTTCTGGCCATACCCTAACCCACATATTGCAAAAATTTATATTTTTTGATTTTCACAGGTTTGTGCCATAATATATAGTAATTATAGTTAATAATTTCTAAGATACCCAGAAATTTTGAGTTGAGTGAAGTTAAGCCAGGACAAATTGTAAATCACCATCAAAATGGGATGTCACAAAGACAAATAGCTCAGAAGATGGGGTGTTCTCAGTGGGCAGTCCAAATGACTCTTAGGCACTTTAGGGAGACTAAAGATATCAAATAAAAGCCAAGAAATGGCAGGAAAAGGGTCACATCTTGTTGAGACATATCTCATCCATTATTCTTAAAAATAGGAGAAAAACATCTTCAGAGCTCTGTGCCAACTTCAATGAAGTGAATACCTTACAAATATCGACTAGACCTTTACAAGGAAGCTTATAGACTTTGGCCTCAAAGGCTGCAAAGCCAGGAACAAGCCATGGATCTCTGATACAAACAAGAGGAAACATTTTCAATGGGCAAAAATAATTCCAAATGGAATACTGAGCAGTAGTCAAAAGTTGTATCGTTTGATGTAACTATGAGGTAATATAGTATAAGATTGGAACTAACATATTAGCTCATAATATTTGGGTTGAAGCCAAAAATTATGAAACATATACATAATAATGCATTTGATTATATATCATGTTATTTGCCATAGGTTATCAGCACACCTGGGGCGACTTTTGTCCATCACAGAGTGGGCGAAGCTTTTCAGCCTGAATGTCTCAGTCCAACAGTAAAAAATGGAGGCAGTTCCATCATGGTATGGGCTTGCATGTCTGTCACAGGGCCCCGAGAGAAGTTTTTATGTAAAGACAGAATGACTTTGTTTACTTATGTTTCTATGCTATCAGATGTTTTAGAACCATTCAGGCGTGTCAAAAGCTAATGCTATATTTCAATAGGCTAATACCCTATGCCATACGGCAAAGGATATTCTCAATTGGTTTAAAACACAGGGCATTATTTCTATGGACTGCCCGGCTCAAAGTTAGGACTTTGAACACCTATGGGGAGTCCTTGCTAAAGCTATTAGGAGCATAACAGTTAAAAATAAAGACAATTTGTACTAGAAGCTGGACAAAGAATGGGCTAAAATTACACCTGATATTTGCAAGAAATTGGTTGACTCGATGCTTAAGCGTATTGCAGCAGTAATTAAAGCTAAAGGGGGGTCAACTAGGTATTAGATCTAGTGTATATTCTCAAATATACCATACAACAACCATATGCATGTGTTTTAAGAACATTCTCAGGGCTAACTAAAAATTGAGGAGTAGCCTCATACTTTTGGCCAAAAGTGTACATAGCCAATCACAGCACTGCTATCATTTTCCTTCCCATCTTCACGGCACAACATATGTACTCTCGCCTCCATTCCAGACCTCTGCCAATGGGTACTAATATTTATATATCCCTGATGCAAAAAATTGACCCTTGGGGATATGGAAGGGTTCCACAATTGTTAATTAGTCTTAAAAAAAAAGCACACAAAATAATACCTTACTACCTTTATACCTTCATCCCTAACAAAGACTGGCACCTGGTCCCTTCAGGCTCACTAGCATTTGATATGTTGATCTTAAGGTCATTTCATTATCCTTTGGGGGATCTTGTCTTTAGGATGAGGGGTATTTAAGTATTTATAACATTACTGGTTTTAAATGGCTATCTTAATCGATAGAAAATAGTTATGTAGCTCATATTTACTTTTTAAGTCTGTCCCTCTATTATCATTATTTATTATTATCGAATAAGCAAACAGGAAGCCATCCTTAACCTTTATGTCTGCTATAAATTGCAAATCAGTCTCGATATTTTCCTTTTAAAAGCCTCGTTCATTTTGGCAATCTGGACATAGGTTTCTCATCTGGGGTTCACCCTCTGATCTTTAGAGTCTGAGGTTTTGATCTTTATTACTTTTCTCTTATGTGATATTATATTTCATTTTAGAATTTAAGAGTAATTATAAATGTGCTTTCCTCAGTCAAGTTTTGCTTGACTGAATATATCAAGTACTTTGTTGTGGAGCCCTAAGATTGAAGAGGTGGCAGGAACTATATGTTCAACTATACTTTCATAATGCCAATAATACTTATAGGGTTCTACACCTGTAAAACAAAATAAATCAATCAATCAACTAGCTTTTGAGAATGCTAATTTGCATATTAAGGTGGCTCGTGCCTTTTTTTTTAGACTTTAAGTTGTGTAGCTTAGAGTGGAAAAGTGAACCTAAAAGAACTCTATATAATGATTATTTCTACTTTCACAGGAGGATCAATGACTCCTGTTTGGCAGAGCTACTATAAAAGAGTTCAAAAAGTCATTTACACAGTTGATGCTGTAAACTTAATACAACTTGGTGCTGCAACACTATCTTTCTTAAGTTTACTTTCTCATCCAACTCTAGCTAAGGTTAAGGTAAGTAGCTTATTTTCTGCAATATTTTTGATGTTGCCACCAGACGAGTCATCTAATCTGACCTCATGTTTTTAATGAACAGGCACCCTGTTTTTTTGTCTACAATAAATGCAATATCTACTGGATGAGTACTTTAGAATGGGAGTGCATAGGCACAGTTCCAGCTATAGCCCCAAGCTTCTAGAGGAAGTTTTAAGTTCTTGCTGGTTTTGTGAGTGGAATGAAGGGGAAGAAAAGGAAAAGCATAAAAGATCATGGTTGATGAGGTCTATAATGGCTTGTCTCATGAGATAGTAATAAAAGCCTCTATATAAAATTTCACATAGCATGAATATGAACCCTGTGATGGGACTAGTCTCATCACCTGTACATTAATAATGGCCAGTAATACTCAAGAAATGTTGCATGTATATAACTAAAGAAAAGAATTTGGTAGGGGCTTTGCTCCTGTCCTCTTTTGCCCCTCCACTCACTTCATGGATCTTTAGGCCTGTTCAAAAATGAACTTTTTTTATTTTCATTGGTTTCTGTACATTTTACAATAGCTTTTGACTTGAAAAAGCTCAAAATCAAACTATTTTAACCAAGGATATTGGTAAACATTGATGCATGGAGTTTTACATTTTCTGCCTTGAAATCAGTGAATAGCACCAATTCCAAAGAATCCTTGAATCATCTTTTGCACTATAACCTTTTATCTAAACAAGATAGAGCAGCAAAATATGCACCAATTATGATAGTCTTGGAACAAGTGTCAAATTTATCATTTTAAATTTGACAGTTATACCCATCTTCTCAATGCAGCCAACCCATGCCCATTACTCATGTTAAGCTTAAATAGGAGAGTTGAGAGCCGGGTTTGAAGGGCATTGTCCGTGTTCAGGCAGGTACATAGTCAGCTTTTGCCCATCGATTGGTGCAGTGTTTATTAATTAATTAGTGTACAAACTCTAGCAGTGGGGAAGTGTCTACAAATTCAAGATCAATCACCAGTAATAAGTACCCCTCTGGCTTCAAAATTCATTCTTGTTGATAGCCAAGGAATCATGAAAGAGTGGCATACTCACATAGCTTTCTCTTATTCTTCTCCATAAGCAAGTTGAGCAGTTTTTAGGCTGAGCGACTTACTGTATAGACACTTCCTTAGATATTTGCTGGTTCTCTACAGGTATTTTTTTCTCTTAATAATTCAAGAAGGTTGGGGGCCAGCCCATTTGTCATTAAGTAGGTTTCCTTCATATTTAGCTATTGGTACTGGTACCAGGCCTACACAGGCCTTTTCTACCCTACTTACTTAGTCTATTAGTCTTAAACTTGTATTTTGCTGGGAGTTATTACCTAGGAGTTCTTGGGGCTTTCATTCTTTTCTTTCGAGATCTTAAACTCAGCTTCACAAAAACTAAGGGACCCCTGACATGATCCTGTTATATTACCATTCTTTGGCTTGTCAAAGGATGACTGACAAAGGAATTTGGAGCATTAATCCCTCACACTAACTAAATTTTTATTATGTCGGATTTTAGCTCAGCTCTGAACTAGTAGGGCCCAAGATTTGCATTTACTGATTTAAATTTTAATCTAATTTGTTCTTCAAGAAAAATTTCTTTAAAAAATGTTTCTTCGAACCAGTTATTCTGGCGTGTTCCTTAAATTAAAGGGCTCACCTTTTTTCATTGGATCACAATTCACTATTTTCCATTGGCATTTACTCCCTGTTGTCATTGCTCATTGTTTAATCCCAGTTACATCATGCCTGAAGAACTTAGAAAGTTGGGCAAAAGTGCAAAGTTGTGCGAGCTTCTGCAACAGATCTATGAAAGATGGGTTGCTAAGATCCAAGATCAATGAGGCTGAACTCAAAGACGTTCTTCAAGTCTTTGAAGGCCTTTTTCTAAATTAACAAATTTTGGAGATTCAAGACTTGCTATTAGAAGAAGAATCTACTTTTATGGTTGATGTGGAAGAGTCCTTTAATCAAAAATTAAAAATTAAGATGAGAACTTGTATAAATTTTATGCAAAATAGAGCAGGATGCTGCCAGTCATCACTCTTAATTGCACAGAATTAACCTCTAATAGATGACAAATCACTACTTGGGTTAAACTCCCTAATATTACACTCCCTATCTCAAGGAGATCCCCTACAATGGTTCCCATTCTGGAGCATTCCTAAGGCCTTAGTTCATGGCTGTGAGGATTTGGCCTTGTCTCAGAAGTTTGCTTAACTAAGGGGACATTTGAAAGGTGGGCCTAAAAAACTATTCGAAAGTTTCCCTACAGTTGATATATATTATAAGGAGGCTACTATACTAGTACACTACTACTATGCTAATATGTGCCCATATCCATTCTAATCCTATTGCCAAGGATATTCCTCCTCTTTAGCTAGTTATGAATGCCATTTACAGGCTCTAAAGGCTTTGGGGGTTGATGTAGAGGATGCTGGTTTACTGTTATTTTACTTCGAAAATTGCAGTACATGGCAATATTAACTGAGCTGCTTTGGGAGATACTTGGAATTTGGAGTCATGCAAACAGCAATCAAAGAGAAATGTCTTATGAGTGAAGTTCTGCTCATTTAACAGCAATTTGACAAAAGCCAGTTTCCCCCTATTGAGCAGAAAAAGACATATCCCGCTATTGGAAACTTTAATGTAGGAAGTGACAAGTCTTCATGTGTTTTCTGGGGAGTGAACCACAAAGATATTGATTGTAGAAAAGCCAAAGCTCCTAAAGAGTGATACTGTATAATGAAGTCTAACAGTCCTTGTGTTCAATGCTTACCTAAGCACTCCAGAGATCCAAGTCCTTCTAATATGCCCTCTTGCTTTTTCTGTGATGGTTCTCATAGCTCTTTGAATAATTGACTAGCTCACCCTGCTTGATCAAGGTGCTCAGTGAACCTTGATTGCAAATGATCAGGCTGTGAAAATGAATTTGAAAATTTTGAGGCAGGAAGTTCATTGGATTAGCAGGTTTGGAGACCGATCTCCACCCACGAGCTACCCAGTTGTGCTGGTTCTGGTCCTGTACTGCATTAAGCAATACAAATTTGAATGCTTGTCATTGTACAAGCATTCCTTACTACCCCTTGTTAGCTATCCTAATATTAGGATAAATTACATTTCCATTGCCTTGATAATTGGGAGCAATTATTATAACTCCTTTGTGAAGTCTTCTGTGTATGTTCAAGATATGTCTTTTAAAATCTATTTCAGAGATATGGTTGCCACACCTATGCCAGAATCCCCAGTGTTGGCTTCCTCCCAAGTTAGCCAAATTTGAGTTTACCAATGTAGGTTTGAGGAATGCCCTGGGCATAATCTGAAGAAAGATGATTCTGAACCACTTGGAAACTTTAAGAAGCAAATTAAATACCAAGATGGAAAGTAAATTACTCCTCCCAGTTACCATGGAAGCGGGATTGCCCAATTCTTCAAAATAATTTTGACTTGGTTGCAGGTAGACTTCCTCACTCTTAAGAAGAGTCCAGAGCACTTGAAACTTACACTCAGGCTTTCAAAGAGTATTTAGAAAAGGACTTCATTGAAAGGGCCTTTCTCCTTCCTTTGATCTTAGTGAAAAAGTTCATTATTTATCTCGCCTCCTTGTTTGGTGAGAGAACTCTTCTAACACTCCGTAATGGATGTTTTTTTTATTGTTCTGCTAGCACTCTAACTTTAAACAATCGCCTCCACTGGTCCATCCCTAAACCATAATGTGGTTCAAATTTTACTTTGTTTTCATTTGAATGAGTATGCTTGCATCTCTGATATTTCTTAGGCCTATCTCATGATCGGATTGTATCCAAAGGGTTGGAATGTAACTCTGTTCCTGTGGCCAATGGATCCCAGGAAAATGGACCTTTGAAAACTTATTTTAATTTTTTTGCTAAGGATAGGATAAATGAGACACCACTATTTTGGCTTTATTCAATTCAAGACCATTCTAGCATTCTCCCTCATAGAAGGCTGCATTGATACTTTATTGATTCAAGGATACTAAAAAAAAATACAGCCATCTTTTTGTTTGCATAATCCCACAAGAGATGGCCATCCTTTTTTATTTGATTTTGCTGGCCAATGAGAAGTGGATCCATTAAGGCTGGGTTGTTAGTCACATTCTACTTGCATTTTGGGCTACAATGTGGTCTTGGTCTGGGATGTCTGGGGTGGGATTAATATGCACAGAATATTTCCTCATTCCTGGCTCCACCTTTAATTGTGTTTTGTTACTTCCAGACTGGACTCCAGTTCTACACATGAACATAAATAGAGCACTTTATATTAGGGACTGTTTTGCATCAAATGATTTTTCATTTGCTGCTAATATGGAATAAGTGCAATTTCTTGTGTATCTTTTGGTTGTTTTCAGTTGTCACATGCTAGAAAAGAGAAAAAGTTATAAATGAATGATTGCTGATAAATTGAGTGAGCTGGAATAGTTAAAAGGAAAAGGAAATAGTACCAACGAAACTCATCAACTCTAAATAATGTTTTTTTTTAGAGTGCATAATAAAGCTCAAGGAACCTTTTCTCAGGCCTATTGATTATCTTTTGGCTGGGCCCAGCCTATACTAAATTTTCCATGGTTAATGTAAAATATAAATTTATTTTTGCTTATTTAGTTACTATAATCTTTTATATTCATTTTTGATGGCAGTTCACTCAGCTTTCGCTTTGTGTATAACTGCATTTAAGATGTTTTATAGTTTTTAATGTAGACTAGTTTTACGCTAAAAATTGGTTACAGTGACTTATGCCCTTGTTGGCAGTCGCCAGATGGGCATTATTAAAAAAAAAGAATCCTTTTAATGATAATAATGACTGGTAGATTGATTTTGACAGATCTTTTGTTGAACTTGAAACCTGGATATGGAGAAAGGATTAACATCATCTGGGCTGCTGAAAGCAGCGCCATATCGTCACTGTTTTGTGTCTTTTCCACACACATGGAGGTCATTGATTGAATCAGCCATAGTTCCTACCTTTAGATTAGAATCCACTACTCACTCACTTATTGTGTCATGGGCAGGATTCAGCCATGATCCTGGTGAAGAAGGAGATACAATTTACATTAGTTCCAAAATTCTTCATGCAAATGGTTTTGCAGAAAGAGAAGTTGTTATGGTACGCCAAATACCTTGTCCTTTGTCATGCCCTACAGCCTCTTTGAGTGCTGTTTCAGAGACAGATTGGGAGGGGCTTCTTTTAAATGCTGAGACTGCTTCTGAAGCTTTTCTTTCACAACTGAGAGTCATTGCTATTGGTCATATTTTCCCTTTATGGCTCACAGGAGGAGCAGTTGTGTATCTGAAGGTAATAAAATTATCAGAGTCTTCGTCTCTTGGTTTGCTTCACTCAAATAGTCAAGTAGAGATCTTGCCTCCTTCCCATGCCTCCTTTAACCATTCACCCTTAACTATTATCCCTTCCTCTCATAGTGTTAAAGAAAATCACAATCATATTTTTAAAGATAACTTGTGGAAGGTTATTTATTTCTTGTTTTCTCTCCTTCGAAATGGCCAAATAAATATGACAATTTTACCAAAACAAAATGTTTTGCTTGGACTAAGAGCAATACCATATTTTGTTTTTGCTGATGAGGAAAAAGTTCTTTTTAAGTTTCTCACACATCATCCTGCCTTGGTATTGATAAGCAAAAAACATTTGACTACCACTATGCATAGAGCATCAAGTTATTTTATTGGAAAAGTCTCAAAAGTAAAGAATAGCAAAGAGAATGTTGCCAATGAGTTATCCAGTTCTCAAGAATCATCTGAAAAAGTAACAGTCATAGTTTTAGTTTGGGAAAAATTAAAGGACATGTTGGAAATAGGATCATCTGTCATATATGAGATTGATATTTTACTGAGTCACAAAACTTGTCTATTGTCAGACAGTCTGATTGAGAAATTTTCTCTGCATCAGCAAAGTATGATCATTCTTGAATCATGCAAGAATTTAGAAAATACCAATAACTTGATAATTGATGTAAGTGTAAGAGAGAAATTTCATAAAGTTAAAGATTTTGTTTATTATAGTCTGAAATCATTATTTACTGATTTCTGCAAAATTTCCCCCATTATTATAAATGATTTTTGTAAAATAAAATTAGAAATGGATAAGAAGACTGATATTATTATAACAACTAGAGATAAAAAGTCTGTGTTTATTGATAGCAACTCTGTTGCATCTTTATCTATGAATATTGAAATTGATCCTAATCTTCCATTATTAAATAAAACACTTAGAAATCAATACCAGAATCAGAAAGAAAGAAAACCAAGTCTTTGTATACATGAACCAATGATCCAAGATTTGGTGGAGTTAATAAGAAAGAATTTAAATTTAGATATAAATTTATCCACTTTGTGCCCTGAATTTATTTTATTGCAAGGGCCAAAAGGATCTGGAAAAACTACTCTAATAGAAGCATTAGAGGAACGCCTGAGACAAAGCCCCTTTTTTGTAAATTCTGATCTAATCTCTCTCAAACTCTTAAAAGGGAAAAGGGTAGATTCAGTACAAAAAATCCTGAAAATGGCTATCCAGAAAGCTCAGAATTTCCAGCCATCACTCATTTTGTTGGATGACCTTGATTTCTTGGTTCCGGTACATTCTGAAATTGAAGAAAGTAAAATGTTAACAGAGTATTATCATTATATGGCTGTGATGATTCAAAGTCTGTTAATTCAGCTTCTGGAAACCATGAAAAGAAGCACCAAAGATACATTAGCTAGAGATTCAGTTGTTGTCCTGGCAACGTGTTGTTCAAGCAGTTCAGTTCATTCATATTTATCTACACCTATGGGAAATCATATTTTTTCTCAAAGGTATGATATACCTCCCCTAAGTAAGGAGGAGAAACTTAATATGCTTCAATACTTACTGAAAAACATCCATGAAATGTATCACAATGAAAATATATTTTTTGACAATGGAATATTGGATGACACTATATTTTGTTATGACAAGGATGAAATTTTGTTAAAATTGGAAGGTTTTTCTCTTCCCGACATCAGAAACTTTGCCAACAGAATTTACCTACAATCCAAAGCCCGGTGGAATAGTCAACAGAAAGCTAATCATTGCTATATCAGTGAAGATGTGAAAAATGCTTTGTGTGGATTTTTATCCTTATCATCAAGAGGTATGTAGTTTTATATTATTTTATGATATAGGATCATATAATGGCCTCAACAAATTTAATTGAGGGCTTATTAGTTTATTATTTTTTTAAAGTATATTTGTAGTATATTTTGGTCATGACTAGGGCTGTGATATTCATCTCTTGTGATTCTTATATTTGGCAGCCATGCTTCCATTAGTGGCTGCAGAAGGTCTATCTAGGATCAAACCTCCTCCACCTTATTCTTATATTCTCTTTTTATCCACTTCTTCCTTCTCATCATGCTCAACTGACTTTTATGCAAGTTTTCTTCCTATTTAAGATCAATTGTTTGCTGAAACATCTACTGATCTGTGATATTTTTCTTGAACACTGCATGTTTTACTCTTATCTATTCTTAAGGACTTTAGCTTCCTATGCCTGTTGTTTAGTATATCCATGCATGGTACAGAATTAGAGGAAAAACAAATGAAAATAAGGAAATGAACAGAAAAAGTGTGAATGGTTTAAGATTGAGTGGATTGCCATACTCCAAACAGTACAAAACAAAGCACTAAAATTATCCCTGAATGCTCACAAACCACCCAAAATCTCACAATTTCTTGCGGAAATCAAAATCCTACCAGGAAGGATGCATTGAAAGCATTTAAGAACAAACTTTCATGAAAACAGGGGATCAAGTGTACAAATTTGAAGCTCCTGCATTTCTTAACTGGATATCAGGTGTAGCATAGCCAACCATGCTGCAGTTGGCATCTAGATGATTACATGCCTTTTCAGCCCCACTGCCTGTAGGTGGATTTGTGTAAGTATTTTACACACATTTTCTTTTTTCTCTTTCTCTATCTCCATCATTTTCTTTGGGCTTCTTAGTTTTAAGTACCATCATAAATCACCTCCATGACCTTTGCATACTTCACACTTCCTTTTGTGCAAAATGCCCTTTAGATGTCACAAAATAAACTCTTAACAGCCTGGAGTCTTTATCATCCATGATCATTTTTACCTCTATTTTTTTTTTCTCCTAGTGCAACCTTTATCTGTATTCATCTTTTGTATACTAGTTGATAGTTCATATTTATTGATCATACCTACTTGGGCTTCCCCACCAAGAAAATAAAAGTCTAGGAGAGTTGAATGTGTCTTGTTGTCTGCCTTTTCATCTGCCAACACCCCTTCAGAAATTCTGGATGAGAGATTGTTTTTTGCTTTTAATAGATAGACTGCATGCTCAGGCTCTCTACCTTCCACACATTCACTTCTCTAAGTTCAATTTTTATATAAACCACTTTTCAAATGTTTCTGGTAGAGATATCTTTGTTCTTTGCTTTTTTTTAGTTGATCATCATGTTTTTTAATGTTATGATAACAATTTTTCTCTGTGATATCATTTTGATTTGAGTGTGTGATGCTGCAAATGTCATCTAATGAAACTTTTGTAGGTTTCAAGCTACCTGTGGCTTCAGCCATCTATACGAAGATTGGTGGCCTTCATGAAGCGAGACAAACATTAAATGAGATGATTTTGTGGCCTTCTCAGTTTCCCCACTTATTTTCTCAAAATAAACTCCGGCTTCATTCAGGAATTCTTCTTTACGGACCCCCGGGTTGTGGCAAAACCCTCCTTGCTCAATCATTTCAGTCTTTTAACCACCTCAGCTTCATTACTGTGAAGGTATGTTTCTACTATGTGTCCATAGTTGCAATGGTGTCAAATTTTCTTGTTTACCCTATAACAGGGTGCGTATGATACCAACCACACATGACAAAAGTTCCAAAAACGAACTGAAAGTACACTTATGACACTTGTTTCTTGCTAAAAATATCGGAAATGAAAGAAAAATAAACGTTCTACATTTATTCAATCGAAACAGGAGTGCATTCTCACATGTGAGAAAAGAAAACTACCCTTCACTTCTTCATGAAAATAGTACCTTTTTTCGGATTGTGGAAGTTTCGGCGGTGTTCGGAGATCTGCTAAAGGAGGAACTGCTTTTGGTCTTCGTTTTTGGTGATCGAGGCGTTGTAGTCCTCAATCAGCTTCACGCCGCGCTCCGCCACGTCATTGAGGGGGTTCATCCCCTGGAGGGTACGCAGACCAGACTGGAACGATTTATCCTCTTTCCAGGAGACGGGGACCTTTCAAGGAAAGTCTTATCTAGTCCGACCATGTCAAAGAAGCGGGTGCTAGTCGCGTTGGCCAACTCGCTGAGGGATTGGGGAATTCGTTTTCCCTCGATGTTATACCGCTTTGTGTTCCTGATGATACCCCCGTCCACTTCCATCGCACAGACGATGTTCGACTTTTCGCTGGGGTCAACGTTGTTACTGAAGAGGGACAGAGGGATCATTTGAGGCCTCAAATACTAAAAGTGTCGCTTGAAAGCGGTCTCGTTGGTGGTACGGAACGCGTTCAGCTCCTGCAGGAACCGAAGATCGTTGGATGGCGCGTCTGTCAGGCTCGGGGCCAGGAACCAAGCTCGGCAGTACACCAGGCTGCAGAATAAGGAGAACTCGCGGATGGTGGTCGCTTCTCGGGCTGTCAGTCGGAATTGCTTTCGGAACAGGAATACCTGGAGGGATTACAGACACTTCCCCATCCAACGAGCATGGTGAATTGGTCCAGGCTTGGGGAACTTCACCCCACGACCTGGAGTTTCCCCGAGGAAGATGAGCACCAGATCAAGGAAGGCTCGGTAGTCATCCCTGTCCTGTTTTGTCTGAAGTTCATTAGCAATAAACTCTTTTGTACTCTCCACGGTTTCCTTGTTGGTTTCAAATGCTTTTCGTATTTCCGGGTCGCTCCATCCATCCTCGCAGTCTCCCTGGTCCACGAAGGCCCATTTATCCTTAAATCTATTGAAAAGAAGAACGTCTGGTCTAGTGGAGGACCCGTGAAGACATGCCCAACCACAACTTCGAGGACTTGGTGACGACATGCGAAGTACAAAAGTTCGCGGCCGAGCAGTCTCTCTAGTCGAACACAGCAGCCCGCGGAGGACCATGTGTTTGATGAGGTCGTGTCGAAGCACAAATCCACGACGTTCTCCTCCAGGTTCCACTCCCGCAGCGCTGACACCACTGCCTCCGCTTGTGCCTCACTAGTTCCTCCTCCAGGGAGCCGAGGAACACCAAGAAATTGGGGGGAATCCCCCTTCTGAGGAATATCTGTTCCCGTCACGTAGATGGGCAGTCGGTCCACCATTTCACTTCCAGCGGTGCCATCAGGAAGGATCTTTCCGTCCCACTGGACGACGAGAGCCATCCCTTGGAACGCCGCTAATCGATCCTTGACGGAGGACGCCGTAGTGCTCCGATGACGCACCCTTGAACGCCGAATGGTGGATCGGTTGATGGCGAGGTCACTCGCAGCAGTCGCAGCTCCTTCCAGGGCTTTTGCTGCAGCTGCAAAGACGTAAACAGCATTTCGATCGCCAGTTTTCATTCTGTCAAGAGCAGCTGTGACCTCAGGGTTGATTATGGACTTGGGACGCGCTGAAGGTGTCGTCGATGGACAAGGAGCGGAGAAAAATGGGCCTGGGTCTGCTCCACGACGAGGGGTCTTCGGTGGAGAAGGGCAAGACATGTCGGAGGACGAACTGCTTGACAGGAGCACGACGGCCTCGCTGGAGGTCTCCTGCCGCTGTGCTTCAGCTTTTCGAGGTGCCTGATCGCGTTCAGCTATCTCCAGCCGCTTCCTCTCTGCTCTAGTGTGTTCTTTGTTCTCCAGACCCATGTATCCCTTGCGCTGGGTTTCCTGGTCCAAGAGAAAAGCTTTGTCTTCGTAAATCTTGATCAGGGAGTTCCAATCTTTGTGTTTGATGTTAAAGAGAGAATCAATCTTTTCCTGGAAAGCGGCTTCTTTGGTCTTCTGGTTGTCCGTCTGATTCTTCTTGTCCTTCTTCAAGAGCTCCCTCTCTCCAACCATAACTTCCAGCTTCCGAACAATGTTCCTCTCCTCCATAGTTGGTATCCGAGCCTTCTCCCAGATCCCTAGCACTTCACGCACTGTCTCCGTCGCCGCCGAGCGCTTCGTAGTGGACCCTGGTGTCCCCATCTTAAGGTGGTGGAAGTAACGCTGATGTACCTGAAAAGAAGAAAGGAAAGGGTTGCTACAAGACCAGGGAAAACTAATTTAAATTCAACTTTATTTTGATACAAACAGAGCACACATCATACAACATTTTTGCACTACAGCGCATATGTATCGAAAGCCCACTAATGAGCTATTGAGCTTGCTACTCTTTGGGGCAGAATTCAGAAAAACAACAAGGTGGACAAATGGCCATCATCAGAGACACGCGATAAAAATTATAATTAATTACTTAGTTATTTCATCCAGCAACGATGCCCAGTCAAGAAACAGGATGAGACAGTTTATGCAATGCAGGAGTAGTATGTTACTAGTATAATAATGCAGGAAATAAGCAAACTTAAATTATAGTGAGAAAACAAAGTAGGCATAACCTCATAGAATCAGAACTAGACCGACAAAGGCCCTCTCCCATTGTGTCCCAAGAAATCTGAATTACCTGACGGCTTGTTAGAAGGCGGCTTTCTGGGATTTTCTCCAGAGTCGAACCAACAGCATACACCAGCGTCTGTTTTCTTTTAGAAGAAGCCATGTTCACCTGCTAATGAAACGAAGGACGTCATGACACATCATGCTTCGGCAACTGAGATAATTGTCTAACCAGAATTGACGATCACCGCAATTCACAATAGAGTTGAAACATTGCTGTTGCGTGGCATACCCTAAACGAAGTCCGATTTCCTTCTAATTTCACCTCATATGTTCACTCACGTAGCAGCAACGAATAAGCAATCAGCACTGATGAAAAAATTAAAATTTGATTTTCACTATAATTTGAGGACCACCTGTTACACCTGCATCTGGAAAGGAGCACAGACTCCCTGGACTTTTTTCCCTGGAATGGGCAAGAGGATGAGGAGAGATTTATCATGCTTGCTTTCTTCCCACCCTTTTTCTTTTCTACTACCCCTATCTTTTCTAATACTATACTCTGCAGGGAAGATTTTAGGTGTAGCATGAAAGCCATGCTGCAGCGAACATCCAGAGGCTGTGTGCCTTCTTCTCCCTAATGCCTGTAGGAGGATCTGCTGTTATATAACTACCATATTTTCACTTCCTCAATCTTTACCACTTTCCAGATTTCTCCTTACAAACTTTCCACGGAGACATCCCTGTTTGAGGAAAGTCTGTTATCTCAACCACCATACTTAAAACTGGGCTTGGACATACATATGTGCATGAATGGCCTAAGATAGGGGAAAATTAATAGGAAATAGGGTTTATGGATTTGAAAAAACTATGCCCTCTTACGGGGCATGGTGATGTGTTTATCTGGCCCCTGTACTGATGGGACTCAGCACCCAGTCCAGCTCCAGCTTAGCCTTTCTTCCTTCCTTTGCTAACCACTAATCTCATCGCCAACCGACTCTCCCTCATCTTGACCCTGCCCTTCCATCGTCCCATTACAATCACCTTTTCTATACCCCCTCTACTCCTGCCCATAGACCTCCCCAAGCATGACCTGGCACTCATCTGGATCACAGAACTGAACACTCCAACGTAAAGATGTTAGGCCTGGTGACCCTAACTATTCAGAAGGTGGTCACTAAGCTGGATCCGTCATCCCGACCTGTCTACCACGCCATGAGTAGGATTTGGCCTGGATTTTCCCAAGGGGTTGCGGAGAAGGCATATACCACCCCATTCGCAGCTTATTTCGCGGTGCCTTTGCCGCCGAGAGACACCAGTTATACCCTAAGCCGTGTTTAGTGTTTAGAGCCAGGAAACTCTTTCGAGAGCTAGGTCTAGCTCCCGGGCCGGTGGCGCCCCTGGTTCCGCCTAGGACGCCACCCTGGAGGGTACCACCTTTGGCTATTAGCGCCGGGAGTATATCGTGGGTCTTTTTTGGAGCACACTTCGTGTCACTCTGAAACCGTGCCAGTGGATATGGATGGCTCCAAATCCCAAGAGGGGGTCGTTTTCCAAGCCGTATCTCCTTTGTTTGAAGTCAGCGGAGCTCTGCCAGGCGCTCTTCCTCATACCGATTACATGGCAGGAATACTGGCAGCTCTCCGAACTGCTTGGCAAAGAAAATGGGAGACGGTCGAGGGGAACTTAAAAAGTTGCGTGCTATTGCGCCGCGACTGTTCCCATGGACTTACCCCCCCCCCCCCTCATCCCATGCCGCAGGGTTTCTGGTTGCTTTCTGTCGTCTCCGAATTGGACACACTCGCGGGAAGCACCGCCATTTGATGAAGCGCTCGCCTGCACCATATTGCGATGACTGAAGACTGAATTGTTCCCCAGACTGTTCGGTACATTCTTGTTGAATGTCCCAGTTCGGGTGATTTTTGCGCACGCTACCGGTATCTCCTGGTACCAAAATGAGTGGGTTCGCTACCGCTTGTCCCTTGTACTCATGACGAGTTCGTGCACACTGAATTGTGGACTTTCACTTTTTGTAGGAAGCTGGCCTCCTCCCACTTTAACTTTTTTTGTTGTTGTTTTGTAAGTTGCACGTTCCTGCGCCAGGGAAGGCGGGCCTTTCCCTGACGCCGGGCCGTGCTTCCTGCGTGTTTTTTTTGCATATTGTTATTTTAATGTAGCCTAGTACTACGCTGCCGTGAGTACGGCGACTTATGCCTAAGTAGGCAGTCGCCAGATAGGCTCCTAAAAAAAACACTCCATGTCCTTCAGCGCATGCTGTGCTGATAGGACTACTGCCTTACCTTTTTTTACCGATCCTTTCTTCGTTCGAAACTCGACCACAGTTGCGAGGTTTATGCATCCGCAACCGAGCGTGTATTGGGGAAGGTAGACTAGGTCCACCACACCGGCCTTGGCCTGGCAACCGGTGCCTTCCGCACGTCCCCTATTGACACCCTACTTGGGGAGATGCCACTCGCCTTGCGCCGTGCACAGTGCATCATTCGCTGTACGCTCGAGCTCGGCGCCTCCCTCAGTCGCCAACAGCTCTCACTGCATCCGCAGCTGATTTCGACGGCGCCTATGCCGCCGAGGGACGCCTCATACCCTAGGGTTTAGGGCTAGGAAACTCCTTTGAGAGCGAGAGCTCGGTATAGTTCTCGGGCCGGTGACGCAACTGGTTCTGCCCATTTCGCAACCCTGGAGGGTTCCACTTTTGACTATTTGTCGCCACGCCTCTGCCCCCAAAGCTTCTACATCGCCGGGAGTATTGCGTTCGTCTTTTTTGGAGCACACTTCGTGACACGCTGGAACCGTGCCAGTGTATACGGATGGCTCCAAATCCTAAGAGGCAGTCGGTTTCCACGCCGTATGCCCTTTGTTTGAAGTCAGCGGTGCTCTGCCATGCGCTGCGTCTGTCTTCACGGCCGATCTGGTTGCAATGCACCGCTCGGTACTGGAGATAATGCGACGTGCCCGGTTCGGATCAAAAACCGGATTGTGATCTATAGCGACTCAAAAAGCGCCCTGAGTGCTCTTGGGACATTGGAATCTCTGCATCTCCTGGTTCGCGATATCCCTGGCACCACGGTTTCGTCGAGTTGGGCAGATGTCGAGATTATCTTCTACTGGATTCCTGGTCATGTGGAAATTGCGGTGAATGACGGCGCCAAAGAGTCCTCGAGGACTGGCAACCAGACCAGAGTTTCGCTCTTCCTCACTCTGATTACATGGCAGGAATACGGGCCGCCCTCCGGACTGCTTGGAAAAGAAGATGGGAGACGGCCGAGGAAAACATAAATTTGCGTGCCATTGCGCTGCGACTGTTTCCATGGACCTACCCCCCCAATGCCGTGACAACTTCAGGTTGCTTTCTGTCGTCTCCGATTTGGACGATCGCGTCGCTGGAACCTTATTTCGAGACTGTTCGGCACATTCTTGGGTAATGTCCCAATCTGGGTTATCTTCGCGCACATTACCTGTCCCGGTCCCGGGACGAGTGGCGTCGCTGTACACTGACTTGTGGACTATCTGACTTTTTGGAGATGGCTGGCCGGATCGTGCTTTTTTGTTTATTCTTTATTTTTTTGCCTGTTTGGTTTTCTTTGCTTTTGTATTTTTTGCTATTTGTTTGGGTTTTGTTGTTTTACTCTAGCCATGTATTAGGCTATAATGCGATTACGGCAACTTTTGCCTTAGTAGGCAGTCGCCAGATAAACTTAAAAAAGCAACTCACTAAAATTCAGCATAGTGTGTTACATTACTAATTATGGCAATTCTACATCATCACCACCCATCCAATCACAACACTCCTCTCTTCTTCCCTTCCTTCCTCTCTCTCTCTGCACTGACACCATATCACCTATCAAAGGGGTTTTTGTATTCACATTTCCTGACCTGTAATTGGTGACCCACTGGCCCATTCTTGTGCCACGAAGGGTTCTCTACTTCCTGTGGAGTTTGAAAATGCATTACTCCCACTTTGTTTGCACCTGCCCCACTAACGAGGACTGGTGCCTTTGTTCTTGTCATTCTAATCATTGTTTCATTCATTATCCGGTCAGAGTACCTAGTCCACAATTGAAAAGGGAAGGGTGACACAATTAAATATATAACTATGGGTATCCCCTAGCCCTAATCTAGTAGTCAATTTTGGATTATTTTTTTAGTTTGCGAAGTTTAATTGCTCTATTAGGTAAATTTAGATGAAATAATTTATTCCTATGTGAAGATCATCAATTTATTTATGATTGAAATTTATGGTTCTATAGGAAATTTTTATCACTTGGTTTATTTAATTTTTCCAGGGGCCAGAACTTTTATCAAAGTACATTGGTCAGAGTGAAAAGTCAGTTCGGAAAGCATTTGAAAGGTTTGGTTTTAATTGCTGTAATATGGTAATAATTATTACTAAACCAAATCGACATTTTAAGGGATGAATATGAAGTAAAACCCGCTTTTCTTTGGTTCTAGAGCTCAAAGTGCCAAACCTTGCATTCTCTTCTTCGACGAGTTTGAATCAATTGCTCCTCGTAGGGGCCATGATAATACGGGAGTAACTGATCGGGTGGTGAATCAACTTCTGACACAAATGGATGGTGTGGAGGGACACTCAGGGATCTATATCCTGGCTGCAACATCCCGGCCCGACCTTGTTGATCCTGCGCTTCTTCGACCTGGTATGCAATCACTACATCATTCATTACATTTGTAATTTTTTAAATACCAATTTCTAGGTTTACTGAAGTTTTCTTTTATTTTCAGGGCGACTCGACAAAGGAATTTATTGTCCAATCCCGTCCCAAAGTGAAAGAGAAGAAATTCTGTCTAATTTTGCCCAGAAAATGAATTTCCAAGAAACTTTAGATGTGAAAGGTTTAGCTCAAAGGACCGAAGGATATACGGGTGCAGATCTTCAGAGTTTACTTGCCACTGCCCAAATTAAAGCTGCGCAAGAAGCTATCGGGACACCCTTATACGAGGCAGCACTCAATGAAGGCTCCAGAAAGGAATCCACAGTTGAAGACGCTTCATTATATGAAGAATTTGCTGCTGTTTTGTTAGATAAAAATAATGGAATAGATACAAGTAGAGATTTGGGTGGAGTTGATGATGGAAATAAGAGTTTTAATGGGAAATCTAAGGATTTCCCGAGTCAAACTGAAGAGGAAAGATTGCAATTTGTTACCATAAAGAAAGAGGATATAGAGGAGGCTTTAGGTGAAGTCCGACCGTCAGTTAGCGATGAGGAAAGGTTGAAGTTTGATAAGCTTCACCGAATGTTTTCAAATGATGATAACACATTTGCAATTATAAAAGCAGGGGAGAGGGAAACATTAGCTTGATGTTCTTTGTTATCACTGAATATTTTTTGTTTCATTATTCCTTTTATCTAGTGAATATTCAATGTGCAGAATATTATTCTTGAGCATCACCTTGAGCTATGCACTGACATACATCCTGATGGAAAATGTAAGAGAGAGATTAAGGAGTTGCCACTCTTAACCCTCTTACACCTTGCCATAGAACCAATCTCCTTAATGACATTAGTCCACGCAGTATTCAAGCATTGATTCAACAACAACGAATGACACATTAAGCCGTAAAATAGCCAGAAATTCTGCAATACTTTCGTCAAGATATGCCAACTCTTACCACTGGGAGCAAGACCTGATATCACACAGCAGCCACAAATACCTACACTCACTTGCATTAGACCGTGACATGCCCACACAATACCCCACGGAAATTATATAAGGTTATACAGGAAAATAAATCTGACCCCCTAAAATCAAATATTTAACAGAGTACCAAGGTCCAAGCGGCATCAATCTCTTCGCCAAAAAAAATTTCAACTATTTTTAACTTCAATAACTTTATTCGAAACGTCAGGAAATCTCCCCACTTAATACCCATTATCAAAACAAACAAACCACCCACTGACCCCACTTCATACCGCCTTATCTCCATAATCTGCCCCCAAAAGCAACCCATACATCCCACTTAATGCCTCCCAGCAGGGATTTCACTCGAGTACTATCCTCACAAACAATATGGCAAGCTATCACAAAAACATAGCATAGACAATGTATCACAGGGATCTGTATTCTCCCAAACTCTTCAACCTTTTCCTCCACGACATCCATACCCATAATCACACTGACTCTCCCGATGACATCACCCTCCTTGCCCAACACTCAAAGCACACCCAAGCAGCTTGTTATTTAGAATTCTAAACAAGATTCAAATGGTGAAAGGATTTGGATCAACCATCAGGTTGCAAAAGACGAGTCTTTGAGGGGCCCTGGGCTAATATTAGGGCACGATTAATTGGATGATTGGCTCATGATTTGGTCCCATCTTGGTATGTAATGGGCTAACCACGCCAATGCTCTGCTGCTGTCAGGCGAACTAAAAATCTTGGGGGTCCTGCATCTGTGTCTGTCAATAACATCTTCAGATCCCTTCTCTGACTTAGTATGGGGTCCTCCATGATCCATCCTGCCTCCCTGGCTACTCAGTTGGGAGCTGCGACCTTTGGGGAACTTTCCGTGACAACGACCGTTCACTGGGTTACTTCCAATCAGGGAGTCTGGTGTGACCACCACCATTAACACCCAGCGAGGTAATCCTTGAAAGGTCTGAATCTAGATATAGCTCACCACCCTCTTACGTTTTATAGTGGTCACTAGTTTCGGAAATCTTTGAGTACCTCTGTTGGTTGGTCGCCAAAATTTCGCAGTCTTAGGGTTTCTTGTACCTTGCCATGGACATTTCTTCGTTCCGTGACGTTTAGCACTTTGGGTGCTGATTGGGCTACTGTCTTCTACCAATCTTTTGTTCGTTCGAATCTTGACTCCGGATGAGAGTTTTACGCATCCGTAGGCGAGCGTGAATTGCGGAAGGTAGACTCATCCAACACACCCGTCTCCATTTGTCGACTTGTGCCTTCCTCAGCCCCTGATGGGAGCCTCCTTATCGATGTCGTGGATATGCTGCTCTCCTGCGACATACGCAGTGCATTATGCACGGGCCAGTTTCTCGCTCAGTCCAACCGTTCTCATTGCATCCCCGTCCAATCGCGACGGTGTCTTTGACGCCGAGACATTCCAATCATACCCTGTCTTTCGGCTAACTCTTGGGTCGGTGGTGCCCCTGGTTTTGCCCAAGAAGCCATCTTGAAGAGTACTCGCTATGACTATTTGTCGCCACGCTTCTGCTCTCAAAGATAGAGCACCGGTAGAATTCTGTTCGACCTTTTTGGAGACACTTCAAGCCGCGCCAATGTACACGGATGGTGCCAAATCCCATGAGGGGGTAGGTTTCCACTCTCTATCCCCTTTGTTTGAAGTCGGCGAGGCTCTACCAAGTGCTGCATTCATCTTCGTGGCTGAGCTGGTTGTAACACCGCTCGGTACGGGAGATGACTCGTCATGCCCGGTTCGGAGACCTGATCGTGAGTTTTATCGACTCACAAAGCGTCATGACTGTTTCCGTACTGCCATATCTGCTTCGAGTCGGGTAAATATCCAGATTATCTTGTGCTGGCTTTCTGGACATATGGTGATTGCCAGGAAATGAGGTAGTCAAAGAGGTCGTGATAACTGAGTGACCAGACTAGCGTTTTAATTCATTACGCTGACTATATGGCAGGAATCGCTTAGCCCTCCTGCCTGCCTGGTAAAGATAGAGAGGCGGCTGATGGGAACCTAAAACTGCATGGTATTGTGCCTCGACTGTTCTCGTGGACCTCTCCGAGATGGTAGGGCTAGAGGAAGTTGCTTCGGTGTGGTCTCCTTCAGCATTACGGCTGCGAGCATTTACAATATCGGTTCATCCCAGCTAACAACCCACCCTAGTTTTCATTTATCACTACTGTTCCTCTCACTTTATCCTGATTTCTCTACTGTTCATCTTGTGAATCTGCCACTCCACTCTCAAATGACGCCCCGAGATAGTGCCCAGACCTCCCTTTCCGCCTATTCCAATCTCCATTGACCACTTCCCCTGGCAGCCTATTCCTGCCCTCGTCTCCAAACACAATCTTAAAAAAAAAAAAACACCTTTCCATCTCTCCCACAGTTGTTCCCTGGAATTAGCATGGCGCCTTGGGAAATTGCGAGAGCAATATATTTCTTCTTAGCAACCTAGTTATCTCAAGGAACTGTCTTTGGGTATTTATCAGATATCTACGATTTACATTGTTACCTTTTCTCTCCGAATCTTATGGCATATCTGGCCGCCTCGGACAACCATCTATGTCCAGGCATCAGTTCCATATCACCTCTGCACTTACCTCCATGCGGTGGCTGTCCTTTACATTGGGATCTGAGGTCATGGATACCATCATCGTGAATTGTGCTGTAGTACGTTCCTGTTCATCGCAAGTCATGTCTTGGAAGGGGATGGGGTGAATTTTTCTATTGTTCTCCACACATACAGACCCGACTACAGCTGAACCTTTTCATTCAAACTTTTTTATCTTTAATTTATTCTTGTATGCTAGTGTTTCCCCTTTATTGTTTTCATGGCTGCGGGCTAGTCCGTTTGGGTTTTGCAGCATTTATTTTTGGCACTATTCATTCATTCTATGGTTTCCAGCATGGCCTGTTGTTGCCATGAAGGATGGAAATGGGTGTTAAATCTGTCAAAATAAATATTTTGTGTTTTGTGTGGCCTTTGGCAACTAGTTTATTTCCTCCAAACTCTAACTTGCATCCGTTTTGACAAGTTTCCAAAATTTTTTAATACATTTATCGCCAGGTGGCTCTTGTTTTCAATAAAATGGATTGCCCCTTACCAAGAAGCACGAAGGAGTTATTGGGAGTGATGCGTATGGATGAAGTTCAGAAACATGCAAGCCAAGAAATTACCATTTTCGAAGTGAGCGCTCTTACTAATAAGGGCCTCAAACCCCTCATCAAATGGATTATAGGGGAGAAGCCCAAAGAGAAGAAATAAAAACAGATGTAAGAAACATTCTGTAATACTCTTCCACCAAGCAAAGTTATTTTTGCATCAAAATGTTAATTCCCGCTAGTGATGGAACACAAACCACGCTTTTATGTGCAGTAAAGATACCGCTTTGTAGGTTGGCATTAAACGATAATTCTGTTTACTCATTTGGAAGCTTTGTTTTGTACTTTACAGGACGATTCACTCGCATCTTCGCTCTAGTTTCTCTCTTTCTTGCACAATTTAGATTGATGTTTTCTTTCGTAATTTTTTCACTGCCTCCTTGCTTGGAATGCCACCACCGAGTTAGCAGTTGCGCGTCCAGTAACGTGACTAAATATACCGGCCACCCGGGCCATAGAAGATTTCCTATGGAATGATATAATGTAGTATGATCTCTCGCTAGCTTATCGAATAAAGCGTTGGACTTCCACACCTTCATATTGGGTTCTAATCCTGGCAAGATGGAACTCCGGTGATTTCTCGGCTGAATAAGGTAGTACTGTTTATGGTGGACGGTGTTTATTGCCTCGTTGACCGTCAAGCCAATTCCCCCTACTGGTCTGCGGTCTTTAATTGGCTGGCTTCCGCTTTGTGTGGTTTAGCAAGATGTCCTGTGACCAAGCGGACTTTTATCATGCCCATCTACCCCCACTTTTATTTATTCTATTTTTCCTGCTTTCTGTTGCTATTCTTTCTTTGCATTGGTCAGTATGAGGGCTTTTGACCATCTCAGACTCTCACCAGGGTGGTAACGCCGTATAAACTCCGGACAACGCTGGGATGGGTTGGGCTTCTCTTCCATTTGGGTATTTGCAACATATAGTGCTACCAAATGCCTGATTGTAGTGGCACTCCCATTAAGCGGCACGGCAATTTACTCTCCTGGTCGCCGTGCTGACGGGACTCAGCGCCCCGTCCGGCGCGAGCTTGGCATTCTTTTTTTCCCGCTAACCCCTACTTAGTCTTCTGTACCAATTCCCTTTCACCCTGCATCGTCCTTCCATCTACGTTAGTTTGGCCCTCTCTGTGTATCAGAGTTGTCAGTCAGGGGCGGGGGGGGGGCAACCCCACGGCTGGGTCCTGCCTGTGTCCCAACCGGTAAATTTCCGAGGCTGGCCGGCCATTTTTAAAACTATGATTAGGTCAGGGGTCGCCGGGCTTACCATCCTATTTGGGCCGGGGCTCCGAGTAGGTGTCTCGACGGTAGACAGGGACTGCGCTGCACAAGTTCGCACCCCACTTTTACACTACTTTATATGGGGAATAATAAAAAAAAATTGTACTACGCCTCTCAATAAGTCCTCTTTTCCGCGCTTGTTAGATCCCTTCGCAGAAGAGATAGATCCTGATTTGGATTATCGTTTTCTGGTGCTTAATTCCAGTTCCGGGTCCCTGCTTTCTAAATTGGACGTGTTCGATTTGAATGAGGAGTTTGAGTCCCGCTGTAGTGCGCCCCGCCGTATGTGGGCCTGTGGTAGTGGCGATTTAGTGGTTGAGGTATCTTCGCGAGAGCAATGTGGCACCGTGCGGGATTTGTCCTTCCTTTCGGGGGTTTCGGTTGTGCACCACCCTCGCTTTAATTTTGTTAATGGAGTGATTCGCTCCAAGAATTATTGCAATACGATGTCTCGAGACAAGGATAAACTTTCGTCCCAGAGGGTTAAGGACGTTTATAGGGTTTCTAAGTCTGTTGGTCCCGCTAAAGTTCCTACGAGAACGCTCGTCACCTTTCCTGGCTCATCGCGATTTTTCCTTTGTCCCGAAGTTGGTGTCGAGAAGACAGTAATGTCTGTCATCCTACAGTGGAATTGTCAAGGAGGCTCCCCAAGTGGGAGGAACTCCAGCGGCCGTAGTACTCTTGACCACCTCATTCGTTTGAAAGACTTCGTTTTACTGGCTTTTTCCTCAGGCATCAGGTGTCTGCGGTGTTCTTAGACATTCAGAAGGCCTACGATACCACCTGGAGATATGGTGTTTTACGTCAGTTTTATGATTAGGGTATGAGGGGCCTTTTACCCGTTTTTATTCAAGAATTATTATAGTCACGTAATTTTAAGGTCCATATTGGGGGATGATTTCTCAGGCTTGCGGGCTCCAGAGGAGGGGTGTGTGTGTGTTTTAAGTGCGACATGTTTCGCCGTTGCCATTAATAGTCTGGTGTCCACTCTTCCGGATGGGGTTTTGGCTTCTCTCTTCGTGGATGACTGCGTCGTTTTGATCATCTCTCCGCTTGCCTTCTGCTGCCCTTCGATTACAGCTAGCAATTAATGCGTGTTGGGTCGTGCTGTCTGCGCAAAGGTTTCCGTTTTTTGATCACCAAAACTAAGACCATGCATTTTTATCGGGGTCGCGGTGTCTTTGGTCCTCCTTCCCTCTTCTTGGATGGCACGGCGATTGAATATGTCCCCGTTGTTAAGTTCTTGGGTTTAACGCTTGATAGCAAGCTCACTTGGGTACCTCATTTGGATATGTGGGCGCGATAACGAAAAAATGTATCACGATAAATTTATCGCCCGATAAGGTAATAACCGATAAATCCAAAATTATAATACAATATTGATTATTGACTATAAATAGCGTTATTTTATAATACAATAGTAAGAATATTTGAATAGGGTTTCTTAGTCTCTTACCTGGTGATGCTCTCCATCTCCTCATAGGTTTTGAGGACCCTCTTCCCCAGCTCGGACCTACATATTTCTGCTTCCAGGGCACGCGCGGCTCTCCCGTGCTAAACTGCAACCAAAACAAATCAATTATCGCTAGTTTTGAACCCAAAATATATGGGATACCGATGAATCGATAACGCGGGGAAAAATAAATCGGATAACCGATATCCTTATCGCGATAACTCCCACCTATGCCCATTTGCGTCCCTCCAGGGCTTCTTGTTCGAAGGCCATGGATTTGCATAGAGTTTTATCCTACACCACTTGTGGTAATTTTATTCGGCACTGGTTCAATCTCGGCTGGACTACAGTTGCCAGGTGTACTCTTCAGAGTCTCCTTCGGCCTTGTGAAGTCTGTACTGCTTTTTTGCATTTCGAGAAAGGGTCTACCGACTCATATCTATTATAGTACCCGTTTCTTGAACATGCGCACCAGCGTTCCATCTATACTGACAGCTCGAAGTTGGGCCAGGTTTCCTCCCCCTCCTGCAGTATTAGTTTTTACCGCAGATTTGATGGCCATTCTTTTGGCTTTTAATTTGATTTTATTGTTTTTAAAGATTCCTGGCCTGCTTTGGAGGCGGTTCGTTCTTTTACGTCCACCCACACTTTGGTTTTACGGATTCGTTCCTGACGTATCGGAAATGCCTCGTTGCAGGGTGGCGTTCTTTTGCGCTCCTGGGCAACGAGGAGGCCGTCATAGAGGTCCCGGATACCGCCCCTCTGCCATTTAGGGACTCCTACCCCGTAATCAGGGAATGTCTTTTGTTTGTGGCAGAGTGGGATTCGTTACCCCCTTCTAAGCCGTCCCGACTCATTAAACGCTCTGTCCGTCCTTGGTTGTCTAGCCCTCAAAGACTCCGGTCTTGGGAAGTTGCGAAGTGGGCACACGCGACCTACCCCTGGATATTTAGTTTCGGGTGGAGGCCGTTTACCCTGGTTGTCCCTTTTGCGGTGGCAAGCTCTCTGTAGCTAGCATCTTAGTAGTTTGTCCCCGCCTTCTTGTTTTCATATCCTTTCTCGAGTTGCCCCCTCCCCTTGACTTCGCTTTCTTTTAGCAAAGGAATCCCTTTGGTCGTCCTCTCTCCTTAGATTTCTATCACGAAGTGGCGTTTTATCCCTTTTATAAATTCTCTCCATTTTTGTGTTTAGGTTTATCTTTTGCCTTGCGCCCTCCCCTGCGGCTGGTGCATGTATGTTTATTGCCCACGCCGCCCTCGTTTTTAGATGTGCGATGTATGCCTGTAATTTAAGTGTGTGTTGTGGTTTTCTTTTAATCCTTTGCTTTTCCCCATTTTTATTGAGTATTTCCCACGCACCTTGAAATTTTTCGGGCAACCTAGTTTTATCAGTGCTGCCAGTAAGAATCCATTAGGATTGGGCGGTTGCCACCTTGTTTTCCCTTAAACTTAATTGTAGTGCTCACCCCCTTTATCCCAGGTGAAGCCCCTTAAGGGGCAGGTGTTGCTTTAAAATCGAAAATGGCTGGAGTCCTCCATTTTTAATATCAATCATATATGGAAAAATTCAAGTAAATAGTCAAACTAAGCTCCAAAACTTGAAATGGCCTGGCAATGGATATGGACTACTCACTAATCCTTACTACAGTTACTACACATGCCCATCGGGTGTGGCACGGTGCTGGATGGAGTCACATCGGATCGCCTTCACGACGGCTGTCATATGTTGCAGATCTGTTTGGATCGCATGTAAGACTATTTGCCCCTCGAGTAACCAACGGCTTTTCAATGAATACATATCTCTGGTAAAACTGCTTCGAATTTCTTTTTCCTACTACCCCTGCCCAATTTTTTCTAGCCTCTGCTATTGCCGAGCCTGTTAGACATGGTAACTGGAAAACCAGTAGATCCACCTTGCTTAAGTGCAAATAGAGAAGCACGTGATCACCAGGTTGACTTGAACACACGGCGTGGCTTGGAGAAGCTGGTACGTTCCTCCTTTGTCCCTCTATGCGCCTTTTTTTTTCTCATTCCACAGGAGAGTGGATTGTGTAGCTGGACGTAACACCCCTGCTATAACAAACCCGGAGGACCATCATGGCCTTCCGGTCCGAATCCCTGTAGTGGGGGTAACCTGTGTAGATATTTACACTCAGTATCCAGAGGAACTGCACGGACCAAGTGAACATAGGCAAAGCCCGGTTTACCAACTTGACCCCTTGTCCCTCAATGCGCCCAATGTTCTCTACAACTATCCCCTCTTCACTATCTAGTTTTAATGAACTGAGCAGCTACCTAATGGCATGTCAGTGGAGGCTTTGAGACCTCTACAAACAATGCTCGCATGTTGAAAGTGACCACGACATCAAGGGTCCCGGTCCTTGGGCCGGGGGCAATTAACGAGAACTGTGTGTAATGGGCTGAGATTCTACGGCATTTCTCGTATGCATTTTTTTTTTTATGGAGCCCATCTGGCAACTACCCACTTGGGCATAAGTCGCCGAAAAACACGACAGCCTAGAACAGGGCTACTTTAAAGTAAAAATATTAAAACTTAACAATCGAAGCAATCTCCGGCAGCGGGGGGAGGTCCCGCTCACCCCGGTGCAGGAGAGTGCAACCTACAAACAAAACAATAACAAAAAAAGGAACCTTAAATAATGGGGAGAAGCACGGCCTCCCCCCAAAAGTCAACGTGCACGAATCTGTCCCGAGCACATGGGACAGGCGGTAGCGACCCCGCCCATCCCAGTACTGGGACAGGTATCGTGCGCGAAGATCACCCAAAATGGGACATTCGACAAGAATGTGCCGAACAGTCTGGGGGACGACGCAATCGTTGCAATAGGGCGCAGGCGAGCGCTCCATCAAATAGCGATGCGTCACATGAGTGTGTCCGATTCGGAGACGACAGAAAGCAACCTGAAGCCGCCGCGGCATTGGGGGATAGGTCCATGGGAACAGTCGCGGCGCCATGGCACGCAACTTTAAGTTCCCTTCGACCGTCTCCCATCTTCTTTGCCAAGCAGTCCGAAGAGCTGCCCATATTCCTGCCATGTAGTCGGTGTGAGGAAGAGCGAAACGCTGGTCCGGTCGCAGAATCCTCGCGGACTCTTTGGCGCCATAATTCCCCGCAATTCCTACATGTCCAGGAACCCAGCAGAAGATAATCTCGACATCCGCCCGGCTCGCCAAAACCGTGGCGTCACAGATATCGCGAACCAGGGGATGCGGAGATTCCAATGCCCCGAGAGCACTCAGGGCGCTTTGTGAGTCGCTATAGATCACAATCCGGTCTCCAAACCGGGCACGTCGCGTAATCTCCCGTACCGAGTGGTGTATTGCCACCAGCTCGGCCGTGAAGACAGACGCAGCGCCTGGTAGAGCCCCGCTGACTTCAAACAGAGGGGATACGGCGTGGAAGCCGACCCCCTCTTGAGACTTGGAGCCATCCGTATACACTGGCACGGTTCCAGCGTGACACGATGTGTGCTCCAAAAAGGTCGAACGCAATACTCCCGGCGTGGTACAAGCTTTGGGAGCAGAGGCGTGGCGACAAATAGCCAAATGTGGTACCCTCCAGGGTGGCGTCCTGGGGAGAACCAAGTGCGCCACCGGCCCGAGAGCTATATCTACCTCTCGAAGGAGTTTCCTGGCCCTAAACCCAAAGGGCTTAGGGTATGACTGGCGTCTCTCGGCGGCATAGGCACCATCGAGATCAGCTGCGGAAGCAGTGAGAGCTGTTGGTGACTGAGGGAGGCGCCTACCTCGCGCGTACAGGCGGGAGATGCACCGCACGCGGCGCAGAGCGAGTGGCATCTCCCCAGCATCGACCAACAGGTTCTCAAGGGGGGAAGTGCGGAAGGCACCGGTCGCAAGGCGAAGGCCGGTGTGGTGGATCGAATCCACCTTCCGCAATAAACGCTCGGCTGCGGATGCATAAAACTCGCATCCGTAGTCGAGCTTCGAGCGAACGAAGGATCGATAAAAACTAAAGCAGTAGCCATATCAGCGCCCCAAGCGCTGAACGTCACGGAACGGAGAATGTCCATGGCGCGGGTACAAGAGACCCTAAGGCTGCAAATATGAGCCTCCCAGGTGAGGCGTCGGTCAAATACAAGACCAAGGAAACGGTGCGACTCAACCACATCCAGGCGCACCTCATTAAGAAACAAATCTGGGTCGGGGTGAAGCCGTGAATGGAGGTATCTAAAGAGAAAGGAAGAACGGAAACATCATGCCGGGTGTAAACCGCGCATCCACCAGCCCGGCCATTCCGCGGTGGTGGGGTCGCAAGACCCTTGTACCCCGGGAGGGCGGGCAGGGGGCACGCGCCTAGCATGGTCTCCTGCAAAAAAATAGCTAACGGGGAACGGGACGAGACGAGCCTCCGCAGCTCCTCCCAGTTGGCCCGGAGTCCACGGCAATTCCATTGAAGGAATATGCCCTCCAGGCCTAGCTCGGAGGAGACGCGGGGGCCCTCCTCGAATTGAAGACGCACACGGGAATGGCTGTACGCTTCCCGGGGGCAGAACCACAGGCGCTGTTGGTCGGACAAAGCGCTGAAGGCGCTGTCGCCTTCGAGGACTTATTGGGGGAGGTTGGGATCGACATGCGAGTCTTTTCCTCCCTCCGCCTCGAAACCTTAGGCGGGCGCTGCGGCTTCGGAGGCGGGGGGCCCTCTTTCGAGGAACCACCGTCTCCGATCTACTCGCTCCACCTCGGGGCGTGGGCGAAGGAGCCGAAGCTCCTTTGTTGCTGTCCTCCTTTCGGGCGACAGCTTTAGGAACCCCGGAAGATGGCCAAGCGACCATCTTCTGGGGTGTTGCCTCCTGTGAATCTAACGACTCGATGGAGGCACGTGGCCGTTTCGCCTTGCGGGAAACGGTCACGCTGGGGGAAGAGGGGGCAGCCCTAGTTTTAGCCGGGGCTGGGTATGAACTATTTTGCCCGCCAGATTTACCAGGGAAGCGCCCGGGTTGAGTAGAGCCCACAGAAGGGCTCCCAATGGGCGCGGAAACAACCGTGCTCATTGGCCTGGATGGGCCAGGAGCAGAGGGTGCTTTTCTAAATACTGAGGCATATGACGTCCCAGGCAGAGCCGGGCGCGCCAGGACCAAGTCCTTAGGCTCGCGGAATGAGAGTCTATCCTGTGCCTGAACGGCCAGGATTTCTTTCTCCAGGAGATATGCACCACATTGCTTCGAAGAAGCAGGGTGTGGCTCTCCGCAATTGACACACTTGGCCACACACGATTTGGACTTATCGTGTGCGACCTTGGAGCAATTTACACAGACTTCGGGTGACCCCGACTTTGCACGTCTACATCAGCGATTCGTATGGCCGAAGCGGTGACAGTAATAGCACCGCCGCGGCAGTGGCACGAATGCCTTCACGCGGTAGCGGTACCAACCGGCACGCACCGACTCAGGGAGCTTGTCACAGTCGAACGTGACGAAGAGTGTAGGGGTGGGTCTCGAAGCCCCTCCCTGTTTTCTCATCACACGTTCGACCTTGACCGCCCCATGGTCGGCCAGCTCTAGGGTGATGTCCTCAATGGAGTAGTCAACGAGTTCCCTCGCATAAACTACTCCTTTCACAAAGTTCATGGTAGAGTGCGGCGTCACACTAACTGGGGTGCCATGAAGTGTCCGAAGAGCACTTATCTTGGCCGCCTCGGCGGGATTCGCCGCATTCGCCAGAAGGCTGCCCTCCGAGAAACGGTTCACCTTCGGCTCTCTACCAATTGCACTAGTTAATCCTCTCCTCTGATGGATCATGTTGCCCTTGGACAACATGGTGCCATCAGTGGAGCGAATAACGAGGAAGCGTTTGAAGCCAGCGGGCTCGAAAACGCCAGGTAACCTCTGAATGAGGGGCCCCGATGTCATCGAGGCTCCGCCCTGTGCACTCTTGGTGTTAGTGTTGGTCAGGAGCTCTGCACACAAGGGGGTAGAGGGGCCGGATGTGCCGATCTTGGCTTGGTCGCCTACCAAAGTGGTAGCAGACCCATCCGTCCCCGTAGCCCCCGTGGATGGAGAGGAGCCCCGGTCTTCTTCGTCTTTTTCTTTTTTGGAGAGGAGGGTGGGGAATGAACCCGCTTCTCACCTCCGCCGGCAGAAGCCCCTAGGCCAGATGGACTCGGCCTCAGCCAGGTCCCTCTCCGAAATGGAGCAGGTCCTGGTAGTCGTAGGGTCACCTGTCGGAGGAGATCCCTACCCTCCTTGTACTGCCTCGGAGCCCTCAGCCGTTTGAGGAGGACACTGCATAGGGGCGGATTCGGGTTTGGTGCGTGCCGCCGAGCCCGAATTTCCCCCCATGGAAGGCCCTACCGTCTGAGGCTGGGTCTCCTCAAGGACCATGTCTATCACAGGAGGGGCCTCCAGTTGGCCATCCCCTCCCAGGACATCGCAGGTCCATTGGCAGTGTCGCCAGTCTTGTGTGGGGAGGAACAGGCCTTGACCCCAGCAAGGTTTAAAATTCTTGCCAGCAGGTCTTATGAGGGAAGCGACCGAAGGGGCCTGGCTTCCCTCTCCCCCCTAAGGGGGTTTGCCCTACGTAGCCCCTTGCACGAGGGGCGGTCGGCAATGGGCTGCCTGCTGGCTTTCTTCGCAGTCCCCTTAGAAAGCAAAGGAGGGACTGCCCCTGGAGATAGGGAGGTGCCCGAAAGCACCTCAAGAGAAGGGGGTGAGGGGGAGTCCCCTACACCCGTAGGCGTAGGAGAGGAGTAAGCCTCCTCTCCGGTTAAAGAAGTATGGAGGGTCCCCTGCGCAAGCACAAGGGGGGGGGGACCTATATTTTCTCGGTGGAGCTGCCGGAGGGCGGCTCCGTTTTTTTTTGTCAAACATGGGCATGGTGACCCTCTTTTTAATACGGGACGCAATAGCTCATCACCTCTCGCAGTTCCCCGCACTGCGAGAGGTGCTTACAAGCCCGGCAGAGCCAGGCGCCGCCATTCGGGACCACCCCTCCCGCCTGGTGGCCTGGCAGTCCATCGGCATGGCGGCTCCACCTTGGACACGGCGTATTTTTTTATTTTTTTTTTTTAAGAGCTCATCTGGCGACTGCCTACTTGGGCATTAGTCGCCGTATTAAAACTGGCCTAGTTCTAGGCTACTTTAAAATGAAATTGAAGAGAGAAAACCCCCCCAAAAAAACAACACCCCAAAAGGGGGAAAGGAAGCAAGCTGGTGCGTCGGGGAGAGGTGCCCCCGGCGCAGGAGCGTGCAACTAAAGAAAAAAACCAAACAAACAAAAAACAAAACAAATGCAAAAAAACAACAAAAAAACCCAAACAAACCTTGCTTAAATAATAGGGAGAAGGCCGGCCTCCCCCAAGAAGTCAACAAGTCCACAAGTCAGTGTGCACGAATCTGTCCCAAGCACAAGGGACAGGCGGTAGCGACCCCGCCCATCCCGGTACTGGGACAGGTATCGTGCGCGAAGATCACCCAGACTGGGACATTCGACAAGAATGTGCCGAACAGTCTGGGGGACGACGCAGTCGTTACAATAGGGCGCAGGCGAGCGCTCCACCAAGTAACGATGCGTCACACGAGTGTGTCCGATTCGAAGACGACAGAAAGCAACCTGAAGCCGCCGCGGCATTGGGGGATAGGTCCATGGGAACAGTCGCGGCGCAATGGCACGCAACTTTAAGTTCCCTTCGACCGTCTCCCATCTTCTTTGCCAAGTCAATAAGTCCACCAGTCATGGTGCACGCACTCGTCCCGAGTACAATGGACAGGCGGTAGCGACCCCGCCCATCCCGGTACCGAGACAGGTATCGTGCGCGAAGATCACCCAGACTGGGACATTCGACAAGAATATGCCGAACAGTCTGGGGGACGACGCAGTCGTTGCAATAGGGCACATGCGAGCGCTCCACCAAGTAACGATGCGTCACACGAGTGTGTCCGATTCGAAGACGACAGAAAGCAACCTGAAGCCGCCGCGGCATTGGGGGATAGGTCCATGGGAACAGTCGCGGCGCAATGGCACGCAACTTTAAGTTCCCCTCGACCGTCTCCCATCTTCTTTGCCAAGCAGTCCGAAGAGCTGCCCGTATTCCTGCCATGTAGTCAGTGTGAGGAAGAGCGAAACGCTGGTCCGTTTGAAAGTCCTCGCGGACTCTTTGGCGCGCTCATTCCCCGCAATTCCTACATGTCCAGGAACCCAGCAGAAGATAATCTCGACATCTGACCGGCTCGCCAAAACCGTGGCGTCACGGATTTCGCGAACCAGGGGATGCGGAGATTCCAATGCCCCGAGAGCACTCAGGGCGCTTTGTGAGTCGCTATAAATCACAATCCGGTCTCCGAAACGGGCACGTCGCGTAATCTCCCGTACCGAGTGGTGTATTGCCACCAGCTCGGCCGTGAAGACAGACGCAGCGCCTGGTAGAGCCCCGCTGACTTCAAACAGAGGGGATACGGCGTGGAAGCCGACCCCCTCTTGGGACTTGGAGCCATCCGTATACACTGGCACGGTACCAGCGTGACACGATGTGTGCTCCAAAAAGGTCGAACGCAATACTCCCGGCGCAGTACAAGCTTTGGGAGCAGAGGCGTGGCGACAAATAGCCAAATGTGGTACCCTCCAGGGTGGCGTCCTGGGCAGAACCAGGGGCGCCACCGGCCCGAGAGCTATATCTACCTCTCGAAGGAGTTTCCTGGCCCTAAACCCAAAGGGCTTAGGGTATGACTGGCGTCTCTCGGCGGCATAGGCACCATCGAGATCAGCTGCGGATGCAGTGAGAGCTGTTGGCGACTGAGGGAGGCGCCGGGTTCACGCGTACAGGCGAGTGATGCACTGCACGCGGCGCAGAGCGAGTGGCATCTCCCCAGCATCGACCAACAGGCTCTCAATGGGGGAAGTGCGGAAGGCACCGGTCGCAAGGCAAAGGCCGGTGTGGTGGATCGAATCCACCTTCCGCAATAAACGCTCGGCTGCGGATGCATAAAACTCGCATCCGTAGTCGAGCTTCGAGCGAACAAAGGATCGATAAAAAAGTAAGGCGGTAGCCCTATCAGCGCCCCAAGCGCTGAACGTCACGGAACGGAGAATGTCCATGGCGCGGGTACAAGAGACCCTAAGGCTGCGAATGTGAGCCTCCCAGGTGAGGCGTCGGTCGAATACAAGACCAAGGAAACGGTGCGACTCAACCACATCCAGGCGCACCCCATTAAGAAACAAATCTGGGTCGGGGTGAAGCCGTGGGTGGCGGCAGAAGTGCACCACCTTAGTCTTGGCCGAAGAAAACCGAAACCTGTGCGCTTCGGCATAGCGAGAGACGCGGTTCAATGCCTGTTGGAGTCGGCGCTCCAGAGTTGGCATCTGGGCCGCGCCAAAAGAGATCGAAAGGTCGTCCACGTAGAGCGTAGCGAGAACATCTTCCGGCAGCACCGAGGTGATGCCGTTGATGCTCAGGGCAAAGTGTGTGACACTGAGGACACTTCCCTGCGGGACACCCTCTTCCTGCTCCTTTGGGCCGGAGAGGGCTCCCCCCACCCGTACGCGGAATCGACGATCTCGCAAAAATTCAGATATAAACATTGGGAGGCGTCCCCTCGCGCCCATCGTGTGGAGAGTCTCCATGATACCGTATCGCCATGCGGTATCATAGGCCTTCTCCAGATCGAAAAACACCGTGGCGTAGTGCTGTCTACGAAGGAAAGCCTCGCAGACGGCATTTTCCAGTCGGAGCAGAGCATCCGACGTGGAGTGGAACTTACGGAAGCCGCACTGTGCAGAAGACAGATGGCCTCCGCTGTCCAGGAAATAGGCTAATCTAACATTTACCAATTTCTCCATCAACTTGCACACGCAAGAGGTTAGAGAGATTGGGCGGAAACCGGTCGGAGTAGAGTGATCTCTCCCCGGCTTGCGAAAGGCGAGCACAGTAGCGATTCGCCAGGAGTCTGGGAGAAGACCTACCACCCAGATCCTGTTGAACAAATCTAACAGAAAGGCCATGCCTCCCTCACCCAGGTGTCGAAGCATGGCGTACGGGACATCGTCCGGACCATGGGCGGTGTCCGCGCACGAAGCGAGAGCGGAGCGCAACTCACTCACAGTAAACTTGTCGTTGAAGGGTTCTCCGCCTCTGGAGGTAAAGTCCAGCCGGCGGCCTTCCGCGACATCACGACGTGCATTGAATGCTGGCGGAGCAGCATCACGGCTAGAGAATGCGGAAAAAGCGGTCGCTAAGGATTCCGCCACGGACGCGGGGTCCGAGATTGCGGTCCCATTCTCCTGGAGAACGGGAGGGGGGTCCTGCGAGAACTTGCCCCGAATCCTTTTGACTCGCTTCCACACCTCAGCTAAAGGGGTCTTCCCGTTAAGTGAAGACACGTATGCCCGCCAAGAAGAGCGGCGGGCGTGCTTCGAAATATACCGGAACCTAGCCCTAGCCCGACGAAATTCAGCGACAGTGAAATCGTTCGGGCGGCGCTTATAGCGCATGTAGGCATAACGCTTCTGTTTGAGGGCCGTCTCACACTCGGCCGACCACCATGGGAGTGGTCGGCGTGCAAAACGGCCAGACGTCCTAGGAATAGTAGTCAGGCCCACGGCGATGAGGTTGCCGGAGAAGAACTCAACGGCATCATCTACCGACCTAAACTCCTCGACTGAGATAGAGAATTCAGTCATTTCCTGAAATGCAGGCCACCGCGCCCGCGCCAAGCACCACCGAGGTGGTCTCTCAGGCGGCAGTTGCCCTGAAAATGATATTTGAATGGGAAAGTGATCACTACCATGGAGGTCATCGACCACCCCCAATCAAAATCAGGCTGTGCATCCGAAGAGCACAAAGATAGGTCAAGGCAAGAAAATGAAGCGGTTCTCGGACAGTGATGCGTAAACTCATCCACGTTTAGGACACCCATCTCAAGCTCTTCGATCAGATCGGCAAGGACTTGTCCCCTGGGATTTATGGAGTAATCTCCCCAGAGAGGATGCCTGCCGTTCAGATCTCCAAGCAAGAGATAGGGCCTCGGCAACCGTGCAACGACGCGGCGGAAGTCCCCCGCGTCGAAGTCAGCTGACGGTGGAATGTACGCAGAAATAATAGTATACCTCCTATCCAGGTGCAGCTGCACAGCCACTGCCTGAAAGGAGGTATCTAAAGAGAAAGGAAGAACGGAGACATCATGCCGGGTGTAAACTGCGCATCCCCCAGCCCGGCCATCCCGAGGTGGTGGGGTCGCAAGACCCTTATACCCCGGGAGGGCATGGAGGGGGCACGCACCTAGCATGGTCTCCTGCAAAAAAATAGCTAACGGGGAACGGGACGAGACGAGCCTCCGCAGCTCCTCCCAGTTGGCCCGGAGTCCACGGCAATTCCATTGAAGGAATATGCCCTCCAGGCCTAGCTCGGAGGAGACGCGGGGGCCCTCCTCGAATTGAAGACCCTCACGGGAATGGCCGTACGCTTCCCGGGGGCAGAACCCCGGGCGCTGTTGGCCGGACAAAGCGCTGAAGGCGCTGTCGCCTTCGAGGACTTATTGAAGGAGGTTGGGCTCGCCATGCGAGTCTTTTCCTCCCTCCGCCTCGAAACCTTAGGCGGGCGTTGCGGCTTCGGAGGCGGGGGGCCCTCTTTTCGAGGAACCACCGTCTCCGAGCCACCCGCTCCACCTCGGGACGTGGGCGAAGGAGCCGAAGCTCCTTTGTTGCTGTCCTCCTTTCGGGGGACAGCTTTAGGAACCCCGGAAGATGGCCTAGCGATCATCTTCAGGGGTGTTGCCTCCTGTGAGTCTAACGACTCTGTGGAGGCGCGTGGCCGTTTCGCCTTACGGGAAACGGTCACGCTGGGGGAAGAGGGGGGGAGCCCTGGTTTTCGCCGGGGCTGGGTGTGAACCCTTTTTGCCGCCAGCTCTACCAGGGGAGCGCTTGGGTGTAGTAGAGCCCGCAGAAGGGCTCCGAATGGGCGCGGAAACAACCGTGCTCGTTGGCCTGGATGGGCCAGGAGCAGAGGGTGCTTTTCTAAATACTGAGGCATATGACGTCCCAGGCAGAGCCGGGCGCGCCAGGACCAAGTCCTTAGGCTCGCGGAATGAGAGTCTATCCTGTGCCTGAACGGCCAGGATTTCTTTCTCCAGGAGATATGCACCACATTGCTTCGAAGAAGCAGGGTGTGGCTCTCCGCAATTGACACACTTGGCCACACACGATTTGGACTTATCGTGTGCGACCTTGGAGCAATTTACACAGACTTCGGGTGACCCCGACTTTGCACGTCTACATCAGCGATTCGTATGGCCGAAGCGGTGACAGTAATAGCACCGCCGCGGCAGTGGCACGAATGCCTTCACGCGGTAGCGGTACCAACCGGCACGCACCGACTCAGGGAGCTTGTCACAGTCGAACGTGACGAAGAGTGTAGGGGTGGGTCTCGAAGCCCCTCCCTGTTTTCTCATCACACGTTCGACCTTGACCGCCCCATGGTCGGCCAGCTCTAGGGTGATGTCCTCAATGGAGTAGTCAACGAGTTCCCTCGCATAAACTACTCCTTTCACAAAGTTCATGGTAGAGTGCGGCGTCACACTCACCGGGGTGCCATGAAGTGTCCGAAGAGCACTTATCTTGGCCGCCTCGGCGGGATTCGCCGCATTCGCCAGAAGGCTGCCGTCCGAGAAACGGGTCACCTTCGGCTCTCTACCAATTGCACTAGCTAATCCTCTCCTCTGATGGATCATGTTGCCCTTAGACAACATGGTGCCATCAGTGGAGCGAATAACGAGGAAGCGTTTGAAGCCAGCGGGCTCGAAAACGCCAGGTAACCTCTGAATCAGGGGCCCCGATGTCATCGAGGCTCCGCCCTGTGCATTCCTCGTCTTAGTCTTGGTCAGGAGCTCCGCACACGAGGGGGTAGAGGGGCCGGATGTGCCGATCTTGGCTTGGTCGCCTACCAAAGTGGCAGCAGACCCATCCGTCCCCGCAGCCCCCGCGGATGGAGAGGAGCCCCGAGTCTTTTTCGTCTTTCTTGTCTTTTTCTTCTTTTTAGGAGAGGAGGGCGGGGAATGAACCCGCTTCTCACCCCCGCCGGTAGAAGCCCCCAGGCCAGATGGACCGGCCTCAGCCAGGTCCTTCTCTGAAATGGAGAAGGTCCCGGTGGGCGCAGGGGATTCATCCGGAGGAGATCCCTCCCCTCCTTGTCCTGCCTGAGAATCCACAGCCGTTTGATGAGGACCTTGCATAGGGGCGGATTCGGGTTCGGTGCTTGGCGCTAAGCCCGGATTCCCCCCCATGGAAGGCCCTACCGTCTGAGGCTGGTTTTCCTCAAGGACCATGTCTATCACAGGAGGGGCCTCCAGTTGGCCATCCCCTCCCAGGACATCGCAGGTCCCCTTGGCAGCGTCATAAGTCTTTAGTGGGGAGGCACGGGCCTTGACCCCGGCAAGGTTTAATATTTTTGCCAGCAGGTCTTTTGAGGGAAGCGACCGAAGGGGCCTTGCTTCCCTCTCCCCCCTAAGGGGGTTTGCCCTACCGAGCCGCTTGTACGAGGGGCGGTCGGCAATGGGCTGCCTGCTGGCTTTCTTGGCAGTCCCCTTAGAAAGCATAGGAGGGACTGCCGCTGGAGATAGGGAGGTGCCCGAAAGCACCTCCAGAGAAGGGGGTGAGGGGGACTCCCCTACACCCGTAGGCGTAGGAGAGGAGTACGCCTCCTCTCCGGTTAAAGAGGTATGGAGGGTCCCCTGCGCAAGCACAGGGGGGGGGGGAACCTCCATCTTTTCTGTGGAGCTGCACGAGGGTGGCTCCGTTGTTGTTATAGGGGGAATTAAGGGGAGATGTTTTTTTGTTTCATCATTGGGCATGGTGACCCTCTTTGTTTTACGGGACGCAATCGCTCACCACCTCTTGCAGTAGCCCGCACTGCAAGAGGTGCTTACAGGCCCGGCAGAGCCAGGCGCCGCCATTCGGGACCACCCCTCCCTCCTGGTGGCCTGGCAGTCCTTCGGCATGGCGGCTCCACCTTGAACACGGCGTAAAACGGATAGATTTTGAAGACGAGAGGAAAAGGGATGTGAGGAAGGTATGGGTGGGGATGAAGCAGGTTGTTAAAAGCCAACCACCCCAGACCGGAGCTCAGGGGTTAGGGGACATTGTCCCCTCCCCCCTCAGCCCCGATCCGGGACGATTGGCTGAGAAGAAGGTCAGCTTCTACCCTGTGAAATTAGAGGCTGACCAGAGAAAGTTGTGGGGAGAGGTTGTATGAAAAGCGACGAGGTAGGATAGGAATACAGGTTATCTGAAGGAAGGAAGAGAGGCTAAGCTGGGGCCGGACGGGGCGCTGGATCCCGTCAGCACGGCGGCCAGGATGGCAAATCGCCGCGCCCCTTACGGGGTGGACACGGCGTAAAATTGATAGAATGTGAAGAGGAGAGGAAAGGGGATGTGAGGAAGGTATGGGTGGGGATGAAGCAGGTTGTTAAGAAACCCCCATCCCGAACCGGAGCTCATGGGTTAGGGAACAATGTCCCCTCTCCCTCCAGCCCCGATCCGGGGTGGTTGGCTTGAGAAGAAGGTCAGCATCTACCCTGTGAAATTAGAGGCTGACCAGAGGAAGTTGTGGGAGAGGTTGTATGAAAAACGACGAGGTAGGGGAGAAATCGGGCTATCTGAAAGAGGGAAGAGAGGCTAAGCTTAGGCCGGACGAAGCGCTGGATCCCGTCAGCACGGCGGCCAGGATGGCAAATCGCCGCGCCCCTTACGGGGTTTCTCGTATGCATAAGGCTATACTCTTTGTTGGGCAAGTTTGATTGAATTAAAATTGTCTGGTTCCGTCTGTGGGTCTGCACAGCTGATCTTCATATCTTGGGCGTTGTGCCGATTATTAGCACAATGTAGTAAGGAAATCTACTCTGGCTCCTCAGTTGGGAAGCGTTTCAAAATTTTGGATTACATCCGTTCTAAATCACACATTGCCTAATCTCGGGGTTGGCTTTAGCAGTAGCGGGATGTAGAACACTGACAATTCCATTGTAAAATGGAGGATATCTTTTTATCCTTCGTGGCTGAAGTAGAGGTTGAAGCGCGTCTTAAAGAGCTGGTTGGACGGAGAGCAGATTTCGAAGTCTGTTGTAGCAGAAGAAGAGATTCTGGGAAGATCGGTGATATTTCCAAGCAACCGGCAGAGGCCCCTGTAACGGGCGCACAACCGGGAGATTTTCGGACGGTAGATCCGGATTCGTGGGACGAGGACGCTTGCGATGTTGGAATATCATCGACTTCTATCGGAATGGGTGGAGAAGGTGATCAGGGCAAAGTACGCGGCACTGGATGGATTTTTGCAACCGTTTGGACTAGTAATAAGTACGCGTCCTATAAAGAACGAGACGGGATTGAGGACAAAGAATATTGAGCAGCAGGAGAAGAGTCGGTTCCAGAGGTAGCTCGATTATTGGCGGCATATGACTCAGATGAAGAATCCTTCTTCTTACCATGGGGCCGGATAGAAGAACCATAACTGACCGATACAGAAGATTGTTTCAAATAACATTTAATGTCATCAAGGGTCTCGCATTGGGCGGTGCTCCCGGTTAGAGCCACCGGGGAAGAGGGAAGCAACGTTAGGTATCTCAGTGTGAGAGAGATGCTTCAAAGGTATGTATATCGGGAATACTTATATTAGCAGTAGATGGGCGATAAGATGATATAGGTGTCAGAATTCGAACGGGATGGTCGGTTTCATGCGGCGTCACTCAAAACATCTAAGAAAAGAATGAAAAGGAGAATTTTGTGCTCGAGCACGTTAGGAAACCTCTCTTTCATTATTTTTTAATTTAAAGAGTCCATCCGGCGACTGACAACTAGGGCAAAAATCTCCGTAATTAGCGGAAAGATTAATACTAGGCTATATTAAAAAAACAAGAAAATAACATAAGGCAAAATAAAAACGGCGTCAAGGGTAGGCCCGCCTACCCCCGGTGAAAGAACATGCAAGGAGGCCAGCCTAATCCCAAAGGTCGTATAGTCAGCAAGTGCGTGTGCACGAACCAGTGACGAGTAGAAGGGACAAGCAGTAGAGCCTCTGGGCGTCCCGGTACCGGGACAGGGAACGTACGCGAAGAACACCCAGACTGGGGCATTCACACAGTCTGGGGGACAACGCAGTCGTCACAATAAGGCGCGGGCGAGAGGTCCATCAAATGGCAGTGCGTACAATTCGGAGACGACAGAGGGTAGCCTGAACAGTCGTGGCATTTGGGATTTTTTTTTTTTCAAGGGGCTATCTGGCGACTGCACACTTGGGAATAAGTCACCGCAAACAAACAGCGCAGTTCTAGGCTACTTTAAAATAAAGATTTGAACAGAAACAACAATAAAAAGGGGATAACAAGTGGCATTTGGGAGTGGTCCAGGAGAACAGTCGCGGAGCAAGGGCACGCAATCTTAAGTTGTTTTTTTTAATAGAGCCCATCTGGCAACTGCCCACTTGGGCATAAGTCGCCGGAAACACAACAGCCTAGAACTAGGTTACTTTAAAATAAAAATATGAAAACATATGCAATGATAACAATGTGAAAACTTAACAATTAGGAAGCAATCTCTGGCATCGGGGGGAGGACCCCTCACCCCGGTGCAGGAGCGTGCAACATACAAAGAAAACAATAAAAAACCAAAAAAATAGAACCTTCTTAAATAAAGGGGAGAAGCCCGGCCTCCCCCCAAAAGTCAACAAGTCAATGTGCACGAACTCGTCCCGAGTAAAAGGGACAGGCGGTAGCGACCACGCCCATCCCGGTACCGGGACAGGCATCGTGCGCGAAGATCACCCAGAGGGTGATCGACAAGAATGTGCCGAATAGTCTGGAGAACGACGCAGTCGTCGCAATAGGGCACAGGCGAGCGCTCCATCAAATAGCGATGCGTCACACGAGTGTGCCCGATTCGGAGACGACAGAAAGCAACCTGAAGCCGCCGCGGCATTGGGGGATAGGTCCATGGGAACAGTCGCGGCGCAATGGCACGCAACTTTAAGTTCCCTTCGACCGTCTCCCATCTTCTTTGCCAAGCAGTCCGAAGAGCTGCCCGTATTCCTGCCATGTAGTCAGTGTGAGGAAGAGCGAAACGCTGGTCCGGTCGCAGAGTCCTCGCGGACTCTTTGGCGCGCTCATTCCCCGCAATTCCTACATGTCCAGGAACCCAGCAGAAGATAATCTCGACATCTGCCCGGCTCGCCAAAACCGTGGCGTCACGGATTTCGCGAACCAGGGGATGCGGAGATGCCAATGCCCCGAGAGCACTCAGGGAACTTTGTGAGTCGCTATACATCACAATCCGGGCTCCAAACCGGGCACGTCGCGTAATCTCCCGTACCGAGTGGTGTATTGCCACCATTTATTTTTTTTTAATTTTATAGAGCCCATCTGGCAACTACCCACTTGGGCATAAGTCGCAGAAAAACACGACAGCCTAGAACTAGGCTACTTTAAAATAAAAATATGAAAACTTAACAATCGATATAAATTGGAAAAACTTAACAATCAGGAAGCAATCTCCGGCAGCGGGGGGAGGCCCCCCTCACCCCGGTGCAGGAGAGTGCAACCTACAAACAAAACAATAACAAAAAAAGAACCTTAAATAAAGGGAAGAAGCACGGCCTCCCCCCAAAAGTCAACAAGTCCACATGTCAATGTGCACGAATCTGTCCCGAGAACAAGGGACAGGTGGTAGGGACCCCGCCAATCCCGGTACCGGGACAGGTATCGTGCGCGAAGTTCACCCAGACTGGGACATTCGAAAAGAATGTGCCGAACAGTCTGGGGAAGGACGCAGTCGTTGCAATAGGGCGCAGGCAAGCGCTCCATCAAATAGCGATGCGTCACACGATTTTTTTTTTTTTTTTTTTTTTTAAGAGCTCATCTGGCGACTGCCTACTTGGGCATTAGTCGCCGTATTAAAACTGGCCTAGTTCTAGGCTACTTTAAAATAAAATTAAAGAGAAAAAAAAAACAACACCCCGAAAGGAAGGAAGGAAGCAAGCTGGTGCGTCGGGAAGAGGTCCCCCGGCGCAGGAGCGTGTAACTAAAGACAAAAAAAAACAAAACAAACCTTGCTTAAATAATAGGGAGAAGGCCGGCCTCCCCCAAGAAGTCAACAAGTCCACAAGTCAATGTGCACGAATCTGAACCGAGCACAAGGGACAGGCGGTAAGGACCCGCCCATCCCGGTACTGGGACAGGTATCGTGCGCGAAGATCACCCAAAATGGGACATTCGACAAGAATGTGCCGAACAGGCTGGGGGACGACGCAGTCGTTGTAATAGGGCGCAGGCGAGCGCTCCATCAAATAGCGATGCGTCACAAGAGTGTGTCCGATTCGGAGACGACAGAAAATGACCTGAAGCCGCCGCGGCATTGGGGGATAGGTCCATGGGAACAAGCGGCGCAATAACACGCAACTTTAAGTTCCCTTCGACCGTCTCCCATCTTCTTTGCCAAGCAGTCCGAAGAGCTGCCCGTATTCCTGCCATGAAGTCGGTGTGAGGAAGAGCGAAACGCTGGTCCGGTCGCAGAGTCCTCGCGGACTCTTTGGCGCCCTCATCGGCGCGCTCATTCCCCGCAATTCCTACATGTCCAGGAACCCAGCAGAAGATAATCTCGACATCTGCCCGGCTCGCCAAAACCGTGGCGTCACGGATATCGCGAACCAGGGGATGCGGAGATTCCAATGCCCCGAGAGCACTCAGGGCACTTTGTGAGTCGCTATAGATCACAATCCGGTCTCCGAACCGGGCACGTCGCGTAATCTCCCGTACCGAGTACTGTATTGCCACCAGCTCGGCCGTGAAGACAGACGCAGCGCCTGGTAGAGCCCCGCTGAATTCAAACAGAGGGGATACGGCGTGGAAGCCGACCCCCTCTTGGGACTTGGAGCCATCCGTATACACTGGCACGGTTCCAGCGTGACACGATGTGTGCTCCAAAAAGGTCGAACGCAATACTCCCGGCGCAGTACAAGCTTTGGGAGCAGAGGCGTGGCGACAAATAGCCAAATGTGGTACCCTCCAGGGTGGCGTCCTGGGCAGAACCAGGGGCGCCACCGGCCCGAGAGCTATATCTACCTCTCGAAGGAGTTTCCTGGCCCTAAACCCAAAGGGCTTAGGGTATGACTGGCGTCTCGAAGGCATAGGCACCATCGAGATCAGCTGCGGATGCAGTGAGAGCTGTTGGCGACTGAGGGAGGCGCCGGGCTCGCGCGTACAGGCGAGCGATGCACTGCACGCGGCGCAGAGCGAGTGGGATCTCCCTAGCATTGACCAACAGACTCTCAATGGGGGAAGTGCGGAAGGCACCGGTCGCAAGGTGAAGGCCGGTGCGGTGGATCGAATCCACCTTCCGCAATAAACATTCGGCTGCGGATGCATAAAAGTCGCATCCGTAGTCGAGCTTCGAGCGAACAAAGGATCGATAAACAGTAAGGCAGTAGCCCTATCAGCGACCCAAGCGCTGAACGTCACGGAGCGGAGAATGTCCATGGCGCGGGTACGATTTTTCTTTTTTTTTTTTATTTAATTAAGGAGCTATCTGGCGACTGCCGACTTAGGCATTAGTCACCGTAAACAAACAGCCTAGTTCTAGGCTACTTTAAAAATTAAACAGGAAACAATAAAAAGAAATAACAATAACAATAAAGAAGCAATAACAAAAACAATAACAACAACAACAACAAACCGGGTTAAATGAAAGGGAGAAGGCCAGCCTCCCCCCAAAAGTCATAAGTCATGGTGCACGCACTCGTCCCGAGTACAAGGGACAGGCGGTAGCGACCCCGCCCATCCCGGTACCGGGACAGGTATCGTGCGCGAAGATCACCCAGACTGGGACATTCGACAAGAATGTGCCGAACAGTCTGGGGGACGACGCAGTCGTTGCAATAGGGCGCAGGCGAGCGCTCCATCAAGTAGCGATCCGTCACACGAGTGTGTCCGATTCGAAGACGACAGAAAGCAACCTGAAGCCGCCGCGGCATTGGGGGATAGGTCCATGGGAACAGTCGCGGCGCAATGGCACGCAACTTTAAGTTCCCCTCGACCGTCTCCCATCTTCTTTGCCAAGCAGTCCGAAGAGCTGCCCGTATTCCTGCCATGTAGTCGGTGTGAGGAAGAGCGAAACGCTGGTCCGGTCGCAGAGTCCTCGCGGACTCTTTGGCGCGCTCATTCCCCGCAATTCCTACATGTCCAGGAACCCAGCAGAAGATAATCTCGACATCTGCCCGGCTCGCCAAAACCGTGGTGTCACGGATTTCGCGAACCAGGGGATGCGGAGATTCCAATGCCCCGAGAGCACTCATTGCGCTTTGTGAGTCGCTATAGATCACAATCCGGTCTCCGAACCGGGCACGTCGCGTAATCTCCCGTACCGAGTGGTGTATTGCCACCAGCTCGGCCGTGAAGACAGACGCAGCGCCTGGTAGAGCCCCGCTGACTTCAAACAGAGGGGATACGGCATGGAAGCCAACCCCCTCTTGGGACTTGGAGCCATCCGTATACACTGGTACGGTACCAGCGTGACACGATGTGTGCTCCAAAAAGGTCGAACGCAATACTCCCGGCGCAGTACAAGCATTGGCAGCAGAGGCGTGGCGACAAATAGCCAAATGTGGTACCCTCCAGGGTGGCGTCCTGGGCAGAACCAGGGGCGCCACCGGCCCGAGAGCTATATCTACCTCTCGAAGGAGTTTCCTGGCCCTAAACCCAAAGGGCTTAGGGTATGACTGGCGTCTCTCGGCGGCATAGGCACCATCGAGATCAGCTGCGGATGCAGTGAGAGCTGTTGGCGACTGAGGGAGGCGCCGGGCTCGCGCGTACAGGCGAGTGATGCACTGCACGCGGCGCAGAGCGAGTGGCATCTCCCCAGCATCGACCAACAGGCTCTCAATGGGGGAAGTGCGGAAGGCACCGGTCGCAAGGCGAAGGCCGGTGTGGTGGATCGAATCCACCTTCCGCAATAAACGCTCGGCTGCGGATGCATAAAACTCGCATCCGTAGTCGAGCTTCGAGCGAACAAAGGATCGATAAAAAAGTAAGGCGGTAGCCCTATCAGCGCCCCAAGCGCTGAACGTCACGGAACGGAGAATGTCCATGGCGCGGGTACAAGAGACCCTAAGGCTGCGAATATGAGCCTCCCAGGTGAGGCGTCGGTCGAATACAAGACCAAGGAAACGGTGCGACTCAACCACATCCAGGCGCACCCCATTAAGAAACAAATCTCGGTCGGGGTGAAGCCGTGGATGGCGGCAGAAGTGCACCACCTTAGTCTTGGCCAAAGAAAACCGAAACCCGTGCGCTTCGGCATAGCGAGAGACGCGGTTCAATGCCTGTTGGAGTCGACGCTCCAGAGTTGGCATCTGGGCCGCGCCAAAAGAGGATCGATAGGTCTTCCACGTAGAGCGTAGCGAGAACATCTTCCGGCAGCACCGAGGTGATGCTGTTGATGCTCAGGGCAAAGAGTGTGACACTGAGGACACTTCCCTGCGGGACACCCTCTTCCTGCTCTTTTAAGCCGGAGAGGGCTCCCCCCACCCGTACGCGGAATCGACGATCTCGCAAAAATTCAGATATAAACATTGGGAGGCGTCCCCTCGCGCCCATCGTGTGGAGAGTCTCCATGATACCGTATCGCCATGCGGTATCATAGGCCTTCTCCAGATCGAAAAACACCGTGGTGTAGTGCTGTCTACGAAGGAAAGCCTCGCAGACGGCATTTTCCAGTCGGAGCAGAGCATCCGACGTGGATTTTTTTTTTTTTTTATTAAGAGGCTATCTGGCGACTGCCGACTTAGGCATAAGTTGCCGTAACAAACAGCCTAGTTCTAGGCTACTTCAAAATAATTCAACAGAAAACAACAATAAAAAGAAATAACAATAACAAAGCAATAACAAAAACGATAACAAAAACAACAACAACAATAAAACCGGGTTAAATGAAAGGGAGAAGGCCAGCCTCCCTCAAAAAGTCACTACTTCCACCAGTCATGGTGCACGCACTCGTCCCGTGTACAAGGGACAGGCGGTAGCGACCCCGCCCATCCCGGTACCGAGACAGGTATCGTGCGCGAAGATCACCCAGACTAGGACATTCGACAAGAATATGCCGTACAGTCTGGGGGACGACGCAGTCGTTGCAATGGGGCGCATGCGAGCGCTCCATCAAGTAGCGATGGGTCACACGAGTGTGTCCGATTCGAAGACGACAGAAAGCAACCTGAAGCCGCCGCGGCATTAGGGGATAGATCCATGGGAACAGTCGCGGCGCAATGGCACGCAACTTTAAGTTCCCTTCGACCGTCTCCCATCTTTTTTGCCAAGCAGTCCGAAGAGCTGCCCGTATTCCTGCTATGTAGTCGGTGTGAGGAAGAGCGAGACGCTGGTCCGGTCGCAGAGTCCTCGCGGACTCTTTAGGCGCGCTCATTCCCCGCAATTCCTACATGTCCAGGAACCCAGCAGAAGATAATCTCGACATCTGCCCGGCTCGCCAAAACCGTGGCGTCACGGATATCGCGAACCAGGGGATGCGGAGATTCCAATGCCCCGAGAGCACTCAGGGCGCTTTGTGAGTCGATATAGATCACAATCCGGTCTCCGAACCGGGCACGTCGCGTAATCTCCCGTACCGAGTGGTGTATTGCCACCAGCTCGGCCGTGAAGACAGACGCAGCGCCTGGTAGAGCCCCGCTGACTTCAAACAGAGGGGATACAGCGTGGAAGCCAACCCCCTCTTGGGACTTGGAGCCATCGGTATACACTAGCACGGTTCCAGCGTGACACGATGTGTGCTCCAAAAAGGTCGAACGCAATACTCCCGGCGCAGTACAAGCTTTGGGAGCAGAGGCGTGGCGACAAATAGCCAAATGTGGTACCCTCCAGGGTGGCGTCCTGGGCAGAACCAGGGGCGCCACCGGCCCGAGAGCTATATCTACCTCTCGAAGGAGTTTCCTGGCCCTAAACCCAAAGGGCTTAGGGTATGACTGGCGTCTCGAAGGCATAGGCACCATCGAGATCAGCTGCGGATGCAGTGAGAGCTGTTGGCGACTGAGGGAGGCGCCGGGCTCGCGCGTACAGGCGAGCGATGCACTGCACGCGGCGCAGAGCGAGTGGGATCTCCCTAGCATTGACCAACAGACTCTCAATGGGGGAAGTGCGGAAGGCACCGGTCGCAAGGTGAAGGCCGGTGCGGTGGATCGAATCCACCTTCCGCAATAAACATTCGGCTGCGGATGCATAAAAGTCGCATCCGTAGTCGAGCTTCGAGCGAACAAAGGATCGATAAACAGTAAGGCAGTAGCCCTATCAGCGACCCAAGCGCTGAACGTCACGGAGCGGAGAATGTCCATGGCGCGGGTACGATTTTTCTTTTTTTTTTTTATTTAATTAAGGAGCTATCTGGCGACTGCCGACTTAGGCATTAGTCACCGTAAACAAACAGCCTAGTTCTAGGCTACTTTAAAAATTAAACAGGAAACAATAAAAAGAAATAACAATAACAATAAAGAAGCAATAACAAAAACAATAACAACAACAACAACAAACCGGGTTAAATGAAAGGGAGAAGGCCAGCCTCCCCCCAAAAGTCATAAGTCATGGTGCACGCACTCGTCCCGAGTACAAGGGACAGGCGGTAGCGACCCCGCCCATCCCGGTACCGGGACAGGTATCGTGCGCGAAGATCACCCAGACTGGGACATTCGACAAGAATGTGCCGAACAGTCTGGGGGACGACGCAGTCGTTGCAATAGGGCGCAGGCGAGCGCTCCATCAAGTAGCGATCCGTCACACGAGTGTGTCCGATTCGAAGACGACAGAAAGCAACCTGAAGCCGCCGCGGCATTGGGGGATAGGTCCATGGGAACAGTCGCGGCGCAATGGCACGCAACTTTAAGTTCCCCTCGACCGTCTCCCATCTTCTTTGCCAAGCAGTCCGAAGAGCTGCCCGTATTCCTGCCATGTAGTCGGTGTGAGGAAGAGCGAAACGCTGGTCCGGTCGCAGAGTCCTCGCGGACTCTTTGGCGCGCTCATTCCCCGCAATTCCTACATGTCCAGGAACCCAGCAGAAGATAATCTCGACATCTGCCCGGCTCGCCAAAACCGTGGTGTCACGGATTTCGCGAACCAGGGGATGCGGAGATTCCAATGCCCCGAGAGCACTCATTGCGCTTTGTGAGTCGCTATAGATCACAATCCGGTCTCCGAACCGGGCACGTCGCGTAATCTCCCGTACCGAGTGGTGTATTGCCACCAGCTCGGCCGTGAAGACAGACGCAGCGCCTGGTAGAGCCCCGCTGACTTCAAACAGAGGGGATACGGCATGGAAGCCAACCCCCTCTTGGGACTTGGAGCCATCCGTATACACTGGTACGGTACCAGCGTGACACGATGTGTGCTCCAAAAAGGTCGAACGCAATACTCCCGGCGCAGTACAAGCATTGGCAGCAGAGGCGTGGCGACAAATAGCCAAATGTGGTACCCTCCAGGGTGGCGTCCTGGGCAGAACCAGGGGCGCCACCGGCCCGAGAGCTATATCTACCTCTCGAAGGAGTTTCCTGGCCCTAAACCCAAAGGGCTTAGGGTATGACTGGCGTCTCTCGGCGGCATAGGCACCATCGAGATCAGCTGCGGATGCAGTGAGAGCTGTTGGCGACTGAGGGAGGCGCCGGGCTCGCGCGTACAGGCGAGTGATGCACTGCACGCGGCGCAGAGCGAGTGGCATCTCCCCAGCATCGACCAACAGGCTCTCAATGGGGGAAGTGCGGAAGGCACCGGTCGCAAGGCGAAGGCCGGTGTGGTGGATCGAATCCACCTTCCGCAATAAACGCTCGGCTGCGGATGCATAAAACTCGCATCCGTAGTCGAGCTTCGAGCGAACAAAGGATCGATAAAAAAGTAAGGCGGTAGCCCTATCAGCGCCCCAAGCGCTGAACGTCACGGAACGGAGAATGTCCATGGCGCGGGTACAAGAGACCCTAAGGCTGCGAATATGAGCCTCCCAGGTGAGGCGTCGGTCGAATACAAGACCAAGGAAACGGTGCGACTCAACCACATCCAGGCGCACCCCATTAAGAAACAAATCTCGGTCGGGGTGAAGCCGTGGATGGCGGCAGAAGTGCACCACCTTAGTCTTGGCCAAAGAAAACCGAAACCCGTGCGCTTCGGCATAGCGAGAGACGCGGTTCAATGCCTGTTGGAGTCGACGCTCCAGAGTTGGCATCTGGGCCGCGCCAAAAGAGGATCGATAGGTCTTCCACGTAGAGCGTAGCGAGAACATCTTCCGGCAGCACCGAGGTGATGCTGTTGATGCTCAGGGCAAAGAGTGTGACACTGAGGACACTTCCCTGCGGGACACCCTCTTCCTGCTCTTTTAAGCCGGAGAGGGCTCCCCCCACCCGTACGCGGAATCGACGATCTCGCAAAAATTCAGATATAAACATTGGGAGGCGTCCCCTCGCGCCCATCGTGTGGAGAGTCTCCATGATACCGTATCGCCATGCGGTATCATAGGCCTTCTCCAGATCGAAAAACACCGTGGTGTAGTGCTGTCTACGAAGGAAAGCCTCGCAGACGGCATTTTCCAGTCGGAGCAGAGCATCCGACGTGGATTTTTTTTTTTTTTTATTAAGAGGCTATCTGGCGACTGCCGACTTAGGCATAAGTTGCCGTAACAAACAGCCTAGTTCTAGGCTACTTCAAAATAATTCAACAGAAAACAACAATAAAAAGAAATAACAATAACAAAGCAATAACAAAAACGATAACAAAAACAACAACAACAATAAAACCGGGTTAAATGAAAGGGAGAAGGCCAGCCTCCCTCAAAAAGTCACTACTTCCACCAGTCATGGTGCACGCACTCGTCCCGTGTACAAGGGACAGGCGGTAGCGACCCCGCCCATCCCGGTACCGAGACAGGTATCGTGCGCGAAGATCACCCAGACTAGGACATTCGACAAGAATATGCCGTACAGTCTGGGGGACGACGCAGTCGTTGCAATGGGGCGCATGCGAGCGCTCCATCAAGTAGCGATGGGTCACACGAGTGTGTCCGATTCGAAGACGACAGAAAGCAACCTGAAGCCGCCGCGGCATTAGGGGATAGATCCATGGGAACAGTCGCGGCGCAATGGCACGCAACTTTAAGTTCCCTTCGACCGTCTCCCATCTTTTTTGCCAAGCAGTCCGAAGAGCTGCCCGTATTCCTGCTATGTAGTCGGTGTGAGGAAGAGCGAGACGCTGGTCCGGTCGCAGAGTCCTCGCGGACTCTTTAGGCGCGCTCATTCCCCGCAATTCCTACATGTCCAGGAACCCAGCAGAAGATAATCTCGACATCTGCCCGGCTCGCCAAAACCGTGGCGTCACGGATATCGCGAACCAGGGGATGCGGAGATTCCAATGCCCCGAGAGCACTCAGGGCGCTTTGTGAGTCGCTATAGATCACAATCCGGTCTCCGAACCGGGCACGTCGCGTAATCTCCCGTACCGAGTGGTGTATTGCCACCAGCTCGGCCGTGAAGACAGACGCAGCGCCTGGTAGAGCCCCGCTGACTTCAAACAGAGGGGATACAGCGTGGAAGCCAACCCCCTCTTGGGACTTGGAGCCATCGGTATACACTAGCACGGTTCCAGCGTGACACGATGTGTGCTCCAAAAAGGTCGAACGCAATACTCCCGGCGCAGTACAAGCTTTGGGAGCAGAGGCGTGGCGACAAATAGCCAAATGTGGTACCCTCCAGGGTGGCGTCCTGGGCAAAACCAGGGGCGCCACCGGCCCGAGAGCTATATCTACCTCTCGAAGGAGTTTCCTGGCCCTAAACCCAAAAGGCTTAGGGTATGACTGGCGTCTCGACGGCATAGGCACCATCGAGATCAGCTGCGGATGCAGTGAGAGCTGTTGGCGACTGAGGGAGGCGCCGGGCTCGCGCGTACAGTGGAGTGATACACTGCACGCGGCACAGAGCGAGTGGCATCTCCCCAGCATCGACCAACAGGCTCTCAATGGGGAAGGTGCGGAAGGCACCGGTCGCAAGGCGAAGGCCGGTGTGGTGGATCGAATCCACCTTCCGCAATAAACGCTCGGCTGCGGATGCATAAAACTCGCATCCGTAGTCGAGCTTCGAGCGAACAAAGGATCGATAAAAAAGTAAGGCAGTAGCCCTATCAGCGCCCCAAGCGCTGAACGTCACGGAACGGAGAATGTCCATGGCGCGGGTACAAGAGACCCTAAGGCTGCGAATATGAGCCTCCCAGGTGAGGCGTCGGTCGAATACAAGACCAAGGAAACGGTGCGACTCAACCACATCCAGGCGCACCCCATTAAGAAACAAATCTGGGTCGGGGTGAAGCCGTGGATGGCGGCACAAGTGCACCACCTTAGTCTTGGCCAAAGAAAACCGAAACCTGTGCGCTTCGGCATAGCGAGAGACGCGGTTCAATGCCTGTTGGAGTCGACGCTCCAGAGTTGGCATCTGGGCCGCGCCAAAAGAGATCGAAAGGTCGTCCACGTAGAGCGTAGCGAGAACATCTTAAATGCCGTTGATGCTCAGGGCAAAGAGTGTGACACTGAGGACACTTCCCTGCGAGACACCCTCTTCCTGCTCCTTTGGGGCAGAGAGGGCTCCCCCCACCCGTACGCGGAATCGACGATCTCGCAAAAATTCAGTTATAATAATTGGGAGGCGTCCCCTCGCCCCCATCGTGTGGAGAGTCTCCATGATACCGTATCGCCATGCGGTATCATAGGCCTTCTCCAGATCGAAAAACACAGTGGCGTAGTGCTGTCTACGAAGGAAAGCCTCACAGACGGCATTTTCCAGTCGGAGCAGAGCATCCGACGTGGAGTGGAACTTGCGGAAGTCGCACTGTGCGGAAGACAGATGGCCTCCGCTGTCCAGGAAAAAGGCTAATCTAACATTTACCGATTTTTCCATCAACTTGCACACGCAAGAGGTTAGAGAGATTGGGCGGAAACCGGTCGGAGTAGAGTGATCTCTCCCCGGTTTGCGAAAGGCAAGCACAGTAGCGATTCGCCAGGAGTCTGGGAGAAGACCTTCCACCCAGATCCTGTTGAACAAATCTAATAGAAAGGCCATGCATCGCTCACCTAGGTGTCGAAGCATGGCGTACGGGACATCGTCCGGACCATGGGCGGTGTCCGCGCACGAAGCGAGAGCGGAACGCAACTCGCTTACAGTAAACTTGTCGTTGAAGGGTTCTCCGCCTCTGGAGGTAAAGTCCAGCCGGTGGCCTTCCGCCACATCACGACGTGCATTGAATGCTGGCGGAGCAGCATCACGGCTAGAGAATGCAGAAAAAGCGGTTGCGAAGGATTCCGCCACGGACGCAGGGTCAGAGATTGCGGTCCCATTCTCCTGTAGAACGGGAGGGGGGTCCTGCGAGAACTTGCCCCGAATCCTTTTGACTCGCTTCCACACCTCAGCTAATGAGGTCTTCCCGTTAAGTGAAGACACGTATGCCCGCCAAGAAGAGCGGCGGGCGTGCTTCGAAATATACCGGAACCTAGCCCTAGCACGACGAAATTCAGCGACAGTAAAATGGTTCAGGCGGCGCTCATAGCGCATGTAGGCATAACGCTTCTGTTTGAGGGCCGTCTCACACTCGGCCGACCACCACGGGAGCGGTCGGCCTGCAAAACGGCCAGACGCCCTAGGAATAGTAGTCAGGCCCACGGCGATGAGGTTGCCAGAGATGAACTCAACGGCCTCATCTACCGACCTAAACTCCTCGACTGAGATAGAGAATTCAGTCATTTCCTGAAATGCAGGCCACCGCGCCCGCGCCAAGCACCACCGAGGTGGTCTCTCAGGCGGCAGTTGCCCTGAAAATGATATTTGAATGGGAAAGTGATCACTACCATGGAGGTCATCGACCACCCCCCAATCAAAATCAGGCTGTGCATCCGAAGAGCACAAAGATAGGTCAAGGCAAGAAAATGAAGCGGTTCTCGGACAGTGATGCGTAAACTCATCCACGTTTAGGACACCCATCTCAAGCTCTTCGATCAGATCGGCAACGACGTGTCCCCTGGGATTTAGGGAGTAATCTCCCCAGAGACGATGCCTGCCGTTCAGATCTCCAAGCAAGAGATAGGGCCTCGGCAACCGTGCCACGACCCGGCGGAAGTCCCCCGCGTCGAAGTCAGCTGACGGTGGAATGTACGCAGAAATGATAGTATACCTCCTATCCAGGTGCAGCTGCACAGCCACTGCCTGAAAGGAGGTATCTAAAGAGAAAGGAAGAACGGAGACATCATGCCGGGTGTAAACCGCGCATCCCCCAGCCCGGCTATCCCGCGGTGGTGGGGTCGCAAGACCCTTATACCCCGGGAGGGCAGGCAGCGGGCACGCGCCTAGCATGGTCTCCTGCAAAAAAATAGCTAACGGGGAACGGGACGAGGCGAGCCTCCGCAGCTCCTCCCAGTTGGCCCGGAGTCCACGGCAATTCCATTGAAGGAATATGCCCTCCAGGCCTAGCTCGGAGGAGACGCGGGGGCCCTCCTCGAATTGAAGACCCTCACGGGAATGGCCGTACGCTTCCCGGGGGCAGAACCCCGGGTGCTATTGGCCGGACAAAGCGCTGGAGGCGCTGTCGCCTTCGAGGACTTATTGGGGGAGGTTGGGCTCGCCATGCGAGTCTTTTCCTCCCTCCACCTCGAAACCAGAGGCGGGGGGCCCTCTTTTCGAGTAACCACCGTCTCCGAGCCACTCGCTCCACCTCGGGGCGTGGGCGAAGGAGCCGAAGCTCCTTTGTTGCTGTCCTCCTTTCGGGGGACAGCTTTAGGAACCCCCGAAGATGGCCTAGCGACCATCTTCAGGGGTGTTGCCTCCTGTGAGTCTAACGACTCTGTAGGGGCGCGTGGCCGTTTCGCCTTGCGGGAAACGGTCACGCTTGGGGAAGAGGGAGGAGCCCTGGTTTTAGCTGGGGCTGGGTATGAACCCTTTTTGCCGCCAGCTTTACCAGGGGAGCGCCCGGGTTGGGTAGATCCCGCAGAAGAGCTCCGAATGGGCGCGAAAACAACCGTGCTCGTTGGCCTGGATGGGCCAGGAGCAGAGGGTGCCTTTCGAACTACTGAGGCATATGACGTCCCAGGCAGAGCTGGGCGCGCCATGACCATGTCCTTAGCCTCGCGGAATGAGAGTCTATCCTGTGCCTGAACGGCCAGGATTTCTTTCTCCAGGAGATATGCACCACATTGCTTCGAAGAAGCAGGGTGCGGCTCTCCGCAATTGACACACTTGGCCACACACGATTTGGACTTATCGTGTGCGATCTTGGAGCAATTTACACAGACTTCGGGTGACCCCGACTTTGCACGTCTACATGAGCGATTCGTATGGCCGAAGCGGTGACAGTAATAGCACCGCCGCGACAGTGGCACGAATGCCTTCACGCGGTAGCGGTACCAACCGGCACGCACCGACTCAGGGAGCTTGTCACAGTCGAACGTGACGAAGAGTGTAGGGGTGGGTCTCGAGGCCCCTCCCTGTTTTCTCATCACACGTTCGACCTTGACCGCCCCATGGTCGGCCAGCTCTAAGGTGATGTCTTCAATGGAGTAGTCAACGAGTTCCCTCGCATAAACTACTCCTTTCACAAAGTTCATGGTAGAGTGCGGCGTCACACTCACCGGGGTGCCATGAAGTGTCCGAAGAGCACTAATCCTGGCCGCCTCGGCGGGATTCGCCGCATTCGCCAGAAGGCTCCCGTCCGAGAAACGGGTTACCTTCGGCTCTCTACCAATTGCACTAGCTAATCCTCTCCTCTGATGGATCATGTTGCCTTTGGACAACATGGTGCCATCAGTGGAGCGAATAACGAGGAAGCGTTTGAAGCCAGCGGGCTCGAAAACGCCAGGTAACCTCTGAATCAGGGGCCCCGATGTCATCGAGGCTCCGCCCTGTGCACTCTTGGTAGTAGTCTTCTTTGTCAGGGGCTCCGCAACCGGGGGGGCAGAGGGGGCGGATGTGCCGATCTTGGCTTGGTCGCTTGCCAGAGTGGCAGCAGACCCATCCGTCCCCGCAGCCCCCGCGGATGGAGAGGATCCCCGAGTCTTTTTGGTCTTTTTAGTCTTTTTTCTTTTTCGGAGAGGAGGGCGGGGAATGAACCCGCTTTTCACCTCCGCCGGCAGAAGTCCCCAGGCCAGATGGACCAGCCTCAGCCAGGTCCCTCTCCGAAATGGAGAAGGTCCTGGTTGTCGTAGGGGCACCTGTCGGAGGAGATCCCTCCCCTCCTTCTACTGCCTCGAAGCCCTCAGCCATTTGAGGAGGACCTTGCATAGGGGCGGACTCGGGTTCGGTGCTTGGCGCCGAGCCCGAATTCCCCCCCATGGAAAGCCCTACCGTCTGGGGCTGGGTCTCCTCAAGGACCATGTCTATCACAGGAGGGGCCTCCAATTGGCCATCCCCTCCCAGGACATCGCAGGTCCCCTTGGCAGTGTCGCCAGTCTTGTATGGGGAGGCACAGGCCTTGACCCCGGCAAGGTTTAAAATTCTTGCCAGCAGGTCTTTTGAGGGAAGCGACCGAAGGGGCCTGGCTTCCCTCTCCCCCCTAAGGGGGTTTGCCCTACCGAGCCGCTTTGATGGGGAGCGGCTGGCTAAGGGCTGCCTGCTGGCTTTCTTGGCAGTCCCCTTGGAAAGAAAAGATGGGACTGCCGCTGGGAAAAGGGAGGTGCCCGAAAGCACCTCCAGAGAAGGGGGTGAGGGGGAGTCCCCTGCACCCGTAGGCGAAGGAGAGGAGTAAGCCTCCTCTCCGGTTAGAGAAATATGGAGGGTCCCCTGTGCAAGCACAGGGGGGGGGACCTCCATTTTTTCGGTGGAGCTGCCCAAGGGCGGCTCCGTCGATGAGCAAGGGGGAGTTAAAGGGGTTTGGGTTTTTTTTTTTGTTGTTCATCTATGGGCATGGTGACCCTATTTTTGCCACGGGACGCAATAGCTCATCACCCCTCGCAGTAGCCCGCACTGCGAGAGGTGCTTACAAGCCCGGCAGAGCCAGGCGCCGCCATTCGGGACCACCCCTCCCGCCTGGTGGCCTGGCAGTCCATCGGCATGGCGGCTCCACCTTGGACACGGCGTAAAAAATATAGGTTGTGAAGAGGAGAGGAAAAGGGATGTGAGGAAGGTATGGGTGGGGATGAAGCAGGTTGTTAAAAAAACCCATCCCGAACCGGAGCTCAGGGGTTAGGGGACAATGTCCCCTCCCCCCTCAGCCCCGATCCGGGGTGGTTGGCTTGAGAAGAAGGTCAGCATTCTACCCTTTGAAATTAGAGGCTGACCAGAGAAAGTTGTGGGAGAGGTTGTATGAAAAGCGACAAGGTAGGGGAGAAATCGGGCTATCTGAAGGAAGGAAGAGAGGCTAAGCTGGGGCCGGACGGAGCGCTGGATCCCGTCAGCACGGCGGCCAGGATGGCAAATCGCCGCGCCCCTTACGGGGATACGGCGTGGAAGCCGACCCCCTCTTGGGACTTGGAGCCATCCGTATACACTGGCACGGTACCAGCGTGACACGATGTGTGCTCCAAAAAGGTCGAACGCAATACTCCACGCGCAGTACAAGCTTTGGGAGCAGAGGCGTGGCGACAAATAGCCAAATGTGGTACCCTCCAGGGTGGCGTCCTGGGCAGAACCAGGGGCGCCACCGGCCCGAGAGCTATATCTACCTCTCGAAGGAGTTTCCTGGCCCTAAACCCAAAAGGCTTAGGGTATGACTGGCGTCTCTCGGCGGCATAGGCACCATCGATATCAGCTGCGGATGCAGTGAGAGCTGTTGGCGACTGAGGGAGGCGCCGGGCTTGCGCATACAGGCGAGTGATGCACTGCACGCGGCGCAGAGCGAGTGGCATCTCCCCAGCATCGACCAACAGGCTCTCAATGGGGGAAGTGCGGAAGGCACCGGTCGCAAGGCGAAGGCCGGTGTGGTGGATTGAATCCACCTTCCGCAATAAACGCTCGGCTGCGGATGCATAAAACTCGAATCCGTAGTCGAGCTTCGAGCGAACAAAGGATCGATAAAAAAGTAAGGCGGTAGCCCTATCAGCGCCCCAAGCGCTGAACGTCACGGAACGGAGAATGTCCATGGCGCGGGTACAAGAGACCCTAAGGCTGCGAATATGAGCCTCCCAGGTGAGGCGTCGGTCGAATACAAGACCAAGGAAACGGTGCGACTCAACCACATCCAGGCGTTCCCCATTAAGAAACAAATCTGGGTCAGGGTGAAGTCGTGGATGGCGGCAGAAGTGCACCACCTTAGTCTTGGCCAAAGAAAACCGAAACCTGTGCGCTTCGGCATAGCGAGAGACGCGGTTCAATGCCTGTTGGAGTCGACGCTCCAGAGTTGGCATCTGGGCCGCGCCAAAAGAGATCGAAAGGTCGTCCACGTAGAGCGTAGCGAGAACATCTTCTGGCAGCACCGAGGTGATGCCGTTGATGCTCAGGGCAAAGAGTGTGACACTGAGGACACTTCCCTGCGGGATACCCTCTTCCTGCTCCTTTGGGCCGGAGAGAGCTCCCCCCACCCGTACGCGGAATCGACGATCTCGCAAAAATTCAGATATAAACATTGGGAGGCGTCCCCTCGCCCCCATCGTGTGGAGAGTCTCCATGATACCGTATCGCCATGCGGTACCATAGGCCTTCTCCAGATCGAAAAACACCGTGGCGTAGTGCTGTCTACGAAGGAAAGCCTCGCAGACGGCATTTTCCAGTCGGAGCAGAGCATCCGACGTGGAGTGAAACTTACGGAAGCCGCACTGTGCAGAAGACAGATGGCCTCCGCTGTCCAAGAAATGGGCTAATCTAACATTTACCAATTTCTCCATCAACTTGCACACGCAAGAGGTTAGAGAGATTGGGCGGAAACCGGTCGGAGTAGAGTGATCTCTCCCCGGGTGGCGAAAGGCGATTTTTTTTTTTTTTTTAATTTAAGGGGCTATCTGGCGACTGCCGACTTAGGCATAAGTCGCCGTAAACAAACAGCCTAGTTCTAGGCTACTTCAAAAAATGGAACAGGGAACAACAAAAAAGAAATAACAATAACAAAACAATAACAAAAACAACAACAACAAAAACAACAAAAATTAAGCCTGGTTAAAAAAAAGGGAGAAGGCCGGCCTCCCCCAAAAAGTTAGCAAGTCCACCAGTCAAAGTGGACGCACTCGTCCCGAGTACAAGGGACAGGCGGTAGCGACCCCGCCCATCCCGGTACCGGGACAGGTGTCGTGCGCGAAGATCACCCAGACTGGGACATTCGACAAGAATGTGCCGAACAGTCTGGGGGACGACGCAGTCGTTGCAATAGGGCGCAGGCGAGCGCTCCACCAGATAGCGATGCGTCACACGAGTGTGTCCGATTCGGAGACGACAGAAAGCAACCTGAAGCCGCCGCGGCATTGGGGGATAGGTCCATGGGAACAGTCGCGGCGCAATGGCACGCAACTTTAAGTTCCCTTCGACCGTCTCCCATCTTCTTTGCCAAGCAGTCCGAAGAGCTGCCCGTATTCCTGCCATGTAGTCGGTGTGAGGAAGAGCGAAACGCTGGTCCGGTCGCAGAGTCCTCGCGGACTCTTTGGCGCCCTCATCGGCGCGCTCATTCCCCGCAATTCCCACATGTCCAGGAACCCAGCAGAAGATAATCTCGACATCTGCCCGGCTCGCCAAAACCGTGGCGTCACGGATATCGCGAACCAGGGGATGCGGAGATTCCAATGCCCCGAGAGCACTCAGGGCGCTTTGTGAGTCGCTATAGATCACAATCCGGTCTCCGAACCGGGCACGTCGCGTAATCTCCCGTACCGAGTGGTGTATTGCCACCAGCTCGGCCGTGAAGACAGACGCAGCGCCTGGTAGAGCCCCGCTGACTTCAAACAGAGGGGATACGGCGTGGAAGCCGACCCCCTCTTGGGACTTGGAGCCATCCGTATACACTGGCACGGTTCCAGCGTGACACGATGTGTGCTCCAAAAAGGTCGAACGCAATACTCCCGGCGCAGTACAAGCTTTGGGAGCAGAGGCGTGGCGACAAATAGCCAAATGTGGTACCCTCCAGGGTGGCGTCCTGGGCAGAACCAGGGGCGCCACCGGCCCGAGAGCTATATCTACCTCTCGAAGGAGTTTCCTGGCCCTAAACCCAAAGGGCTTAGGGTATGACTGGCGTCTCTCGGCGGCATAGGCACCATCGATATCAGCTGCGGATGCAGTGAGAGCTGTTGGCGACTGAGGGAGGCGCCGGGCTCGCGCGTACAGGCGAGTGATGCACTGCACGCGGCGCAGAGCGAGTGGCATCTCCCCAGCATCGACCAACAGGCTCTCAATGGGGGAAGTGCGGAAGGCACCGTTCGCAAGGCGAAGGCCGGTGTGGTGGATCGAATCCACCTTCCGCAATAAACGCTCGGCTGCGGATGCATAAAACTCGCATCCGTAGTCGAGCTTCGAGCGAACAAAGGATCGATAAAAAAGTAAGGCGGTAGCCCTATCAGCGCCCCAAGCGCTGAACGTCACGGAACGGAGAATGTCCATGGCGCGGGTACAAGAGACCCTAAGGCTGCGAATATGAGCCTCCCAGGTGAGGCGTCGGTCGAATACAAGACCAAGGAAACGGTGCGACTCAACCACATCCAGGCGCACCCCATTAAGAAACAAATCTGGGTCGGGGTGAAGCCGTGGATGGCGGCACAAGTGCACCACCTTAGTCTTGGCCAAAGAAAACCGAAACCTGTGCGCTTCGGCATAGCGAGAGACGCGGTTCAATGCCTGTTGGAGTCGACGCTCCAGAGTTGGCATCTGGGCCGCGCCAAAAGAGATCGAAAGGTCGTCCACGTAGAGCGTAGCGAGAACATCTTCCGGCAGCACCGAGGTGATGCCGTTGATGCTCAGGGCAAAGAGTGTGACACTGAGGACACTTCCCTGCGGGATACCCTCTTCCTGCTCCTTTGGGCCGGAGAGAGCTCCCCCCACCCGTACGCGGAATCGACGATCTCGCAAAAATTCAGATATAAACATTGGGAGGCGTCCCCTCGCCCCCATCGTGTAGAGAGTCTCCATGATACCTTATCGCCATGCGGTATCATAGGCCTTCTCCAGATCGAAAAACACCGTGGCGTAGTGCTGTCTACGAAGGAAAGCCTCGCAGACGGCATTTTCCAGTCGGAGCAGAGCATCCGACGTGGAGTGGAACTTGCGGAAGCCGCACTGTGCGGAAGACAGATGGCCTCCGCTGTCCAGGAAAAAAGCTAATCTAACGTTTACCAATTTCTCCATCAACTTGCACACGCAAGAGGTTAGAGAGATTGGGCGGAAACCGGTCGGAGTAGAGTGATCTCTCCCCGGCCTGCGAAAGGCGAGCACAGTAGCGATTCGCCAGGAGTCTGGGAGAAGACCTTCCACCCAGATCCTGTTGAACAGATCTACAGAAAGGCCATGCCTCGCTCACCCAGGTGTCGAAGCATGGCGTACGGGACATCGTCCGGACCATGGGCGGTGTCCGCGCACGAAGCGAGAGCGGAACGCAACTCACTCACAGTAAACTTGTCGTTGAAGGGTTCTCCGCCACTGGAGGTAAAGTCCAGCCGGCGGCCTTCCGCGACATCACGACGTGCATTGAATGCTGGCGGAGCAGCATCACGGCTAGAGAATGCGGAAAAAGCGGTCGCTAAGGATTCCGCCACGGACGCGGGGTCTGAGATTGCGGTCCCATTCTCCTGGAGAACGGGAGGGGGGTCCTGCGAGAACTTGCCCCGAATCCTTTTGACTCGCTTCCACACCTCAGCTAAAGGGATCTTCCCGTTAAGTGAAGAAACGTATGCCCGCCAAGAAGAGCGGCGGGCGTGCTTCGAAATATACCGGAACCTAGCCCTAGCCCGACGAAATTCAGCGACAGTGAAATCGTTCGGGCGGCGCTTATAGCGCATGTAGGCATAACGCTTCTTTTTGAGGGCCGTCTCACACTCGGCCGACCACCATGGGAGTGGTCGACGTGCAAAACGGCCAGACGTCCTAGGAATAGTAGTCAGGCCCACGGCGATGAGGTTGCCGGAGAAGAACTCAACGGCCTCATCTACCGACCTAAACTCCTCGACTGAGATAGAGAATTCAGTCATTTCCTGAAATGCAGGCCACCACGCCCGCGCCAAGCACCACCGAGGTGGTCTCTCAGGCGGCAGTTGCCCTGAAAATGATATTTGAATGGGAAAGTGATCACTACCATGGAGGTCATCGACCACCCCCCAATCAAAATCAGGCTGTGCATCCGAAGAGCACAAAGATAGGTCAAGGCAAGAAAATGAAGCGGTTCTCGGACAGTGATGCGTAAACTCATCCACGTTTAGGACACCCATCTCAAGCTCTTCGATCAGATCGGCAAGGACTTGTCCCCTGGGATTTATGGAGTAATCTCCCCAGAGAGGATGCCTGCCGTTCAGATCTCCAAGCAAGAGATAGGGCCTCGGCAACCGTGCAACGACGCGGCAGAAGTCCCCCGCGTCGAAGTCAGCTGACGGTGGAATGTACGCAGAAATGATAGTATACCTCCTATCCAGGTGCAGCTGCACAGCCACTGCCTGAAAGGAGGTATCTAAAGAGAAATTTTTTTTTTTTTATAGAGCCCATCTGGCAACTACCCACTTGGGCATAAGTCGCCGAAAAACACGACAGCCTAGAATTAGGCTACTTTAAAGTTAAAATATGAAAACTTAACAATCAATATAAATTGGAAAAACTTAACAATCGAAGCAATCTCCGGCACCGGGGGGAGGTACCCCTCACCCCGGTGCAGGAGAGTGCAACCTAAAACAAAACAATAACAAAAAAAAGGAACCTTAAATAAAGGGGAGAAGGCCAGCCTCCCCCAAAAAGTCAATAAGTCCACCAGTCATGGTGCACGCACTCGTCCCGAGTACAAGGGACAGGCGGTAGCGACCCCGCCCATCCCGGTACCGAGACAGGTATCGTGCGCGAAGATCACCCAGACTGGGACATTCGACAAGAATATGCCGAACAGTCTGGGGGACGACGCAGTCGTTGCAATAGGTAACATGCGAGCGCTCCACCAAGTAACGATGCGTCACACGAGTGTGTGCGATTCGAAGACGACAGAAAGCAACCTGAAGCCGCCGCGGCATTGGGGGATAGGTCCATGGGAACAGTCGCGGCGCAATGGCACGCAACTTTAAGTTCCCCTCGACCGTCTCCCATCTTCTTTGCCAAGCAGTCCGAAGAGCTGCCCGTATTCCTGCCATGTAGTCAGTGTGAGGAAGAGCGAAACGCTGGTCCGGTCGCAGAGTCCTCACGGACTCTTTGGCGCGCTCATTCCCCGCAATTCCTACATGTCCAGGAACCCAGCAGAAGATAATCTCGACATCTGCCCGGCTCGCCAAAACCGTGGCGTCACGGATTTCGCGAACCAGGGGATGCGGAGATTCCAATGCCCCGAGAGCACTCAGGGCGCTTTGTGAGTCGCTATAAATCACAATCCGGTCTCCGAACCGGGCACGTCGCGTAATCTCCCGTACCGAGTGGTGTATTGCCACCAGCTCGGCCGTGAAGACAGACGCAGCGCCTGGTAGAGCCCCGCTGACTTCAAACAGAGGGGATACGGCGTGGAAGCCGACCCCCTCTTGGGACTTGGAGCCATCCGTATACACTGGCACGGTACCAGCGTGACACGATGTGTGCTCCAAAAAGGTCGAACGCAATACTCCCGGCGCAGTACAAGCTTTGGGAGCAGAGGCGTGGCGACAAATAGCCAAATGTGGTACCCTCCAGGGTGGCATCCTGGGCAGAACCAGGGGCGCCACCGGCCCGAGAGCTATATCTACCTCTCGAAGGAGTTTCCTGGCCCTAAACCCAAAGGGCTTAGGGTATGACTGGCGTCTCTCGGCGGCATAGGCACCATCGAGATCAGCTGCGGATGCAGTGAGAGCTGTTAGCGACTGAGGGAGGCGCCGGGCTCGCGCGTACAGTCGAGTGATGCACTGCACGCGGCGCAGAGCGAGTGGCATCTCCCCAGCATCGACCAACAGGCTCTCAATGGGGGAAGTGCGGAAGGCACCGGTCGCAAGGCGAAGGCCGGTGTGGTGGATCGAATCCACCTTCCGCAATAAACGCTCGGCTGCGGATGCATAAAACTCGCATCCGTAGTCGAGCTTCGAGCGAACAAAGGATCGATAAAAAAGTAAGGCGGTAGCCCTATCAGCGCGCCAAGCGCTGAACGTCACGGAACGGAGAATGTCCATGGCGCGGGTACAAGAGACCCTAAGGCTGCGAATATGAGCCTCCCAGGTGAGGCGTCGGTCGAATACAAGACCAAGGAAACGGTGCGACTCAACCACATCCAGGCGCACCCCATTAAGAAACAAATCTGGGTCGGGGTGAAGCCGTGGATGGCGGAACAAGTGCACCACCTTAGTCTTGGCCAAAGAAAACCGAAACCTGTGCGCTTCGGCATAGTGAGAGACGCGGTTCAATGCCTGTTGGAGTCGACGCTCCAGAGTTGGCATCTGGGCCGCGCCAAAAGAGATCGAAAGGTCGTCCACGTAGAGCGTAGCGAGAACATCTTCCGGCAGCACCGAGGTGATGCCGTTGATGCTCAGGGCAAAGAGTGTGACACTGAGGACACTTCCCTGCGGGACACCCTCTTCCTGCTCCTTTGGACCGGAGAGGGCTCCCCCCACCCGTACGCGGAATCGACCATCTCGCAAAAATTCAGATATAAAAATTGGGAGGCGTCCCCACGCCCCCATCGTGTGGAGAGTCTCCATGATACCGTATCGCCATGCGGTATCATAGGCCTTCTCCAGATCAAAAAACACCGTGGCGTAGTGCTGTCTACGAAGGAAAGCCTCGCAGACGGCACTTTCCAGTCGGAGCAGAGCATCCGACGTGGAGTGGAACTTACGGAAGCCGCACTGTGCAGAAGACAGATGGCCTCCGCTGTCCAGGAAATAGGCTAATCTAACATTTACCAATTTCTCCATCAACTTGCACACGCAAGAGGTTAGAGAGATTGGGCGGAAACCGGTCGGAGTAGAGTGATCTCTCCCCGGCTTGCGAAAGGCGAGCACATTTTTTCTTTTTTTTTTAATTAAGGGGCTATCTGGCGACTGCCGACTAAGGCATAAGTTGCCGTAAACAAACAGCCTAATTTAGGCTACTTTAAAAAATTAAACAGAAAACAATAACAATAACAAAGCAATAACAAAACAATTACAAAAACAACAACAACAATTAAATCGCGTTAAATAAAAGGGAGAAGGCCGGCGTCCCCCAAAAAGTCAATAAGTCCACCAGTCAAAGTACACGCACTCATCCCGAGAACAAGGGACAGGCGGTAGCGACCCCGCCCATCCCGGTACCGGGACAGGTGTCGTGCGCGAAGATCACCCAGACTGGGACATTCGACAAGAATGTGCCGAACAGTCTGGGGGACGACGCAGTCGTTGCAATAGGGCGCAGGCGAGCGCTCCATCAGATAGCGATGCGTCACACGAGTGTGTCCGATTCGGAGACGACAGAAAGCAACCTGAAGCCGCCGCGGCATTGGGGGATAGGTCCATGGGAACAGTCGCGGCGCAATGGCACGCAACTTTAAGTTCCCTTCGACCGTCTCCCATCTTCTTTGCCAAGCAGTCCGAAGAGCTGCCCGAATTCCTGCCATGTAGTCGGTGTGAGGAAGAGCGAAACGCTGGTCCGGTCGCAGAGTCCTCGCGGACTCTTTGGCGCCCTCATCGGCGCGCTCATTCCCCGCAATTCCTACATGTCCAGGAACCCAGCAGAAGATAATCTCGACATCTGCCCGGCTCGCCAAAACCGTGGCGTCACGGATATCGCGAACCAGGGGATGCGGAGATTCCAATGCCCCGAGAGCACTCAGGGCGCTTTGTGAGTCGCTATAGATCACAATCCGGTCTCCGAACCGGGCACGTCGCGTAATCTCCCGTACCGAGTGGTGTATTGCCACCAGCTCGGCCGTGAAGACAGACGCAGCGCCTGGTAGAGCCCCGCTGACTTCAAACAGAGGGGATACGGCGTGGAAGCCGACCCCCTCTTGGGACTTGGAGCCATCCGTATACACTGGCACGGTACCAGCGTGACACGATGTGTGCTCCAAAAAGGTCGAACGCAATACTCCCGGCGCAGTACAAGCTTTGGGAGCAGAGGCGTGGCGACAAATAGCCAAATGTGGTACCCTCCAGGGTGGCGTCCTGGGCAGAACCAGGGGCGCCACCGGCCCGAGAGCTATATCTACTTCTCGAAGGAGTTTCCTGGCCCTAAACCCAAAGGGCTTAGGGTATGACTGGCGTCTCTCGGCGGCATAGGCACCATCGAGATCAGCTGCGGATGCAGTGAGAGCTGTTGGCGACTGAGGGAGGCGCCGGGCTCGCGCGTACAGGCGAGTGATGCACTGCACGCGGCGCAGAGCGAGTGGCATCTCCCCAGCATCGACCAACAGGCTCTCAATGGGGGAAGTGTGGAAGGCACCGGTCGCAAGGCGAAGGCCGGTGTGGTGGATCGAATCCACCTTCCGCAATAAACGCTCGGCTGCGGATGCATAAAACTCGCATCCGTAGTCGAGCTTCGAGCGAACAAAGGATCGATAAAAAAGTAAGGCGGTAGCCCTATCAGCGCCCCAAGCGCTGAACGTCACGGAACGGAGAATGTCCATGGCGCGGGTACAAGAGACCCTAAGGCTGCGAATATGAGCCTCCCAGGTGAGGCGTCGGTCGAATACAAGACCAAGGAAACGGTGCGACTCAACCACATCCAGGCGCACCCCATTAAGAAACAAATCTGGGTCGGGGTGAAGCCGTGGATGGCGGCACAAGTGCACCACCTTAGTCTTGGCCAAAGAAAACCGAAACCTGTGCGCTTCGGCATAGCGAGAGACGCGGTTCAATGCCTGTTGGAGTCGACGCTCCAGAGTTGGCATCTGGGCCGCGCCAAAAGAGATCGAAAGGTCGTCCACGTAGAGCGTAGCGAGAACATCTTCCGGCAGCACCGAGGTGATGCCGTTGATGCTCAGGGCAAACAGTGTGACACTGAGGACACTTCCCTGCGGGACACCCTCTTCCTGCTCCTTTGGGCCGGAGAGGGCTCCCCCCACCCGTACGCGGAATCGACGATCTCGCAAAAATTCAGATATAAAAATTGGGAGGCGTCCCCTCGCCCCCATCGTGTGGAGAGTCTCCATGATACCGTATCGCCATGCGGTATCATAGGCCTTCTCCAGATCAAAAAACACCGTGGCGTAGTGCTGTCTACGAAGGAAAGCCTCGCAGACGGCACTTTCCAGTCGGAGCAGAGCTTCCGACGTGGAGTGGAACTTACGGAAGCCGCACTGTGCAGAAGACAGATGGCCTCCGCTGTCCAGGAAATAGGCTAATCTAACATTTACCAATTTCTCCATCAACTTGCACACGCAAGAGGTTAGAGAGATTGGGCGGAAACCGGTCGGAGTAGAGTGATCTCTCCCCGGCTTGCGAAAGGCGAGCACAGTAGCGATTCGCCAGGAGTCTGGGAGAAGACCTTCCACCCAGATCCTGTTGAACAAATCTAACAGAAAGGCCATGCCTCGCTCACCCAGGTGTCGAAGCATGGCGTACGGGACATCGTCCGGACCATGGGCGGTGTCCGCGCACGAAGCGAGAGCGGAACGCAACTCACTCACAGTAAACTTGTCGTTGAAGGGTTCTCCGCCACTGGAGGTAAAGTCCAGCCGGCGGCCTTCCGCGACATCACGACGTGCATTGAATGCTGGCGGAGCAGCATCACGGCTAGAGAATGCGGAAAAAGCGGTCGCTAAGGATTCCGCCACGGACGCGGGGTCTGAGATTGCGGTCCCATTCTCCTGGAGAACGGGAGGGGGGTCCTGCGAGAACTTGCCCCGAATCCTTTTGACTCGCTTCCACACCTCAGCTAAAGGGATCTTCCCGTTAAGTGAAGAAACGTATGCCCGCCAAGAAGAGCGGCGGGCGTGCTTCGAAATATACCGGAACCTAGCCCTAGCCCGACGAAATTCAGCGACAGTGAAATCGTTCGGGCGGCGCTTATAGCGCATGTAGGCATAACGCTTCTTTTTGAGGGCCGTCTCACACTCGGCCGACCACCATGGGAGTGGTCGACGTGCAAAACGGCCAGACGTCCTAGGAATAGTAGTCAGGCCCACGGCGATGAGGTTGCCGGAGAAGAACTCAACGGCCTCATCTACCGACCTAAACTCCTCGACTGAGATAGAGAATTCAGTCATTTCCTGAAATGCAGGCCACCACGCCCGCGCCAAGCACCACCGAGGTGGTCTCTCAGGCGGCAGTTGCCCTGAAAATGATATTTGAATGGGAAAGTGATCACTACCATGGAGGTCATCGACCACCCCCCAATCAAAATCAGGCTGTGCATCCGAAGAGCACAAAGATAGGTCAAGGCAAGAAAATGAAGCGGTTCTCGGACAGTGATGCGTAAACTCATCCACGTTTAGGACACCCATCTCAAGCTCTTCGATCAGATCGGCAAGGACTTGTCCCCTGGGATTTATGGAGTAATCTCCCCAGAGAGGATGCCTGCCGTTCAGATCTCCAAGCAAGAGATAGGGCCTCGGCAACCGTGCAACGACGCGGCAGAAGTCCCCCGCGTCGAAGTCAGCTGACGGTGGAATGTACGCAGAAATGATAGTATACCTCCTATCCAGGTGCAGCTGCACAGCCACTGCCTGAAAGGAGGTATCTAAAGAGAAATTTTTTTTTTTTTATAGAGCCCATCTGGCAACTACCCACTTGGGCATAAGTCGCCGAAAAACACGACAGCCTAGAATTAGGCTACTTTAAAGTTAAAATATGAAAACTTAACAATCAATATAAATTGGAAAAACTTAACAATCGAAGCAATCTCCGGCACCGGGGGGAGGTACCCCTCACCCCGGTGCAGGAGAGTGCAACCTAAAACAAAACAATAACAAAAAAAAGGAACCTTAAATAAAGGGGAGAAGGCCAGCCTCCCCCAAAAAGTCAATAAGTCCACCAGTCATGGTGCACGCACTCGTCCCGAGTACAAGGGACAGGCGGTAGCGACCCCGCCCATCCCGGTACCGAGACAGGTATCGTGCGCGAAGATCACCCAGACTGGGACATTCGACAAGAATATGCCGAACAGTCTGGGGGACGACGCAGTCGTTGCAATAGGTAACATGCGAGCGCTCCACCAAGTAACGATGCGTCACACGAGTGTGTGCGATTCGAAGACGACAGAAAGCAACCTGAAGCCGCCGCGGCATTGGGGGATAGGTCCATGGGAACAGTCGCGGCGCAATGGCACGCAACTTTAAGTTCCCCTCGACCGTCTCCCATCTTCTTTGCCAAGCAGTCCGAAGAGCTGCCCGTATTCCTGCCATGTAGTCAGTGTGAGGAAGAGCGAAACGCTGGTCCGGTCGCAGAGTCCTCACGGACTCTTTGGCGCGCTCATTCCCCGCAATTCCTACATGTCCAGGAACCCAGCAGAAGATAATCTCGACATCTGCCCGGCTCGCCAAAACCGTGGCGTCACGGATTTCGCGAACCAGGGGATGCGGAGATTCCAATGCCCCGAGAGCACTCAGGGCGCTTTGTGAGTCGCTATAAATCACAATCCGGTCTCCGAACCGGGCACGTCGCGTAATCTCCCGTACCGAGTGGTGTATTGCCACCAGCTCGGCCGTGAAGACAGACGCAGCGCCTGGTAGAGCCCCGCTGACTTCAAACAGAGGGGATACGGCGTGGAAGCCGACCCCCTCTTGGGACTTGGAGCCATCCGTATACACTGGCACGGTACCAGCGTGACACGATGTGTGCTCCAAAAAGGTCGAACGCAATACTCCCGGCGCAGTACAAGCTTTGGGAGCAGAGGCGTGGCGACAAATAGCCAAATGTGGTACCCTCCAGGGTGGCATCCTGGGCAGAACCAGGGGCGCCACCGGCCCGAGAGCTATATCTACCTCTCGAAGGAGTTTCCTGGCCCTAAACCCAAAGGGCTTAGGGTATGACTGGCGTCTCTCGGCGGCATAGGCACCATCGAGATCAGCTGCGGATGCAGTGAGAGCTGTTAGCGACTGAGGGAGGCGCCGGGCTCGCGCGTACAGTCGAGTGATGCACTGCACGCGGCGCAGAGCGAGTGGCATCTCCCCAGCATCGACCAACAGGCTCTCAATGGGGGAAGTGCGGAAGGCACCGGTCGCAAGGCGAAGGCCGGTGTGGTGGATCGAATCCACCTTCCGCAATAAACGCTCGGCTGCGGATGCATAAAACTCGCATCCGTAGTCGAGCTTCGAGCGAACAAAGGATCGATAAAAAAGTAAGGCGGTAGCCCTATCAGCGCGCCAAGCGCTGAACGTCACGGAACGGAGAATGTCCATGGCGCGGGTACAAGAGACCCTAAGGCTGCGAATATGAGCCTCCCAGGTGAGGCGTCGGTCGAATACAAGACCAAGGAAACGGTGCGACTCAACCACATCCAGGCGCACCCCATTAAGAAACAAATCTGGGTCGGGGTGAAGCCGTGGATGGCGGAACAAGTGCACCACCTTAGTCTTGGCCAAAGAAAACCGAAACCTGTGCGCTTCGGCATAGTGAGAGACGCGGTTCAATGCCTGTTGGAGTCGACGCTCCAGAGTTGGCATCTGGGCCGCGCCAAAAGAGATCGAAAGGTCGTCCACGTAGAGCGTAGCGAGAACATCTTCCGGCAGCACCGAGGTGATGCCGTTGATGCTCAGGGCAAAGAGTGTGACACTGAGGACACTTCCCTGCGGGACACCCTCTTCCTGCTCCTTTGGACCGGAGAGGGCTCCCCCCACCCGTACGCGGAATCGACCATCTCGCAAAAATTCAGATATAAAAATTGGGAGGCGTCCCCACGCCCCCATCGTGTGGAGAGTCTCCATGATACCGTATCGCCATGCGGTATCATAGGCCTTCTCCAGATCAAAAAACACCGTGGCGTAGTGCTGTCTACGAAGGAAAGCCTCGCAGACGGCACTTTCCAGTCGGAGCAGAGCATCCGACGTGGAGTGGAACTTACGGAAGCCGCACTGTGCAGAAGACAGATGGCCTCCGCTGTCCAGGAAATAGGCTAATCTAACATTTACCAATTTCTCCATCAACTTGCACACGCAAGAGGTTAGAGAGATTGGGCGGAAACCGGTCGGAGTAGAGTGATCTCTCCCCGGCTTGCGAAAGGCGAGCACATTTTTTCTTTTTTTTTTAATTAAGGGGCTATCTGGCGACTGCCGACTAAGGCATAAGTTGCCGTAAACAAACAGCCTAATTTAGGCTACTTTAAAAAATTAAACAGAAAACAATAACAATAACAAAGCAATAACAAAACAATTACAAAAACAACAACAACAATTAAATCGCGTTAAATAAAAGGGAGAAGGCCGGCGTCCCCCAAAAAGTCAATAAGTCCACCAGTCAAAGTACACGCACTCATCCCGAGAACAAGGGACAGGCGGTAGCGACCCCGCCCATCCCGGTACCGGGACAGGTGTCGTGCGCGAAGATCACCCAGACTGGGACATTCGACAAGAATGTGCCGAACAGTCTGGGGGACGACGCAGTCGTTGCAATAGGGCGCAGGCGAGCGCTCCATCAGATAGCGATGCGTCACACGAGTGTGTCCGATTCGGAGACGACAGAAAGCAACCTGAAGCCGCCGCGGCATTGGGGGATAGGTCCATGGGAACAGTCGCGGCGCAATGGCACGCAACTTTAAGTTCCCTTCGACCGTCTCCCATCTTCTTTGCCAAGCAGTCCGAAGAGCTGCCCGAATTCCTGCCATGTAGTCGGTGTGAGGAAGAGCGAAACGCTGGTCCGGTCGCAGAGTCCTCGCGGACTCTTTGGCGCCCTCATCGGCGCGCTCATTCCCCGCAATTCCTACATGTCCAGGAACCCAGCAGAAGATAATCTCGACATCTGCCCGGCTCGCCAAAACCGTGGCGTCACGGATATCGCGAACCAGGGGATGCGGAGATTCCAATGCCCCGAGAGCACTCAGGGCGCTTTGTGAGTCGCTATAGATCACAATCCGGTCTCCGAACCGGGCACGTCGCGTAATCTCCCGTACCGAGTGGTGTATTGCCACCAGCTCGGCCGTGAAGACAGACGCAGCGCCTGGTAGAGCCCCGCTGACTTCAAACAGAGGGGATACGGCGTGGAAGCCGACCCCCTCTTGGGACTTGGAGCCATCCGTATACACTGGCACGGTACCAGCGTGACACGATGTGTGCTCCAAAAAGGTCGAACGCAATACTCCCGGCGCAGTACAAGCTTTGGGAGCAGAGGCGTGGCGACAAATAGCCAAATGTGGTACCCTCCAGGGTGGCGTCCTGGGCAGAACCAGGGGCGCCACCGGCCCGAGAGCTATATCTACTTCTCGAAGGAGTTTCCTGGCCCTAAACCCAAAGGGCTTAGGGTATGACTGGCGTCTCTCGGCGGCATAGGCACCATCGAGATCAGCTGCGGATGCAGTGAGAGCTGTTGGCGACTGAGGGAGGCGCCGGGCTCGCGCGTACAGGCGAGTGATGCACTGCACGCGGCGCAGAGCGAGTGGCATCTCCCCAGCATCGACCAACAGGCTCTCAATGGGGGAAGTGTGGAAGGCACCGGTCGCAAGGCGAAGGCCGGTGTGGTGGATCGAATCCACCTTCCGCAATAAACGCTCGGCTGCGGATGCATAAAACTCGCATCCGTAGTCGAGCTTCGAGCGAACAAAGGATCGATAAAAAAGTAAGGCGGTAGCCCTATCAGCGCCCCAAGCGCTGAACGTCACGGAACGGAGAATGTCCATGGCGCGGGTACAAGAGACCCTAAGGCTGCGAATATGAGCCTCCCAGGTGAGGCGTCGGTCGAATACAAGACCAAGGAAACGGTGCGACTCAACCACATCCAGGCGCACCCCATTAAGAAACAAATCTGGGTCGGGGTGAAGCCGTGGATGGCGGCACAAGTGCACCACCTTAGTCTTGGCCAAAGAAAACCGAAACCTGTGCGCTTCGGCATAGCGAGAGACGCGGTTCAATGCCTGTTGGAGTCGACGCTCCAGAGTTGGCATCTGGGCCGCGCCAAAAGAGATCGAAAGGTCGTCCACGTAGAGCGTAGCGAGAACATCTTCCGGCAGCACCGAGGTGATGCCGTTGATGCTCAGGGCAAACAGTGTGACACTGAGGACACTTCCCTGCGGGACACCCTCTTCCTGCTCCTTTGGGCCGGAGAGGGCTCCCCCCACCCGTACGCGGAATCGACGATCTCGCAAAAATTCAGATATAAAAATTGGGAGGCGTCCCCTCGCCCCCATCGTGTGGAGAGTCTCCATGATACCGTATCGCCATGCGGTATCATAGGCCTTCTCCAGATCAAAAAACACCGTGGCGTAGTGCTGTCTACGAAGGAAAGCCTCGCAGACGGCACTTTCCAGTCGGAGCAGAGCTTCCGACGTGGAGTGGAACTTACGGAAGCCGCACTGTGCAGAAGACAGATGGCCTCCGCTGTCCAGGAAATAGGCTAATCTAACATTTACCAATTTCTCCATCAACTTGCACACGCAAGAGGTTAGAGAGATTGGGCGGAAACCGGTCGGAGTAGAGTGATCTCTCCCCGGCTTGCGAAAGGCGAGCACAGTAGCGATTCGCCAGGAGTCTGGGAGAAGACCTTCCACCCAGATCCTGTTGAACAAATCTAACAGAAAGGCCATGCCTCGCTCACCCAGGTGTCGAAGCATGGCGTACGGGACATCGTCCGGACCATGGGCGGTGTCCGCGCACGAAGCGAGAGCGGAACGCAACTCACTCACAGTAAACTTGTCGTTGAAGGGTTCTCCGCCTCTGGAGGTAAAGTCCAGCCGGCGGCCTTCCGCGACATCACGACGTGCATTGAATGCTGGCGGAGCAGCATCACGGCTAGAGAATGCGGAAAAAGCGGTCGCTAAGGATTCCGCCACGGACGCGGGGTCCGAGATTGCGGTCCCATTCTCCTGGAGAACGGGAGGGGGGTCCTGCGAGAACTTGCCCCGAATCCTTTTGACTCGCTTCCACACCTCAGCTAAAGGGGTCTTCCCGTTAAGTGAAGACACGTATGCCCGCCAAGAAGAGCGGCGGGCGTGCTTCGAAATATACCGGAACCTAGCCCTAGCCCGACGAAATTCAGCGACAGTGAAATCGTTCGGGCGGCGCTTATAGCGCATGTAGGCATAACGCTTCTGTTTGAGGGCCGTCTCACACTCGGCCGACCACCATGGGAGTGGTCGGCGTGCAAAACGGCCAGACGTCCTAGGAATAGTAGTCAGGCCTACGGCGATGAGGTTGCCGGAGAAGAACTCAACGGCCTCATCTACCGACCTAAACTCCTGGACTGAGATAGAGAATTCAGTCATTTCCTGAAATGCAGGCCACCGCGCCCGCGCCAAGCACCACCGAGGTGGTCTCTCAGGCGGCAGTTGCCCTGAAAATGATATTTGAATGGGAAAGTGATCACTACCATGGAGGTCATCGACCACCCCCCAATCAAAATCAGGCTGTGCATCCGAAGAGCACAAAGATAGGTCAAGGCAAGAAAATGAAGCGGTTCTCGGACAGTGATGCGTAAACTCATCCACGTTTAGGACACCCATCTCAAGCTCTTCGATCAGATCGGCAAGGACTTGTCCCCTGGGATTTATGGAGTAATCTCCCCAGAGAGGATGCCTGCCGTTCAGATCTCCAAGCAAGAGATAGGGCCTCGGCAACCGTGCCACGACGCGGCGGAAGTCCCCCGCGTCGAAGTCAGCTGACGGTGGAATGTACGCAGAAATGATAGTATACCTCCTATCCAGGTGCAGCTGCACAGCCACTGCCTGAAAGGAGGTATCTAAAGAGAAAGGAAGAACGGAGACATCATGCCGGGTGTAAACCGCGCATCCGGCCATCCCGCGGTGTTGGGGTCGCAAGACCCTTATACCCCGGGAGGGAAGACAGGGGGCACGCGCCTAGCATAGTCTCCTGCAAAAAAATAGCTAACGGGGAACGGGACGAGCCTCCGCAGCTCCTCCCAGTTGGACCGGAGTCCAACGCGGGGGCCTTCCTGGAACAGAACACCCTCACGGGAATGGCCATACGCTTCCCGGGGGCAGAACCCCGGGCGCTGTTGGCCGGACAGAGCACTGTCGCCTTCGAGGACTTATTGGGGGAGGTTTGGCTCGCCATGCGAGTCTTTTCCTCCTTCCGCCTCGAAACCTTAGGCGGGCGTTGCGGTTTCGGAGGCGGGGAGTCCTTTTCGAGGAACCACCGTCTCCGAGCCACTCGCTCCACCTCAGGGCGTGGGCGAAGGGGCCGAAGCTCCTTTGAGCTGTCCTCCTTTCGGGGGACAGCTTAAAGAACCCCGGAAGATGGCCTGGCGACCAACTTCAGGGGTGTTGCCCCCTGTGGAGAACGTGGCCGTTTCGCCTTACGGGAAACGGTCACGCTGGGGGAAGAGCCGCAACGCCTGGTTTTAGCCGGGGCTGGGTATGAACCCTTTTTGCGTCTGGGGAGGCACAGGCCTTGACCTCGGCAAGGTTTAATATTCTTGCCGGCAGGTCTTTTGAGGGAAGTGACTGAAGGGGCCTGGCTTCCCTCTCCCCCTAAGGGGGTTTGCCCTACCGAGCTGCTTTAATGGGGAGCGGTCAGCTATGGGCTGCCTGCTGACTTTCTTGGCAGTCCCCTTGGAAAGAAAAGGGGCGACTGCAGCTGGGAAATGGAAGGTGCCCGAAAGCAGTAACCCGCTTTGCAAGGGGTGCGTACAGGCCTGGCAGAGCCAGGTGATGCTATTTAAGGCCATCCCTCCTGCCTGGTGACCTGGCCGCCCTTCAGCATGGCGGCTCCACCTTGGGCACAGCGTAAAAGTTAGATATCCTACAACTATTAATAAGAGCAGTGTTCAATTTCATCTACCACTGATCCTGTCAATCAAACACCTTTCCTTCTCAACCTCAATTCTACCAGTGTAGGGCCGATACAACACAGCCTCACAGCTTTACCTTTTCAAATCTCAACTTTACCCATAAAATTCTCAAACTCACAAATGAATTCCAAAAAAATTGCATCATGCTATTCTTCATTGCATAGCACAGATATCTGCTCTTTACCCCTGCGACCAAATCATACTCAATAGCAGTCCTTTTATTCTGTCAAATTTTTCATTGCCTTTTATATTTATCTCAAATAAGTATTTGCAACCTTCCTTTTTTTTTTAAACATTCAATTTTCACTACCCTTTTCCTCATCATGTATCCCTTATATTTCATTTATCCCAATGCCATCCACTACTAAAATTAATTGATATATGCTACCACTATTCAGCCAGAAGGAAGATTTAAAATAAAAACAAGACAAATAGTATATTTTGTGTCAAAAAAACAAATAAGTTTGGGTTTTTTTTAGATATTAAATGAGTCATGGCTTTTTTAGTGAATTTTCCTTTCTCTACCCTTACCCAATCCATCAAAGACCTTTCCATAGACAATTTGCAAAATCTTATTTGCTTGTTGCATATATAACAAGAATCTTAATTTTTTTTTAAAGTAATAAATTAATCTTTAATGCAGATTTAATCGACTCCCCTCAATATAAGTAAAACTATTAAAGAATAAGCTTTCAGTACAATTGTAAAGATGGTAGTCATTTGATATTACATGTATTTACTATACTCTGTACTTTAAGAGTAAGTTGAGAATTAAAAATAACAGTTAAGACTTCATTTAACTAATTCTTTTTTAGAAGAATCATCACCAATTGGCCAGTTCAAACCATGGGTAGCTACAACCAATAGCAGCTATGGCTGAATAATTCAAAGTGCCTCCCATATGACTTCAAATCATACCCAATGTGGGTTAATTTCATTTCTGGTGAGAAGTCTTTCTACTCAGCCAGGTCATAGCCTAGGCAAAAAACAAAAAAACTCTTATCTATGCAATTAAGAATGATAACTTATGATAGAATATTTACACAAAACTTGAGAAATTACATTAACTTAAATGTAACCATTAAATCAGGAGAAAATTAGAAATACTTGGTTGAGGACACTATGCATCCCCCCCCCCCTCCATATACCATAACATACATATATTAAAAAACAAAAAACTACAATTAATATTTATTTAAATATCTGCATTACTGTTCTTAGCTATGTTAGGGTAGTTAGAGTACCATTATCATGGTACTAATATATGTCAGGCAGGCAACTAAATGCAACCACACCCATGCATTGAATGATTGTGATCATGACATGAGACTTGTCAGTCTTAAACCTGGCGGAGAGCAACATATTATTTAATTAATACTATTTTTACAAATTATCTTTATTTTTACAAATTATCATCTTTTATTTTAGTATATTAATGTATGTCCATGCTCAGTCATTATTAGGCAGTGTGGATATAATAAAAATGAAATTTTTACTTTTTTTTAAAAACTTGATTAATAACCTAAATAACCAAAATTAATTTATACCAATGTAACTACTCACAATAAAACTAGAAAATAATGATGCTTTGCACATGATAGAATCAAGAATATTTGGGATTAACAAGATTTTTTAGAATGAAACTACAGTTGTTGATTTTTGTACAATATTAATTGTCTAAAACCATTTAAATTTCCAAATACATGTGCAAAGAAATATAAGAAATTTGGTTTTATTCCTTATCCCCTATTGTTGAATCCCTCAGCAATCTTATAGATAGGCAGAATAGAGAAAGGATTAGGTAATAAGTGAGAGAAATGTAGCAATTATTCACTCAGTCTACTAAAAACATTGGATTTTATTTCACGGCGTTCTTCTCTTACTATTTGTCCAGTTTTTTTATTTACTTTCACAATTTTTTTTATTACACTTCTTGCAACTAATGGTTCAGTATTTATAGATTCCTGGGAAGAAGGAGGAGTCTTCAGTCTAGGGAACGCCTCTTTCTTCTTCCTCAGACTATTCAATTCATGAGCAAATATTCCCTCACTAACAGATATGGGTTTCGTGGCAAGACCAAGCCGCTTTCGAACACTGGATGAAGGTTGAGTCTCTACAAGTTTTATATTTGAAGGGACTGATCTTGTTCTCCTTAATTTTTCTTCTTGAGACTTTTGAGCAGCTAATTCTTTGGTAGAGTACTTTAAAATACCATGATACTGAAGTGGCTTTTCACGGGGGACATCCTTTTTTATCAAATTTACTTTCTCTATGCTATCACTTTTTAATTTTACTAAGACCTTGGGACCAATTTCCTTATTCAGCTTGAGTTTGTCTTTTCCAAGCATAGTAACTGTTATAGTGGGAGCATCTGATGTTGTGCTAGATACAGCATTATCACCCAGTCTATGAAACACAGAGCTTCTTTTACTTGCTTGTAAGAAATCTTCATCTTCTGCTGGACGTTTCGTACCTCCAAGTCGGGCAGAAAGATTAGGAGACAAATTAGAAGATGGAGGTGGAGATGGTGGAGCCGCTGGGGATTCTTTTCTAACATAATGCTCAAGCATTCTGGTGGCTGCAGTTGACTTCTTAGTTGTAGTAGAAGTAGTAGTTGTAGTAGTATTTTCTTGATTACTAGATGAAATGCTCACACTTTGGGTTTGTGAAGTAGGAGGAATCACAGGAGAGGAAAAGGCCTTTTGGCGATTCAACTGCCCATAAACTGTCTTAGCATGCTTTAAAATGCAAATGATATCTCCCATAACAGTGATCCCCATATCTTGTAAGTATTCCTTAGTAATATCTGGTAACATTCCTTGTTTGATACGATTGTCAGTAAATGTGATAGCATATTCGGTAGCATCACTTGGAGGTATACCAGCTTCAGTAAAAAATTTTAACCAGATTGAGGTTTCACTTATATCTGACATTTTGAGAAATGATTTTTTTTTTATAATGAATAAATATTCCAATATGCCTGATAAAATTAAATATTTATAAAGTATTTAAAATAATTTTGAACATTTTGGAAAGGCTAAAAGCCACTGAAAGTAATAATTTAAATGAATCATGAACATATCAGCAAAAAAAGAATTAAAAGTATTCCAATAATAAATCCTTTTATGGAAAAGCTAAATTTAAGAAAAAGTAATTTACTCTGCCCTAAAAAAAAAGAGAGTAAAAAATCTATATATATTTACAACATAAATTATTAAAAATAACTTATTAAAAGAAAATGCCACAACAGCATACCTATAGCCTTTACACCCAAACTTAAATAACATTTTAACTTTAAAAGTAGCTTCAAGATTCATACATGCAGTAATGAATTGTCTTGTAGGTTGGTATTAATTAGTCTGATTAGAGGTAGAGTCAGTCACTATCATGTTCAGCATGGTGACTCCAGAGCACTGAGTATCACAAGGTTCAATGTCACCTGTCTGTATAAGGCGAACCCCTGCAAGGAGATGAGGGCTTTGCAGAGGAAGAAGACTAATGCGGCACCTAACCTCTGGCCCAGAGTGAAGAAATTGCTCTATCCCTGAAAAGTGATATAGCCTCATGCTGCTCTTTATCTTTCCTATACATCCACCTTTTTCCTCATAACAGGTTGTATCTGACCACCTTAGCCATAGACAAAACAAAGTCCTGACTCCCTCATATACATAAGCCAAACCTGTGACTGAAAGGTACACCAATACTAAGCTTCCTTCCTCCACAACCTGTGAAGCAATTGGCACCCATTTACAGTGCTTAAACAATTATCCAACCATGGATCTGCAACCCATGTACAACTACCCACTATCTCAGCATCCTCTAATTCAACATGAACAGCAGCAAGTTAGAAAAAATTACTAAAATGATGTATACCCAACATACCACAGCTTACTCACTTTAATACATAAAGACATTCAATTACCCACCAACCACCAGGCACACAAAAACCACACTATAAGAACACAATCAATGGCCATAAAAGGAAACAAAAACACATACAATATCCCACCTATCTCAGCCCAGCACTGCCAAGCAGGTTTTCCACAAAACATAGTACCGATTCTCACAGCTCCCAAGCCTCTTCCATAAGGGGTTACTTCAATTGAAACCAACAAAAAATATCCATACAATGATTTTGTTGTTTTTAGCCCATCTAGTGACTGCCTGCTTGGGCATAAGTCACCGTACATGACACAGCCTACTAGTAGGCTATATTAAGAAACAAGTAACAAAAAAGAAAACAAAACTATGTAAATAACAAATAACACTAAAAAGGACAAGGTCTAAAAAAAACAAAGCAAGGAGGCACGCTTCGGCGTCAGGGGTAGACCCACCTCCCCCCTGGCGCATGAACTTACAACCTACAAAAAAACAGCAGTAAAATAAAGGGAAGGTCAGCCTCCTCCAAAAAATAAAAGTCCACAAGTCAGTGTGCACGAATCCGACCTGAGTACAAGGGACAAGCGGTAGCGATCACATTCATCACGGTACTGGGACAGGTAATTAGTGCAAAAATCGCCGAGACTTGGACATTCAACAAGAATTGCTGAACAGTCTAGGGGACAATGCAGTCTTCACAGTAGGTGTGTCCCGCTAGTGTGTCCAACTCAGAGATGACAGAAAGCAACCTGAAGCCGTTGCGGCATTAGGGGGTAGGTCCATGGGAAAAGGAGCTACAAGGAAAATAAGTACCCTAGAAGACCTTACGGTCCATACAAGGAGGGTACTTTTGGCGCAATCTTCGAAGGTGTCTGTTGGCAACCACCTCGAAGATCACTCGCGAGGATCTTAACGGCGATTTTGAGACTTTATCTAGTCTTGACTTAAACTGGTCAACAGATTCACTTTTTTTTCTTTTTTTTTTAATTTTATGGAGCCCATCTGGTACCACCCACTTGGGCATAAGTCGCCAAAAAACACGACAGCCTAGAACTAGGCTACTTTAAAGTAAAAATATGAAAACTTAACAATGATATAAATTGGAAAAACTTAACAATTGAAGCAATCTCCGGCAGCGGGGGGAGGTCCCCCTCACCCCAGTGCAGGAGAGTGCAACCTACAAACAAAACAATAACGAAAAAAAAGGAACCTTAAATAAAGGGGAGAAGGCCGGCCTCCCCCCAAAAGTCAATAAGTCCACCAGTCATGGTGCACGCACTCCTCCCGAGTACAAGGGACAGGCGGTAGCGACCCCGCCCATCCCGGTACCGAGACAGGTATCGTGCGCGAAGATCACCCAGACTGGGACATTCGACAAGAATATGCCGAACAGTCTGGGGGACGACACAGTCGTTGCAATAGAGCGCAGGCGATGCGTCACACGAGTGTGTCCGATTCGAAGACGACAGAAAGCAACCTGAAGCCGCCGCGGCATTGGGGGATAGGTCCATGGGAACAGTCGCGGCGCAATGGCACGCAACTTTAAGTTCCCTTCGACCGTCTCCCATCTTCTTTGCCAAGCAGTCCGAAGAGCTGCCCGTATTCCTGCCATGTAGTCAGTGTGAGGAAGAGCGAAACGCTGGTCCGGTCGCAGAGTCCTCGCGGACTCTTTGGCACGCTCATTCCCCGCAATTCCTACATGTCCAGGAACCCAGCAGAAGATAATCTCGACATCTGCCCGGCTCGCCAAAACCGTGGCGTCACGGATATCGCGAACCAGGGGATGCGGAGATTCCAATGCCCCGAGAGCACTCAGGGCGCTTTGTGAGTCGCTATAGATCACAATCCGGTCTCCGAACCGGGCACGTCGCGTAATCTCCCGTACCGAGTGGTGTATTGCCACCAGCTCGGCTGTGAAGACAGACGCAGCGCCTGGTAGAGCCCCGCTGACTTCAAACAGAGAGGATACGGCGTGGAAGCCGACCCCCTCTTGGGACTTGGAGCCATCCGTATACACTGGCACGGTTCCAGCGTGACACGATGTGTGCTCCAAAAAGGTCGAACGCAATACTCCCGGCGCAGTACAAGCTTTGGCAGCAGAGGCGTGGCGACAAATAGCCAAATGTGGTACCCTCCAGGGTGGCGTCCTGGGCAAAACCAGGGGCGCCACCGGCCCGAGAGCGATATCTACCTCTCGAAGGAGTTTCCTGGCCCTAAACCCAAAAGGCTTAGGGTATGACTGGCGTCTCTCGACGGCATAGGCACCATCGAGATCAGCTGCGGATGCAGTGAGAGCTGTTGGCGACTGAGGGAGGCGCCGGGCTCGCGCGTACAGTCGAGTGATACACTGCACGCGGCGCAGAGCGAGTGGCATCTCCCCAGCATCGACCAACAGGCTCTCAATAGGGGAAGTGCGGAAGGCACCGGTCGCAAGGCGAAGGCCGGTGTGGTGGATCGAATCCACCTTCCGCAATAAACGCTCGGCTGCGGATGCATAAAACTCGCATCCGTAGTCGAGCTTCGAGCGAACAAAGGATCGATAAAAAAGTAAGGCAGTAGCCCTATCAGCGCCCCAAGCGCTGAACGTCACGGAACGGAGAATGTCCATGGCGCGGGTACAAGAGACCCTAAGGCTGCGAATATGAGCCTCCCAGGTGAGGCGTCGGTCGAATACAAGACCAAGGAAACGGTGCGACTCAACCACATCCAGGCGCACCCCATTAAGAAACAAATCTGGGTCGGGGTGAAGCCGTGGATGGCGGCACAAGTGCACCACCTTAGTCTTGGCCAAAGAAAACCGAAACCTGTGCGCTTCGGCATAGCGAGAGACGCGGTTCAATGCCTGTTGGAGTCGACGCTCCAGAGTTGGCATCTGGGCCGCGCCAAAAGAGATCGAAAGGTCGTCCACGTAGAGCGTAGCGAGAACATCTTCCGGCAGCACCGAGGTGATGCCGTTGATGCTCAGGGCAAAGAGTGTGACACTGAGGACACTTCCCTGCGGGACACCCTCTTCCTGCTCCTTTGGGCCGGAGAGGGCTCCCCCCACCCGTACGCGGAATCGACGATCTCGTAAAAATTCAGATATAAAAATTGGGAGGCGTCCCCTCGCCCACATCGTGTGGAGAGTCTCCATGATACCGTATCGCCATGCGGTATCATAGGCCTTCTCCAGATCGAAAAACACCGTGGCGTAGTGCTGTCTACGAAGGAAAGCCTCGCAGACGGCATTTTCCAGTCGGAGCAGAGCATCCGACGTGGAGTGGAACTTGCGGAAGACAGATGGCCTCCGCTGTCCAGGAAAAAGGCTAATCTAACATTTACCGATTTCTCCATCAACTTGCGCATGCAAGAGGTTAGAGAGATTGGGCGGAAACCGGTCGGAGTAGAGTGATCTCTCCCCGGCTTGCGAAAGGCGAGCACAGTAGCGATTCGCCAGGAGTCTGGGAGAAGACCTTCCACCCAGATCCTGTTGAACAAATCTAATAGAAAGGCCATGCCTCGCTCACCTAGGTGTCGAAGCATGGCGTACGGGACATCGTCCGGACCATGGGCGGTGTCCACGCACGAAGCGAGAGCGGAACGCAACTCGCTTACAGTAAACTTGTTGTTGAAGGGTTCTCCGCCTCTGGAGGTAAAGTCCAGCCGGCGGCCTTCCGCGACATCACGACGTGCATTGAATGCTGGCGGAGCAGCATCACGGCTAGAGAATGCAGAAAAAGCGGTCGCTAAGGATTCAGCCACGGACGCGGGGTCCGAGATTGCGGTCCCATTCTCCTGGAGAACGGGAGGGGGGTCCTGCGAGAACTTGCCCCAAATCCTTTTGACTCGCTTCCACACCTCAGCTAAAGGGGTCTTCCCGTTAAGTGAAGACACGTATGCCCGCCAAGAAGAGCGGCGGGCGTGCTTCGAAATATACCGGAACCTAGCCCTAGCCCGACGAAATTCAGCGACAGTGAAATCGTTCGGGCGGCGCTTATAGCGCATGTAGGCATAACGCTTCTTTTTGAGGGCCGTCTCACACTCGGCCGACCACCACGGCAGCGGTCGGCGTGCAAAACGGCCAGACGTCCTAGGAATAGTAGTCAGACCCACGGCGATGAGGTTGCCGGAGAAGAACTCAACGGCCTCATCTACCGACCTAAACTCCTCGACTGAGATAGTGAATTCAGTCATTTCCTGAAATGCAGGCCACCGCGCCCGCGCCAAGCACCACCGAGGTGGTCTCTCAGGCGGCAGTTGCCCTGAAAATGATATTTGAATGGGAAAGTGATCACTACCATGGAGGTCATCGACCACCCCCCAATCAAAATCAGGCTGTGCATCCAAAGAGCACAAAGATAGGTCAAGGCAAGAAAATGAAGCGGTTCTCGGACAGTGATGCGTAAACTCATCCACGTTTAGGACACCCATCTCAAGCTCTTCGATCAGATCGGCAAGGACTTGTCCCCTGGGATTTATGGAGTAATCTCCCCAGAGAGGATGCCTGCCGTTCAGATCTCCAAGCAAGAGATAGGGCCTCGGCAACCGTGCCACGACGCGGCGGAAGTCCCCCGCGTCGAAGTCAGCTGACGGTGGAATGTACGCAGAAATGATAGTATACCTCCTATCCAGGTGCAGCTGCACAGCCACTGCCTGAAAGGAGGTATCTAAAGAGAAAGGAAGAACGGAGACATCATGCCGGGTGTAAACCGCGCATTCCCCAGCCCGGCCATCCCGCGGTGGTGGGGTCGCAAGACCCTTATACCCCGGGAGGGCAGGCAGGGGGCACGCGCCTAGCATGGTCTCCTGCAAAAAAATAGCTAACGGGGAACGGGAGGAGGCGAGCCTCCGCAGCTCCTCCCAGTTGGCCCGGAGTCCACGGCAATTCCATTGAAGGAATATGCCCTCCAGGCCTAGCTCGGAGGAGACGCGGGGGCCCTCCTCGAATTGAAGACCCTCACGGGAATGGCCGTACGCTTCCCGGGGGCAGAACCCCGGGCGCTGTTGGCCGGACAAAGCGCTGAAGGCGCTGTCGCCTTCGAGGACTTATTGGGGGAGGTTGGGCTCGCCATGCGAGTCTTTTCCTCCCTCTGCCTCGAAACCTTAGGCGGGCGCTGCGGCTTCGGAGGCGGGGGGGCCTCTTTTCGAGGAACCACCGTCTCCGAACCACTCGCTCCACCTCGGAGCCGAAGCTCCTTTGTTGCTGTCCTCCTTTCGGGGGACAGCTTTAGGAACCCCGGAAGATGGCCTAGCGACCATCTTCAGGGGTGTTGCCTCCTGTGAGTCTAACGACTCAGTGGAGGCGCGTGGCCGTTTCGCCTTGCGGGAAACGGTCACGCTGGGGGAAGAGGGGGGAGCCCTGGTTTTAGCCGGGGCTGGGTATGAACCCTTTTTGCCGCCAGCTTTACCAGGGGAGCGCCCGGGTCGGGTAGAGCCCGCAGAAGAGCTCCGAATGGGCGCGGAAACAACCATGCTCGTTGGCCTGGATGGGCCAGGAGAAGAGGGTGCCTTTCGAACTACTGAGGCATATGACGTCCCAGGCAGAGCTCGGCGCGCCAGGACCAAGTCTTTAGCCTCGCAGAATGAGAGTCTATCCTGGGCCTGAACGGCCAGGATTTCTTTCTCCAGGAGATATGCACCACATTGCTTCGAAGAAGCAGGGTGCGGCTCTCCGCAATTGACACACTTGGCCACACACGATTTGGACTTATCGTGTGCGACCTTGGAGCAATTTACACAGACTTCGGGTGACCCCGACTTTGCACGTCTACATCAGCGATTCGTATGGCCGAAGCGGTGACAGTAATAGCACCGCCGCGGCAGTGGCACGAATGCCTTCACGCGGTAGCGGTACCAACCGGCACGCACCGACTCAGGGAGCTTGTCACAGTCGAACGTGACGAAGAGTGTAGGGGTGGGTCTCGAAGCCCCTCCCTGTTTTCTCATCACACGTTCGACCTTGACCGCCCCATGGTCAGCCAGCTCTAGGGTGATGTCCTCAATGGAGTAGTCAACGAGTTCCCTCGCATAAACTACTCCTTTCACAAAGTTCATTGTAGAGTGCGGCGTCACACTCACCGGGGTGCCATGAAGTGTCCGAAGAGCACTTATCTTGGCCGCCTCGGCGGGATTCGCCACATTCGCCAGAAGGCTGCCGTCCGAGAAACGGGTCACCTTCGGCTCTCTACCAATTGCACTAGCTAATCCTCTCCTCTGATGGATCATGTTGCCCTTGGACAACATGGTGCCATCAGTGGAGCGAATAACATAATTTCACAGATGACAAAAGCCACAAGGGCCTATCAAAGGTCATCCACATCTGTCAAAACCCACCCACAAAAGCCATTTGATTTATAATAAAAGATTTAAATATTTTATTGGTAAATATGAAGATCGGAAGCGCAAATGATGGGATGCAAAATATTTCATCCCTGTTCCAATATGTTTTACCTTTTGGGAGTTAATTCAAGGGGACTGCTTGTGGGGGTTTTTATCACTGGATAAATGTTGCAAGTATGGGCTGATGTGATTCTAGCTTATTTTGAGGATTGGTTTGTTGTTGGGAACGGCTCATTGGGGGGATGGGCCTACGATGATCCCAAGATTTTAATCATTTGTGGGGGTCTGAGGGCCCCCCCCCCCCAGTATATAATCAAAAATTGCCATAAACTTTATCCACATAGATTTCAGCTCAGAAAAAGTATCTAGGAAAAATGATTCAGATCTGGCCATATTTTTTGTTCACCCCTGCCAGAATATTCATTCGCGTTTGAGTCGTCTGACGTCAGACCCCGCCCCCACCCCCATTATAATTCATAAAACGATTAAAGGCGCTGACATGATTTGGATAACTCATTCACCTCTGTAAATGTTAGCACATTAGTCTATAAACAATTAGGATTATATACTGGGGGGGGGGGGCTGTACCTCCCCAATTTAATGAAACTCAGGATCATTGTAGTGTGGTCCCCCCATTGTATTTACCCCCACACGAGCCATCCCCTTAAATGTACTCCCAAAACGTGAATCATTTGGGAATACGGACGAAATAGTACATCCCATCAATGGGGGCACTAATCTACATATTTATCCAATGAAACATACACACAAAAAATATATACTTTTTCAGGTGCACTGCTGATCTTCATATTTATCATTTTATTTTATTATTGGTAAATATGTAGACGAGCGGCCCAGCCGGAAAAAAAAATTAGGGGAAAAATATATATCGTCACCCGTGTCAGAATATTCATGCGCATTTGAGTCCTTTTTGAATTATAGCTACCGCCATTTTTGTTATAAAAAAAATGCCTGAAAGTAAACAAACAGAAAACGCTGTTAACTTAGGCTATTTTTTGTACAAAAGTGCCTGAAAAAAAACAAACGAAACACGCTGTTTACATACTTTATTGCATAAGGAAAGCCTATTCAAAATATAGCTGAATAGTTTCTACAGAGAGCCAGGCGTTTGAGAAAAATGTGCGGTAACACTTCAGATTCGGGGCGCACGGTAGATGGCGCTGTTAGTCAGCTACAATTTTGGGCTACAGCATATCTCTTATGACGTCAGACGGTAGCGTCAGCTGTGAACAATATCGGCGTAATATTTTTTTTGTATATGAGTATATAATGGGGGGCTGCACCCCCCAGACCCCCCCCAATTGATTGAAACTCAGGATCATCGCAGGGTGGTCGCCCTGCAGTGATATCTCCCCCATGAGCAGAAGAACATAACCTAATAACAAACAATTATTACTTTTATAGGTTTCTTGATTAGTTTATGCACCTCTAGATAATCTAAAAGTTTTTCGCGATTATACAAAGTAAAGCCGAATTTGAATAACAAAGAAGCACATGGAGAGCACAAAAACACAATAATGAAAGAAAAACATTTGCTAAATGGGTCCTATTTATAAGCTACGATGTTGCCATAAGAAGCTGTTATTGTTCGCAGTAAACAAAAAAATATGAAAACAAAACAATAAAAGACATCAAGAAACCTTATCTAACTTAGAAAAAAACTATAAGCGAGCAGAGCGCAGATATTTAGTAAATAATAGACAAAGTTACAAATCCCCAAAACAACAAAAAAATATAACGCAGTGATTGTCACATCTGATGCTACCGTCTGACATCATAAGAGATATGCTATAGCCCAAAATTGCAGCTGACTAACAGCGCCATCTACCGTGTGCCTCGAATCTGAAGTATTACCAAATGTGCCCTTCAAGGCTACATTTTTAAATAATGGCGCTCACTTGAATCACATTTTATTTTAGAGCATCTAAATTCAAAGTTAGGGGTCACATCTAATGCCCGGCCACAAATGTTGTATTCGCACTAAATTATGAACATCCAAAAAGGTGAACAATTTATCTATCAGAAACTAGAGTTAATAATTCCGAAATGGAGGACGGACAAAGTGCACAATTCGATACCATTTTCACACTGCTTAAAAGATGTCTGATTGATCATTTTCAAACTACGTAAAAGGGGAATGTTTGACACCCAAACTGATAAAAAACAAGTAGTTCCTTGAAATGATCTAGCTAATTATATTTAAATGTATAAAAGGTAATAAAAATAGTAAAATGGGGAAAAATATATTGACAAATAAAAATGACTCCGAATGAGGATAATAAAAAGCTATTAAGTGGAAAAAAAAATTAAAATTAAGCATTTCTGATATCATACCCAGCCCCCAACCCATATTATAATTTTTCAAAACGATTAAAGGTGCTGATATGATGTAGTTAAAGCATTCACCTCTGTAAACGTCAGAACATTATAACAATTAGGATTATATACTGGGGGCTAGGCCCCCCAGACCCCCCCAATTTAATGAAACTCAGGATCATCGTAGTGCGGTCCACGCATCGTGTTTAACCCCCCACGAGCCATCCCCTTAAATATACTCCAAAAACGTGAAACATTTTGGAATACGGACGAAAACACTACGTCTTATCGGCTGGGCCGCTCATCTACATATCTACCAAAATATATTGACAAATAAATATGACTCCAAAGGAGGATAATAAAAAGCTATTAAGTGGAAAAAAAAAAATTCAAATCAATCATTTCTGACGTCATACCCCACCCCCTATTATAATTTGGAAAGCGATTAAAGGTGCTGACATGATGTAGTTAAAGCATTCATCTCTGTAAATGTCAGAACATTATAACAATTAGGGTTATATACTGAGGGGCTGTGCCCCCCAGACCACCCAATTTAATGAAAATCAGGATCATCGGTGTGGTCCACGCATCATGTTTAGCTGCTCATCTTCTCTCTTTCCGTTTTTAACGGTTTTTTCCCGGACTCACTCAGTGATTAACGGGAATGAGCAAGCAAGGCGGTAGCAGGCTCGCCTTGTCCCGGCACACAACGGAGCACGTTCAAGAAACACAAGACTCAAACTTTCAAGACTCGGGTGCTGTGCTGGGCCCTTCCGGGAGCAGTGGCCACTCCAGCGGCTCCAGCACCAGATACGCTCTTCATAGCGACCCCTCGGCGGACGAGGAAAGATCTACGACTCCTACTACGCAGATCTCCGCACCCGAGCGCGCCCCCCCTGACCGTCCCCTCGAAAGGGGGGAGGACCTCTCTTTATTATAAAGCAAAATACAAAATTTCCAATAAACAAGTAATGAAAGGAATATAAACTTTAGGTTATGAAATGCTCAAAGAACATCTGGTACCTGCGGTGGCAAGGCAAAACGTCCGTCTCCGTACAGGGAGCACCCGCCTTATATACCCAGTGGGTACCTAAGGCAGGTGCAAGGCATCACAATGATCCTGAAAGGTCCTGGATGGAGCGTCGGCAGGGTTACGCGCCGAACGCACGTAACAGACGTTCTTTGAGAAAAGGCGGAAGGCCCTGGTATAGTCCACTAAATTTCTCGAGTCTAAGATGGTGAGAAGAGAAAACAGGAGCTTGCCCCTAATAGTATTACATATAGCCCCTATATTATCACTGTACAAGAGGCTCTTGGGGCGTAGAAGCATAGCGGTGTTAAGGGCCAATGTTTCCAACTCGAAAATGTTGAGACAAGATCCTCACATATCCCAGGCCAGGGCATAGCCCTCTGCGTAGAGGCCCAGGCTGGAGGGAGAGGCGTCGACAAAGATTTTTGTAGGATGCGCCTTGGGGGGATCCCATTTCACCCAAGCCGTGTGTATGAACTTAATCAAATGGTGAAACAGGCTGGTGTCGACATCCCGATGGTAGTGAGCCAGTTGAGTCCAAATAAAGGGAAGTCTCAAAGGACCTGATATGAAATTGGTAAATATGTAGATTATCGGCCCGGCCGATCCCGGCCGATAAACCGTAGTTTTTTCGTACGTGTTCCAAAATGTTTCACGTTTTTGGAGTACATTTAAGGGGACGGCTCGTGTTGGGGTAAGCACAAGGGGGGGACCACACTACGATGATCCTGAGTTTCATTAAATTGGGGGGGGGGGTCTGGGGGGCACAGCCCCCCAGTATATAATCCTAATTGTTATAATGTTCTGACGTTTACAGAGGGGAATGCTTTAACTACATCATGTCAGCGTCTTTAATCGTTTTGCAAATTATAATAGGGGGTGGGGGGTGGGGGGTATGACGTCAGAAATGCTTAATTTCAATTTTTTTCATACTTAATAGCTTTTTATTATTCCCATTCGGAGTCATTTTTATTTTTCAATATATTTTTCCCCATTTTACTCTTTTTATTACCTTCTTTTATACAATTAAATGTAATTAGCTAGATCATTTCAAGGAACTACTTGTTTTTTAGCAGTTTGGGTGTCAAACATTCCCCTTTTACGCAGTTTGAAAATTCTCAATCGCACGTCTTCTCCGCAGTTTCAAAATGCAATCGAATTGTCAAGTTTGTCTATTGCGGAATTATTAAGCCTAGTTTCTGCTAGAGATAAATTAAACAACTTTTTGGAAGTGCATAATTTAGTGCGAACTAAAAGTGAATGCGAAATCTGTGGCCGGCAATTAGAGGTGACCCCAGAATATTGAACGCGTCTGGCGAGATGCGAGAGGTTCAATTCCCAAATACGGGAGAAAAACGGCTCAATTCGACGCCTATCTTGCAACCGCCATCTTCTGCAAGCGCTTCCCGTTGACCAAAACGGGAATTAAAGAACGATTCCACGCCTTCCTCATCGCTATTTCTGAAGTGTACCCCCCGAAATAAAGTAAGTTAACAGCGCTTATCGTTCTTTATTTTTGGATAAGAAAGATGGCGTCAGCTAGATTTTGAATACGACGCAGGCGCGCAAAATAAATAGGCTTCCCTCTCCGCTATTTCGGAATGATAACCAATGCAATTAAGTACGGGAAACAAAGTGTTTCGGTTTTTTTTCGGGCATTTTGGTAAATAAAATGGCCTACGTAAACAGCATTTTCGGAGGGTTTAATTTCGAGATTTCCCCCCCAAAAATGGCGGCAACTAGCATTCGAACAAAACTCAAACGCGCATGAATATTCAAACACGGGTGAACGATAACGCGAACGAAGATTCAAACACAGGTGAACGATAACGCGAACGAAGATTCAAACACGGGTGAACGATAATATTTACACAAAACAATTTTTCCTAGGCCGGGCCGATAATCTACATGTTTACCATGAAATTTAACAGGCCCGCGAGTCTTTGCCACGCCTTGTGGGTGACGGGGGTATTAGCCATGATAGCAAGGGCTTCCTTGGTTTTACGCGCTGTTTCCTCGGAGAGGCGAATTCTTCGGTGCCTCAAGTCGATGTGAAATCCCAAGTATGAGATGGTTCTGGAGGGTGAGGTTATGGATTTCTTCCAGTTGAAAAGAAGAGAGCTGTCCTGAATTAGTTTGAGGAATTTTCGTATGCTCTTAATGTCACCCACACAGAGGATATCGTCCAGGTAGGTGAAGCAAATGGTGTTGCTAAGGCGGGCCCACTCATTGAAAATGCAGCTCATTGTCATCTGCATTATGAAAGGGGCGCCTGCGAAACCCATAGGTAATCGCGTGAAACGGTATCTATTATTATTGATGGCTATACCAAACCATGGTCTAGCCGATTTGTGTATCTTGATCTGGTAAAATCCATCCTTAAGATCTATTTTCACGGCATAGAGTTTATGCAGTTCCTTGTGACCGAAGACCTTGGTGAGGGAGGGTAGTTGGAACTTTGGTGGGTCGAAAAAATCGGATGCGGCCGACATGTTGTATATGAGGCGGGCCGAACCGTTGGGTTTAGGGACCCCAAAGACGGGGTAAGCGCATCTCATTTTTCCTTCTTCCAGTATTCCGATGTTCAAAAGATAGTCGATCCAAGGTTTGCATGTAGGCTTGGTGGCTTCCCAATGTTTGTAATTATTTTTTAAGAAGACCTTGACACCCTGGTTTCCGCTGGCCAGCTTAATCGATCCCTGACCTGGGGTGTTGCCCGTGTGCCCGGGGGGCTGAACGTCAAGCGGGACATCCAGGGCAATTTTGAGAAAATAATATGGGCACTAAAAGGGTTAAATTTAATAAAGTAGATGAATGAAATGGGATGTGAAATGTATGAGGTGATAGAAGAGTGGAAGAGAATGGATGCTTATTCTGTTGACTCTGTGACCAGACAAATGTATGAATGATTGTAGCAGTGAAAGATTTCCTGGAGAGCATATGGAATGTCAGAATGTGTTTATAGGCAGGTAACATTAGGATAATACTAACAGTTTCCCATCCTCACAGGTAGTGCCGATTGGTGGTCACCTGCCTGGGAATCAAGATCATCCGACACAATCCTGTGGATGCATTTTGTGGGTGGGTTTGACAGATGCAGGTGACTTTGGGTAGGCCCTGGAAGGTTTTGTCATCCATGAAATTATTTGCTAATTTGGTAAATTGAGGGCCAGAGAGTGCGTGGGTCAGCACTATGGGCCCTGGCGAAGGTCAATGCCGTTTATATTTCTCTGTACTTTGGCTTAGGAAAAATTTAGCGGAATTTGCTTGCTGGGCTGACTTAGCAATCTAACAGGAGATAAGCCATGTTAGTACAGGAGGGAGGGGATGATCTATGATTTATATTCTATGTAACTGTCCAGTTTTAGTCAGAAAGAACTGGAGATAATTGGAAATTGCTTGGCGGATAGGGCGTGAAATTATGTTATGTTATAAATCATAATCAAGTACAAAGGATAGTAGTCGGTAAAATACCTTTGTAACGAAATATGAACTGCCTATATTTGGAAGATATAGTCTTCCTATCAATAAGCAGTACTACTCGAAGTGTTGTGAAACCTTTGAAACTAGATCAAAATTCGAAATTTAGATGTTTGGGGGAAATCAAAATTAAACACAAAGAAGAAAACCGACTGGCACAATTATAAAAATGTAATAATGTGCAAATCAACCTTAATTATGTGGATAGACTAGGGGTGCTAAAAATGTGCTATCATGTGATTCATCTAAATGAGAGGGAAAGGCCTGGGATAGATAAGTTGGATATCGGAAAGATCTTAGAAATGAAGAATTATGACTTTTGAATTTCATTTGGGGTTATGGATTATGATGCCACTATTATTATCTATTTTCGTATCTTGTTTGAGCTAGTGCGAGCAAGGATTAAGGCCAGCCAGCGAGAGTGGTCGAGAGTCAAATGAAAAACTGTATTATATAAATATATACGCATAATATATACATAGACACACAAACATATCTTTTTGCAACGGGACATTATAGAGGTGAAAATTATTTATGGTTACAGTGGCAAAATAAGTTTCATAAATAGTATTTTTTAAATGTGAATGTGGCGGTGTGTGGCCAAAAGGATCAGCTTGATTTAGTCATATATATATATATATATATATATATATATATATATATATATATATATATATATGGGTGTTAGCCACAGGACAGGAAAGTTTCTCTCTACGAAAGAATTCTCACCTGTTAGGCTTCACTCTATTAGTTGTAAAACTGAAATCACAACAGACGATTTTAAAATCTTGAAAACCACCCCTGATCCCATATCATTAAGGATTCTTGAATCCATGTATATTAAATACTTTTCTCCTTCCTTAAATTCCGATTCTTCTTCTCACCCACTACTTCTATTCGAAACAAAAATATTACCAACCCCCTAACCTTCTCTTTCTTCTTACGCTCCTCGCCCTTTCTCCCCAGTTATCCTCTAACGGCTGATTGTTTAAGGTTTGTTTATCTTTATGTGTTTCCTGTGTTTCCCCAATCGTTAATTTTTAACTCGTAACATAATAATCCAGAAATTATAAATTACCTGTAAATTTATCGCTAACCCCCCCTTAATAAACATTAAATACTTTCCATAAATTCGTCATTTTGATTATCTGTTTGGCTCTTAACTTAAAATGTTTTCCACGAATTGTATTTCCATTACCCGAGGATGGGTGAAAAGTTCACCCGAAACGTTGTGTGTGTGTCATGATTTCTTCGATATACTTGAGTTTCACAGGGAGAAGGGAAGGATTTTAATCGCTAGCCGAACTCTTTTGTCTCCTCGCCATCATGCTCTGCTGCCGCCAAAGCTTGGATTTACAGATACCAGTTACATTGAAGTATTCGGAATAAGATAAATTATTTAAATTACTTTTGAAGTAGTGCAAATTAATACGATAACAATTTATTTTAATTATTTTAAATAATACATAATCATTGTATACACGTACATTATTTTGTTTATTTTTGAAGTACTGCAGATTAATAAGAATCAGGCAGTGCTACAAATACTCCCTACCAAAGAAAGTTACCCCCCCTCCCTTATTTTAAAATATGGTATTGCTTATCCTGATAACGGCGAGGTTCCCTTATAACGCGACCGTAGCGTGTCACGGTGCCTGTGGTTTGGCTGCGAGCACGGGAACGCGTATTCCCTGTGTCAGTACCAGCTGCATTGAGCGAGGCACCGGCACGAGCAGAGAGTGACGAAGTAAAGGTGATCCGCTTCTTTGTCCCTTCTAAGGTGGCGTCAAGCGGGGCTGGGAGTATCTATTCCGGTTTCCCGCTGACGGGATGACCAGTGGTGAAGAGATTTGCCCCTGACTCACCACTCACCAGTGCTGCCGACGACGGTTCCTGCAACACAAGAAGCGGAGGCACCGAGCCGGAAGGGGAAATTTGTGTATCATGGGTGTTTATAAGGGTGGTTTGGAGGTTATTTGGGGGACGTCCTGAACCTTAAAATGTTAATAGTGCGAGAATAACTGTGAAGAAGGTGTTCAAGGTGAACGTTTTCAATAAAGGCGGATTTCAGACGGTCTATGGAAACAGTATCCTGCTTGGTGACAAGCTTATGGACGGAGAACTTTGGCTTCCTAGAGATGACGAGAAAGGGTCCATGATAGACTGGTTGCAAAGAAGTGCGAGTTGAATCGCGACAGGCAAAAACATGTGAACAATTTTTCATATCTTTTGGGAAGATGTTTTGAGCTTGGCAGGCACTCTAGGGGCACTAGGCTTAACCTCAACCATCACCCGTACAAAGTCGTGTACATAAGAAGCAGGATCGACGTGAGAATTTAGATAGAGGTCGGTCAGAAGAAGAAAAGAATTGACCAGGGAGACGAAGTTGAGTACCGTAGAAAAGTTCCGCTTCAGAGCAGGCCAAGTCCTCTTTCAAGGACATCAGTGGTAGGGAAAATGATGGAATCTATTATAGCAAGGAATATTAGAGATCACTTGGATAAGCATAAGTTGATAAAAGAATCACAGCATGGCTTTAGTAAGGGTAAATCCTGTCTGACTAATTTGCTGTCTTTTTATAGTAAGGTGTATGAAGCAGCAGATAATGATGAAAACTATGATATTTTATACTTGGACTTTAGTAAGGCTTTTGATCGAGTGCCACACTTACGACTTCTGAGCAAAGTTAAAGCACACAGGATCGATGGCAGTATATTTAGGTGGATTCAGTCATGGCTCGGTGACAGACAGCAAAGAGTTAGTATAGATGGAGTTAAATCTGAGTGGGGGTGTGTTAGCAGTGGAGTTCCTCAAGGATCTGTTTTGGGTCCCTTGCTATTCTTAATTTATATTAATGATCTTGACATAGGTATAAGTAGTGACCTGAGTAAATTTGCTGATGATACTAAGCTAGGTAGGGCCATTAGGGCTGATTCTGATGCTGTTGTAATGCAGGAGGAATTGATCATTCTGTCCAATTGGGCCGAGAAATGGCAAATGAAGTTTAACATAGACAAATGTAGTGTACTTAGTATAGGTAGAAATAATCCATTGAATAGTTATAAATTAAATGGCAGAATTTTAGGGAGGACTGATTGTGAGAGAGACTTGGGTATTTTGGTAAGTTCAGACCTTCGTCCTAGAAAGCAATGTCTAAATGCTAAGAATAAAGCTAATAGGATATTGGGATTCATTAGGAGGAGTGTAAGCAATAAGAGTGCTGAAGTCATTCTAAAACTGTATCTGGCGCTAGTTAGGCCTCATCTAGACTATGCAGTACAATTTTGGTCACCATATTATAGGAAGGATATTGATTTGCTTGAGTCTGTGCAGAGAAGGATGACAAAGATGATTGGTGGGCTAAGGAACTTACCCTATGGTGAAAGGCTCAGAAAACTAAATCTACATACATTGGAAAGGAGAAGAGTCAGAGGGGAATTGATTGAAGTCTTCAAATGGGTAAAAGGATATAATAAAGGGGATCTGGGTAAGGTTCTTATACTTAGTGAACATGACAGGACACGTAGCAATGGGTTTAAGCTTGATAAGTATAGGTTAAGGAAGGAGATTGGGAGGAATTGGTTTACAAATCGTGTGGTAGATGAATGGAATAGGCTCACTAGGCATGTGATAGAAGCCTCCTCTCTGGGTAGTTTTAAGAATAGATTAGATAAATATATGGATGAAGCTGCTAGATGGGACTGACTTTTTTTTATGTACATATGTATATATTTTTCTAAGGAGTGGGAAGATTATATTTTGCGGTTGCATGAATGGACATAATCCTCTGGATGCATTTTATGTATATTGTAGATTAGATCTGACGAACTCCTGTTAAGGGTGACAATGTTAATGACTTTTCTCTGGTAAGAAATCTTTTGTGTGTTGAATGGAACAGGAGCTGCCAAGTGTAGGCCATGAATGGTCTTTTGCAGTCTCCTTCTTTTCTTATGTTCTTATGTTCTTAAGGATGAACGAATACCCAGGAGAATCAAAGGTAGCTTGTCTACCTAATTGAGGTTCCTATGCAACCGTTCCACTGTGGCGTTGCTTTAGGAGTATAACTAGTGGTACGAAGACGAAAGGAGCCAAGCACTGACATGAATGCATCCCATTGTTGGGATTCAAATTGGCTGCCACGAACAGTCTTGATCATTGAGGGAACACCAAACCGACCAACCTATGCTGATACGAAGGCTCGAGTGACAGTGGAAGCTCTGATGTCCGAGATAGGAACTGCCTCTGGCCAACGAGTAAAACGATCGATCATGGTGAGAAGATAATTGCAATCACGAGAGTAAGGCAGAGGACCTACTAGATCGACGTGAACGGCGACAAAACGCGACGAAGGAAGAGGAAAAGCGACCAGAGGGGATTTTGTGTGACGATGGACTTTGGCACGCTGGCATAATAGGCATGAGCGAGTCCATTTGGCCATGCCCGCATTCATACCTGGCCACACGAAGCGTTGGGCAACGAGCTTGCTTGTGGCATTAACGCCAGGATGAGATAAAACGTTGATTTGGTCAAAAATGTGCCGACGGTAAGCGAGAGGGATGAACGGACGAGGACAGTCGGGCAATTATTAGTCGACCAGGATTCGCCTGGAAGGACTGTCTGGTAATTTGACTTCGCAAACAACGAGTTGAGAAGAGTGACGCAGTGTTTGCGTGTCTTCATCCTGTTCCTAGGCCAGCGCTATGGTCGCATAGGCGCAGTGTGAGCGAGTTGTGTGTCCGAAATTTGCGAAATGCGAGAAAGTGCATCTGGTACGATGTCTGAAGAGCCAGGAACATAGCGAATATCGCTCGTCATCGACAGGATAAAATCAAGATGACGAGTATCAACTAAAGTGTGCACCGATGACATAATTTCACGGATGACAAAAGCCACAAGGGCCTACCAAAGGAGGAACGAGACGAGCAGGCACCGACAAAAAGCTTATGGTCAGTAAAAATAGTGAAGCCACGCCCTTTCAAATGATGACGGAACTGAGGAATACGTTGTATATTTCAAAGAGCTCGCCAGAGAACGTACTATACCTCTTTTGGGAGCCAGAAAGAGCGAGATAAGAAAGCAAGAGGTTGCCATTGGCCACCAATCTTTTGCTGTAAGGTCGCACCTACGTGAGTTGAGGATGCGTCCTGCAGAAGGATGAGACAATTTCACAGCGCAGGCAATAGTCTCTTTGGTGCGAGAGAATGAATCGCACGCCTCAGTAGACTATTCAAGAGGAGAGTTTTTTTTGGTTTTAGACAGCATTTAGTTTAGAGGTTGCATGACCTGGGCACAATTCAGAATGGATATGTGGTAGAAATTTACCATGCCACAGAAACGTCGGAGTTTTTTTTGCGTGATTTGGGTTGGGCAAAGTTGCGCATCACGGTAACTTTTTCTTCGAGTTGGCTAATCCCAAGACTCGAAACATGGTGTCCCAAGAAGGAGAGTTGCGAGACACCAAAAAGACATTTAGAAGTGTTGAGCACGATACCGTACTCTTGAAGGCGAGAAAATACTTGAATTGCCCCGATGTGGATTTGGGCACAATATGGAGTGGAGAGGCCCACAGAGAAGCGGGAGGCATACAAATGCCTGCATCCATCTTGATTTGAGATTTGTCACGCATTGCAGAAAGTCTATCTGGTGCTAGACGACGAAGTTGGGAGAATACAGGACCTCCTGTTGTCTCGATCCGATGCACCACATTATGTTTAATGGGCCTATCCTTTGAAGTGGAAGGGTAAGATCGGGAAACTCCTGAAGAGGGCGCTGAAATGGTGGCTCGGTGGGTGGGAGACGAATAGAAAGGAGGGGACTCTGTGAAGGTGAGTTAGAATCTGATACAGTGAGTGAAGTTTTGCGGTCGACAATATTGCAGCGACGAGAATCGACCAATAGGTCGTGAGCCAAAAGAAAACCGAGACCCAATATTAGACAATCTACCTCGGTCATGACGAATGTCCATCACAAAACTCGACGGAGGCCGAGTGAGACTTGAAGGTTACGCCTTCCATGTCCTAATATTAGTCGAATTACATAGCTGCCTTCAGAACTAAATCTGAGGGAGCACAAGCTTTGTCGCCCTTAAGAATTTATATAACACTACATTCTGCACGAGTTTCCAACAGGAATGAAAAAGCAGAAAGTGGGCCAAAAATGCGAAAGGGAGGACCTACCCGAGGAAGTGATGTGAGGGAAGAGGATATAGACCCTTTTGCCCAATGGCTTTCCCGTTTAAAGGAGAATTTGAGGTTTAAATTGAAGTTTGAAGATTTGAAGAGTTTAATTGAGAAGAGTGATATGTAGAAAGTGGAGAGTTGAGATTATGCGAAAGAAGTGTTACAGGTTGGAAATATGTGCACGATTGTAACCATTTTACAGCCTGTGCGCCATATTTATTGTGGTACCAGCACCATTGAGTAGATTGGGTGAAAATTCAATTATGCATTGGGAAACTGCTAGGCGCTGTGTGGGAAAAAGCATAATGGTGATTACAAGGCTGTGTACAGCGCACAGCGTTGTTACCATACCTTTGATGGTAGCAACAGAGACACTTTTGTTGAGAATGGTTATGGTGAGAATAGGCGGAAGA